>CM060947.1:117542890-117695390 GCA_030765055.1 Mantis religiosa
ACTCACTTAAACCAGTTTTCCTTTTCTTCTTTCTTCTCTCTTCTTTCTCCTTTCCTTTTATATTCTCACGTAGCTGTACGATGTTTTAATCTCCACTCTTCTTTATCCTATTCGGCCACACGTTGCGGCGCCATTTGGGACAGGAATTTGTGTCCGAAGTTAATTTAACTACGTCTTCATCAACCACACGTTTGGGCGCAATTTGGGACAGGATTTCTATGTCGGACGCACAATTCTTTCTCTTCTCGTGTGAGTTTTTGCGGCTATCTATTTCCTCTGGTCACCAATTGTATCATCTTATTCTAAATAAGAGACTTGAGACTTCTGTTTTTCAGGCGTGGTTCGGAATAAAGTTTCGGAGAAGTCAAATTCTGTAACTATTTAATTGTATTATTTGATTACATTTTGCTTGAACTTCCTTTCCCAGTCACTTCCAACATGTCGATAAATTCTTACTTTGTTATATTTATACAGATTCAAACTATTACTTAAATGTTCTTGACCTTGCACCACTATTCATCACACTGCACCATTACAACAAAAATCACTCTCTATACCAAGATTATTGATTTATCGTAACTATCGTTACTCCTCCCTTAATTTTGTGATTGGCCGATTTAATTCCACGTCACAACATTACGTCATACAATTACGACTACGCCCAATCACAAATTACATATATTTTTACATATTTAAATTATTAAATATATTTACATAATCATTTTTTTTATAAACTTATAAACTTTTCATACCTCCTCCAAACATAACCCAAAACTTCTGTTACATCCCAAATTACATTTCAGCCGAGGAGTTTTAGAAATGTCCATTTTTTCGTCAAATCCAGCTGTATAGTTGTTGATTATAATGCCATTAATGAAATGTAGCTATATATTGAATTTTATGGAATGTTCTCAGAGGTTGCCTTAATTTTCAATGACGTGCATAACCGATAAAAAGAAGAGAGAGAGATAGTAACTGAGGAAGAGATAGAGAAAATCTTACTACACGAAAAATGTAGACCTCGTAAAAACATATCTACATTTTATGTTAAACACAGTTTTTGTTGTGAGAACCATTACTTGTTTTTGTTTGAATTTTTCCAGTGCTTATACCTCTCTCATTTTTTACTTTTTATCTTTTTCATCGTTATACAAAGAAAATGGTTGATTTACCTATCATTTAAGCTCGGTGGTATTTTCCTCTTCTCATTTGACTTGCAAAGAGACATATAGGTAATTAACAATTTTTTCAAATATTCATTTCGAGTAAGTAAACAAAAGAGAAGTGTTTTGAGAATATTTTGTACAAAATAAGTAGAGAAAATCATGTAAGCAAACACATAAGATTTTTTTTCATTTACTTCCTCAAATAGTCACTTTTCTGACCAAAGTGCTGCTTTAGTTGACAGTGTCCTTCAACACTTTATTGCACTAATATGAGCACAACCAATAACAAAATTCTAACTGGGTTTTCGGTAAAATAAATATATATTTTTGTAAGTCAAGCTTTGTTCTCTAGAAGGAAATTACATAAAAGTGAAAAAAAAGAGTAATGGCAGAAATAATAAAATTCAGCATTAGTGATGTGAAGTAGAGGTTAGGAATAGTCCGCATTTATTTTTAGGATACCTATCGTAAGTTAATAAAAGAATATTGTGTTAACTTTTAATATTCATCGTTTAACTTTATAATCTAATAGACTTCTATCGGGCCAACGGTTTACTAGCGAGATATTTTAACTGGAATAACTCCTAGTCAACTTAAAATAATGTATTAGCATAAGGATAAAATAACGGAGGTATTAACGTTAAACAAAGTTTGACGTTAATCATGTATTTGTTCAGTGTCAAACCCGGCATCTTGTTGGCATTCAGTGCGGTGACAGAAACCATGCTTTGAAGGCAGTCTGCCTTGCTGCATAATGAAGGTAGGCAGGCTATTTCCTACTCTTTCTTACCTCTTTATGCCACATGTTTGAAGTCTCCGCCTCACTACTATAGACTTACGTTAAAATTGCCAATTTTACGCACGAAATCACTCTGACACCTCTTTTCTATTTCATTGATGGCTTGTTGATGGTTTATTTCTTTGCGGCCTCCTCTCTGAAAAAGAAAAAGTAATTCTTGCTTGCCACACGATGGAAGCTTTTTCAAGTAAAACAGTGTAACTAAGGGACTTTTTCACTTATCACGATTGTCTATGGAAGTTAAAACTACCTCACTGTAATGTTTTTATTAGTGAATGGGAAACTGGGAAGTACTTAGAATCCAGTAATTAGAATTTTAATTTTTTTAAATAAAATATATGTTCATATTTATAGAATATTATCACAATGTTTGTTCTTATCTATTCTCGTTATTAATACATAATTTTAAATTCCAAAAATATGCTAAAGATATACCACGTCCTGCCTTATGCATGCTTTCATTCATTTATGGACGTGTAAATTCCTGTGCTTTCTTCACTTTACCACATCCTTTTGAGGGTGGTAGTTACAGTAGTTCCATGTAGGTCGCACTCATCTAAAAAAATAATTTTACTCTTAAACTAGTAATTTATTCTCCTCGGACGATGAATGAAATGGGTGAAATAATGCTCCAATGAGCCCAGGGTCCATAGAGCTTAGATTTACCTGACATTCATCTTTGAGGATAAGGGAAATCCCTGATAACAGTCTTATCAAAATATCTTACCCTGACCAAGATTCATACTCGGAATCACTTGAACGTGAGACAGACACGCTACCATCTAGGCTACCGAGGTGGGCCATCTTCATCATCCTTGCATAGAGATAAGGCTAGTAATGCTGTCTAACTAAAGTGAAAACAATAAAGTGTTTTTTTTATATATTAATGTTGTCAAAAATAATGAAAAATATACGTTTGCTCTTCGTAGAAATTCAGTTTCTAAAACATGCTCTTATTTAAACAGTAAATCAGTTATAATTTTTGCTTTAGTATTAACGAGTTAGTTATTAATGGCCATTTAATAACAGACTGATAAAACGTTGAAGTTTTGCCTGATTAGAAGGAATAAAAAGCATTGAAAACAGTATAATAATAGTAATAATAATAGTAATAATAATGATAATAATAATGATAATAATAATGATGATGATGATGATGATGATAATAATAATAATAATAATAATAATAATAATAATAATAATAATAATAATAATAATAATAATAATAATAATAATAATAATAATAATAATAATAATAATAATAATAATAATAATAATAATAATAATAATAATAATAATAATAATAATAATAATAATAATAATAATAATAATAATAATAATAATAATAATAATAATAATAATAATAATAATAATAATAATAATAATAATAATAATAATAATAATAATAATAATAATAATAATAATAATAATAATAATAATAATAATAATAATAATAATAATAATAATAATAATAATAATAATAATAATAATAATAATAATAATAATAATAATAATAATAATAATAATAATAATAATGACTTTTTGGTTTGTTACTATAGGAAAATATTTTAAACAATTATATAAGATTACATACTAGCAATTGAAATGAAATGTGTAGTGTTTAACGCCCGCTTTTACTACATACGGCACCGCAGGCGGTGACACTGATGATGCATGAGATGAAGATGGAGCATCGGTGGAATGAGATGGCGGGGAAACCGGAGGTCCCGGAGAAAACCCGCCCCAACGCCGTGTTGTCCACCACAAATCTCACTTTGCGGTCACCTGGGATCGAACCCGGGCCGCCTTGGTGAGAGCCAAGCGGTCTAACCACTGAGCCACGGCGTGGCCACTAGCAATTGAGAAACACATTCTTCAGAACCTGACAATTTAGCTTTTATCTTCAAATCCCAAAATTTAACTTTTAGTTATGAAATGATCGTTATTGAATACTTTCTCAATCGGCAGGCTGCTTGAAACCTGAACCACTTGAAAATTCTTTAACTTGTTCTGTCTTTTGAAAATATTGCGCTAATAATCTAGTTATGCAAAACCAGTGATAGACGGCTTCAGATCCTGAGTTCCCTCTGTGAATCAATTATCTCACTTCTGCCATTTGACTGCAAAGTGCCCCCTGTCAGTATGCTTTTTTCATGGCCAAAGTTGGGAACTTTATACTGATACATCTATAAAAATAACTGCCAGGGAATCTGTACTAATTTAGAGATTTTCTTCTCTTTAGTGAAACAATGACTTAATTGTTTCATCCAGAAAGATGAATAAATGACGGAAGGAAGCAGCCAATTAACAGCTCGAGTACATAACAAGGGTCAACTTTGCGGTGAAAATTAGCTCGAAAAGTAAACATTTTTAGTTTTTACATTCATTTTTCCACACAAACAAAGGGTCTTTCAAATCGATTGTCCCATCTTTGAACTTAAGTATAACACGTTCTATATATGAGAGACTTTTTTTTATTAAAATTTTGTTACATAATGTGATTACGTGTGGAAGAAAACATCAGTTAAGTGACCATCGCGACTTCGTTGGATTGTACGTATATAATTGACCAAATGTGTACTGACGAAAAAACGTAAATTAGGTCCAACTTCACGAAGATAACGTGTGATGTTATTCATAAGATCATTTGCTGTTTCAGGCTAGTTAGCATAAACTCGAGATTTAAAGTAACGCTACAAGAAGTGATCCAAAGGCGTTAAATTAAAGGCATGATATTCGGGCCAGTTAACATCATCACCACGGGAAATGATGAAACTTCTGAACTTCTTCTTCTTCTTCTTCTTCTTCTTCTTCTTCTTCTTCTTCTTCTCTTCTTCTTCTTCTTCTTCTTCTTCTTCTTCTTCTTCTTCTTCTTCTTCTTCTTCTTCTTCTTCTTCTTCTTCTTCTTCTTCTTCTTCTTCTTCTTCTTCTTCTTCTTCTTCTTCTTCTTCTTCTTCTTCTTCTTCTTCTTCTTCTTCTTCTTCTTCTTCTTCTTCTCTTCTTCTTCTTCTTCTTCTTCTTCTTCTTCTTCTTCTTCTTCTTCTTCTTCTTCTTCTTCTTCTTCTTCTTCTTCTTCTTCTTCTTCTTCTTCTGCTTCTTCTTCTTCTTCTTCTTCTCTTCTTCTTCTTCTTCTTCTTCTTCTTCTTCTTCTTCTTCTTCTTCTTCTTCTTCTTCTTCTTCTTCTTCTTCTTCTTCTTCTTCTTCTTCTTCTTCTTCTTCTTCTTCTTCTTCTTCTTCTTCTTCTTCTTCTTCTTCTTCTTCTTCTTCTTCTTCTTCTTCTTCTTCTTCTTCTTCCTTCTTCTTCTTCTTCTTCTTCTTCTTCTTCTTCTTCTTCTTCTTCTTCTTCTTCTTCTTCTTCTTCTTCTTCTTCTTCTTCTTCTTCTTCTTCTTCTTCTTCTTCTTCTTCTTCTTCTTCTTCTTCTTCTTCTTCTTCTTCTTCTTCTTCTTCTTCTTCTTCTTCTTCAAAAGATCTATTGTTTCGAAAGCAGTATGACATGTGGCACCATCTTGCTGGGACCAGATGTTTTTGAGAATCATACCGTTCAATTGAGGCCTAAAATAGTCTCTTATAAAAGCCCGGTATCTTTCCCCATTGACAGAGTTTCTCCATCTTCGGATTGGAAAAAATATGGAACAATAATTCCACTATACTAAATATATACACAGTAACCTTTTGAGGATGAAGTGGTCATTCTTGTATCTGCATTAGATTGTGATTTCTCCAATAGCGGCAATTTTGTTTGTTAACAAAACCATCCATCCAAAAGTGGGCTTCGTCGCTGAAGATGACTTTTTGACATAAATCCGGGCCAGCTTCCAATTACTCCATAGCCCAGTCAGCGAATACACGGTACAACCTATGATCGTTGGGATTTTTAAGCGTGGAACTTAAAGTCCAGATGCAGAATTCGCCAAGTTGTGGTCGGCGAAAGCCCCAGTTATTGCGCTCGATGAGCAATTCATTTGTTTCCGTTCTCGCGTAAGCTCTCGCGAACGGCGCCTATAACGGAGCGCTTACGTCGATTAGGTACAGGTGTTCTTTGATCGCTGACAGAACCACTTCTTTCAAATTTATCGATCAAACGCCGAATCGTTCTCTCGCAATGATTATTCACACTATAAAACTCACGCAATACACGGAAGGTTTGGCGAACAGATAATCAATTTGATAATAAATTTTCACAATTTCTGCGCGTTGCTGAATGCTGTAACGTTCTATGGCTATTTGTCAATGAAAACTGTAACCACATGAAACAAATGACTGCTGTAACTCAATAACAACAGCAGCTATCACACTTCAACATTTGTTGAAATACTCTTTGTTAATAACAATTCCATGTATACATATTTCTTTTGGTTTATCCCATGTCTCTTAAAGTGCATCAACTGCATCAAAATTGTTGCTAATAGTTGTTGATAGTTAACTAGGTACATAAGAAAACTTGCCTTTTTGTTCAAGCAGCACAAAGCAACGACCGGTAACATAGAGCCCGTGAAAATACATGTTCTATTACTAACAACTGAACTGTTGTCACGTTATTAAATATTAACGCGAAATATGTGAGTCCTGTCCTCGCAGCGCTGAAGGAAAATTATAGCAAATAGGATGCCTCTGTACCTTTGCCTATTTACTCCAACTCTCTTTTGAGGTTCAAGCCTGACTCAACTCTGCGTACTTATGAGGTGTCGAGAACCTGCCGCGCCACTCGCTTAATTCCATTATTCTTTAATTTGTATTTATTAATTTATTGTTTCCAAAATAGATAATAAAAGTACATACTTTTGTATGTTGGTAACAAACTAAAACTTAATGATTTGAAAGTATCTAGGGATTAATAAGCAGGTAGAACAAACCAGGCAAGAAAAACAATTGATTTATTTGGAATACACTTAAGTACTGATTCTGGTATGTAAAATATACTTTATATATGAGCCATTTTTTGGGGTAAATTTAAAAAATTACAAAAATGCATCATACACACCATTTCATATTTTAAACACGAAATGTATGTTGACTAATTGAAGTTTTATAGCAATTCCCTTAAAACATAGACAATGTATCATTTAAATAGAAATACGAGTTTTGAGACCCACAAATCCATAGAAAAAGTATCGTGTTTCTATAAACAGTACAGATAAATTAAAAAGAAACACAGATGTAGGATGAATGCCATATAAACCATTCAAGATGGAGAGAGAACATTTTTGAAAAATTCTCCCATACTAAAGAAGTATTTGCATGAAGGATATTTGTGATGTTCAATATTCCCAAAATATGTATTTAGGACAAAACTTTTGACGTTTTAGTAATTATTTTGTTTATAATACCTGAATATGTACCGAGTTTCTTTTTTAAAAGAGCTGACGATTTTATTATGCACAAAATATTTGTTTCAGGTATTGTTGATTTAAAACGTTTCCGGTGGTTATGAATGTCATTAATACACTACGCAATTACACAAGCAATTTTATACTATAAGTAACTTGTCATTTCTATAAGTAATGGTAATGGGCAGGAAATATGGTACAACCATCACTACGCATCCGTGGGAATTTCAAATCGACCTCAGTCCACATCCTGGATCGAATACTGAATAGAAATGGGGATTTAGATCGTATTGCATTTTCCATCCAATCTTAAAAAGTGGAATGGGATCGAAATTGTGTTGCATGGAAACGTTTAGCGTTTTCAAATCTATTTGAATATATCAATGTGTCATTTCCCACTATACTCATAGTAACACGCTACACGTTCATCATTTTGTTTTCTTGGCCAACTGTATTTGTTTCTACAAACTCGCAATTCATTCTTCTCAAAGACGTTTAGTGATTTAGAAACCTCATTAAAATATGTAGAAATCTTTCATAGGTTCCTCAATGTTAGATTCCACCAATATATAATCTTGAATTATTTATTTTGGAGCCTTGCGTGCCCAAATCGATCTCAATATTAATCTGATATGGAAATGTGGATCTGTACAGCGTGGGTTTGAACTCAAACAGGTTTGAATATTTTATGGAATGGTAGTGTATAAGGTATAGATTTTTATTCATGTTTTTAAACATGCTAAATCTTAATACTTTTTGAAAATGAAAGACAAGGAAACATTTGGTTTTATAAAGATAGTTGCAAAATAAAGCTATAAATAATAAATACTGGTTCTGAACGTAACATAACTGTTATTTTGAATTTCTAAGGTTAGAAAAAAACTTTTCTAATACTGTTCCAAGTGGAAATTGTAGTGTCAGAGCTTTCAGTGAAGGGCTTACGCTAATTAATCCTCTAGATCATGTCTGAGGATTCCAGGAAGAGAAATCGCAAGTAATTCCCCAGTGCATGGCACAGGCTCGGACTGTTCATTGGAATATAAGCTTCGGTTTCACAATATTTTTTTTTTCCGTATAACTTAATTAAATCTCAATTTAAAAGTCATAATAAACTTTAAAAAATCTACAGATGTAAGCAATTCAATTTATGTTTCCGTCACTCTTTCTTACACACTTTTATAAGTTTCAACTTTTTTTTTTCCTTTTAGACAAATCCGTATACTTTATACAGTATGCGCGCGATATTAAGAGCGATCGGTTTCCAAGTCCTCATTTGTTAAGTTTCGTTTAACTCTGTAAACATAGATGGCAACTTTGAAATTTGAAATGCGCTATATACTGACATCTAGTGGCTAATACGCTAAGCTTTATCAGCTTTATCATGCCCACCATATTTCATTTTGATCAATTTTGAGGTTAATTAGCTAACCAGTTTACAAAAATCGTATGTTAGAATGAGAATTAGAATTTTAGTTTGTCCTTGGCAACATATAAATGTTATGAGACACGTTAAAATATACACGTACAGTATATACATAAAGTGAAATTGATTATATACAATATACACAGTAGGCAGCTTTTCTATGGTTTCACGTGGCATTTGCATAGACTAATTTACTACAAGAAATGTCATAATATAAATATTACAGGTTTGTGAATGTACTATGCTCCCAGTGCACATTTACATGGTTATAGTTCTAAAAATTCATTAACCGTATAAAAGTGTGCATGCAAAAACTTATTAACCTTATTCTTAAAGTTTTTTAATGGTGCAGCTTGTTTAAATGAATCTGGAAGTTCATTATATAACATTATCCCTTTGTAGTTAAGGCATCCTTCATAAAGGCTCGTTTAGTGTGCTCGAATTACCAGTTTATCCTTGTTACGAGTGTGGTGGTAAAGTACATCAGCATTTACTTGTAAATGATTTACATTTGTATGAACATTTGTAGATGTCATGGCTGTCGAAAGGGGACACAATATTATTCGTTTACCTCCGTATAACTGATCTGAGTGCAATTGAGCTGGCGTGGGCAAAACTAAGGAATGTTTTCAAAGGATGCAACGTTACTTGTGATATATTCGCTTATCTTACACGCTATTTTGCTGAACTGTGTTTTTCAAGATTGTTCACACTGCAGAAACAAAAGAGCGTTAGCTCTCGCTTCTTCCCCTCTGCCCCGCACCACACCGTAAATCCAGCGCTCAAGAAAACATGCGCGTACTGTACTTGGTAAAGATATAAAGTTATATATACATACATGCATACAATGTTGCATATATACAATACATACATATGATTATTGTATACATGTACCTATACAATACGAATCACTAATAGTGATTATACTATGAAGCCTGAGACTTAAGCCTACTAAGTCACAAAATACATACCAAAAGGTATGAGATCTCCTAGTGGTTCACCGGGACAAATACGAGTCACTTGGATAGTTCAGTGTCGTGCTGGCACGTTGTCATGTTAGCTCAATGGAGACTGGGAGATCCGTGGTTAAAATCTCGGCTATGGCATTCAAATTTTCAGTCTGACTGTACCTATCGAACCTGGCCGTACACACGGCCAGTATGGAGGAACAATTAATTTCTATTTGTAAAGTTTGTTTTATTCATCATATAGTTAAACTTCACTAGTTTTCATTTTCTCTAGAAAAATAAAAAGCTCTAGTAAGATTACAGATGTAGAAAACACGATGTATTGATCCATTACCAATTGTTTATATGTTACAGTGCCATAAGATTGTCCTGCAACCTGACTAATAGATACGGAGGAGCAATGCAATACGCTTTATTATCTTCCAATCTAATACAGTCATCTATACATTTTTCTATTTGAAAAATAATCCTTTCTGAGGTTAAACCGAATTGACGATGGGCACGCAGCAACATACTCAAGCTGAACCCAGTCTGCCAGCAACCACGAATGCTAATTAAACATTTACCTATTTTATTCACATTGCACATTACTTCTATACACGTTATAGCCCGCCTTGGTAGTGGTAGATGGTAGCGTGTCTGTCTCACGTTGAAGAGGTCCCGAGTTCGAACCTCGGTCAGGGTGAGTTACCTGTATAAGGCTTTTATGGGGTTTACCCTTATCCTTAAAGACTAATGTCGGGTAACTCTAAGCTCTATGGACCCCGGGCTCATTTGAGCATCATTTATCCCATTTCATTCATAGTCCGATATATGATTTGACGTTGGAGGACGTAAATTACAAAAAACAAAACAAAAAAAATTACATGTTATATACTAAGTTAACTCTAGTTGTGTACGGTGTGCCATTGCTGAAGTACTTTGCAGCAATTTTAGTGGTGGTGGTGGTGGTGGTGGTGGTGGTGGTGGTGGTGGTGGTGGTGTGTGTGTGTGTGTGTGTGTGTGTGTGTGTGTGTGTGTGTGTGTGTGTGTGTGTGTGTGTGTGTGTTTGTGTGTGTGTGTGTGTGCGCTCGTGAAAATTTGTTATGATAATCCTTAGAAGCGCTAATCAGTACAATGCCACCGAAATGATTTTATGTAGCACTAATGTCAGTAGAATTTGTTTGCTATGGGACACAAACTAAAGGTGGAGTTTATACTAACTAAAACAGCATTAATGTTCTGACAAGCATTATATATAAGTGAGCAGTATATTCAAAAACTGAAAAGTTATTCAACTATTAATTTTGGTCTTTAGGTTCAGTGAATTCTAAGATGGCACAAGAAATTTTTATCTTTACATCAATAACTTGTGTTCCTTTGCACCCTTTTTAAAAAATGGCTCAAACGATTAAAATACCACATATTTTACACATTTGCCCTTTAAATTAATTGCATTTCTTGCATTTTCTATGTATATCCTGTGAAGTTCTCTTCATCATGAATGTGTCTTTTATAGCTGTAAATTGTAACAGATGTACAAAAAGGTACTACAGAAAAATGTAGATATTGTTGAATCAAGAGATATATGCCATAAAACCACAGGAAATATTTCTGAGATTATCATTGTTATTTGAATTATCAGATAATTTATACTTATTATTTTTTTCCTTTTAAGCCTTCAATGTTATCACATAAAAATTCGCTGTTCAAAGGTTTGATGTAGCTTGAGCCTGCTCTGTTCCCTTAATCCCCTTGAAACAATTTCTGTAATTTCTTGTTTGATTATTATGAAGTGTATGGACGAATAAGCTCCCTTTGTCTCGGTAAATCTCAAAACGTGCATTTTCGGTGAAATATAGATATAAAAGTTTTACAAGGAGGAAAATGGAAGCCAAGGAACATTGTTTAAGCATAAAAATTATGAATGTATTATTACAACAATTATTAGTATTACCATCACCATCATATCATAACTTTGTCTTCATAATTGCAGCAAAGATTGTTCTGTGTCTTTGGGTAGGGGAAACAAACATTTCTCTGTTAAAAGTTAATTGACAGTGCAAATAGTAAAAACAAACTAAGCATTTTTATGCAAAAATGTGAACTTTTTCCCAATTGAATGTTATTAAAATATTTTGTTTTCCACGTTCTAATGTTACATGGCATAAATAAAAATAAACCAAAGCTACAAATATGATTAAAAATTTGAAGTTTCTGAAGTGAAAGTTTCTAAATGAGGTTCGAAGTGGTTTAAAGCTAAATAACTGGATGATTTTAGAGGTGACAGCTGTAGAAGCTATGTTAATGAATCTCCGAGAAGGAATGCAAACAAGAAGAAAAGGGAAAAAGAAATAAGTTCGGTGAAAAGGCTTAGTAGACTACACAGACGACTTTCTATAGTATCTGCTGAGTGATGCAAAAACAAGAAAAGTAGGCATTGGAAAGAAGAAAATGGCGACAACACTAATAGAAATGCTTAAGTGCTTTTGTATTTTTGTAACGAGAGCAGTCTGCACGAATTTTAACAAAGCATTTTCATTAGCATGCTGCACACTGCTACCTTTTAGAGGCGTTTTTCACCTGACACTCTAGGAAAAGATATTCGATTGTAAATTCTGTTACAATCCTAACGTCCATTTCACAATTCTACGCTAATATCTTACCCGATTCTGACATTCTAGATTAATGTCTAGTAATTTAACCCACAACCCATACTTTGATTGGAAGAATTATTTAGACTCGCTAAAATCACAATAGAGGTTCTGTGTGTGATGAATACGTGGAATATAGTTAGAGTAACTGTAACAAAGTTTCACTATAGATTTTTTCCTTTCCAGTGTAGAAAAGAGGTAGTGAAGAGAAGTGCAAATATTTGACGCACAGCCCTCTAATAAACCTGAGATGACGTGACATGATAATTGAGGAAGCAAATGTGGAAAAATGTTCGAGAATAAGTTTTAGATACCTCTCCAGAATTTGCCAAGGAAACTCTGGCAATATTCTCTTGGTGGAATTTGAACTGCAGAACTCACATTCACAAGTCCATGTCTGTATGACTTCGGCCGTCCATGTTATAAACATTTTATTAAAAAATAAAATCAAAACTGAAAGATTGCAGCATACTTTATTTCGTTTATCCTCTTGAGTAATCTGATGTTAAAAGACTATTATACTTTACATTCATGTGACTCTCTCTACCTTATGTGATGTATTAACCGGTGTCAAACCATTCTTATACGAGCGCTGTTCAATAAAGAAGGTTCACAATTTTTTTTGACAACTTACCTTTACTCATCCTCATAATTTTGATGGTCCTTCTCAAAATAGTCTCTCCTGAATGCGACGCACTTGTCCCAGCGTTTCTACCAGTCTTCAAAGACATGCTGGAAACCATTTTTTGAGAGATCCTTCAAAATCGCCTCCGCAGCCTTCACCACTGCTTCTGATGATGGATAATGCCTCCCACGAAGGCGTTTCTTAAAGTTAGGGAATAGAAAAAAGTCACATGCGGCTAAATCCGGACTATAGGGAGGGTGAGGGATGTACTTCATGTTGATTTTTGCAAGATATTTAGCAACAACATTGGCAATATGCGACCACGCATTATCGCGGTGCAGCATCCAGTCTGCTTCATGGAAATATGGTCTTTTGCGCCTGATATGGACTTGCAATGTTTTCAGGACATCCCTATATTATCGTCCAGTTACTGATGTATGTGCAGGTACAACATGCTGATAAACCATTCAATGAATATCAAAGAATGAGATGACCATAACTTTTCCAGCAGAAGCAACCACTTTTGCTTTTTTGGGGGTCGGTGATGAAGGAGATTTCCACACTGAGCTTTGCTGTTTGTTCTCAAGATCAAAATGATGTAGCCAAGTTCCATCAGCAGTGATTACGTTTGAAAGAAACTCCGGATTTTCCTCTAACATCAACTTTAACTGTATGTTACCTCCATTGCAGCCGTAGGCGATACTGAACATGTCTGAACTTACCTGGTTCTCACAGGCGGGAACCAGGAGTACCAACAATGAAACTACTACGGCGTGTTTGTTTCACATAAAGCTAACAGAATATAATAAGATTGAATTTTAGTGCGAAAAATTATGACCGTAAAAAATTATGCTCATTCTTTATTGAACAGCCCTGGATTTTATTCTTCTGATTCATTTTGGTTAGTTAAATTTTTGCATATGGCTATATTCACATGTTGTTTTTGATACCAGGGTAGTGGTCATATCATATATTTAAGAACTGCATGCTATATGACGGCTTCGAAGTTCCATTTTTTTGGCACGTATACTGAATTATCGACTGGTAGGGTTAATAATTTCATAAAGAAATAATCAGGAGATAAATCATTGCAGTAAATAATTTCCAAATGTAAAAATAAAGTTATGACTTCTTGTGGTAGGATTCAGAAGCAGCTTATCCTACATTTTCAAATAGTCGGTCATTTCCTTTAAATAGGTTATAATTAGCCTCCATTAAACTTATCAGACCACTTAATGCTGTCTATTCTCACAACCAGTAATGGATATCCTGACAAGGAAACTATCACTATGCTCATACCTGTATTCGCTTGAGAGTTTGATGGCACAATCTCTGCTCTATGTGGAGCCCTTGTGTCAAAAATAGGGTGCGGAGCATAGCTGGAAGTACTCGAATACGTAGGAACATATAGGCATAATAACAGGGTATTGTACGGGAGCGATTGTCTATCCCCACACCCGGAACAGAGCCGACGAGGGATGTCCAGCAGCTACTTGCAAGTGGTCACATGCGGCACTTTTCAGGCTTCAGTTTTGGGTGTTGCGGTTCTACTCCGCAGCAGAATTCTGGTGCACGTGGTTTATATACAGCAGGCATTAACATCAAATTTTCAAGTGTGTAGCGGTGTGAGCACAGTGATAGTTCCCGTGTGACCAACAGTCCTCATCTGTAACAATGGGCAGCAGATTCTTCAAATACAGAGTTGTTGCAGATATCCACAGAGGTATCTTACATAGGAAAATGTTATAATTCTTTGCATGCAATCGCGAAAAATAACTGAATATCGAAATTGCTCTCAAACAATGGCGAAACTATTAAACAGTTCGAACTATTAAAATGGTATTTCAGAACATAGCTTATGGCGCAACAGTTTTCTTTAAAGTAAATTATATGTTTTAAAGAGATTTAAGTTTTTTTGTGCATTACATTTTGTCTATCGCTTAACATTTACAAGTTATACAAGATAACAAAAAATTCTCCCGGATAAATATAACTTTACAGGCTAGTGCTTCAAATTAGAATATATGTTTTATTTGTCTTTCAACTACCTTTATATATTTGGTATTTTAATAAAAATTGTTAGAGCCTTTTATAACAAATTTGAAAATTTCAAACAATCTTGTCCATTAAGAGCAGTTTGGGTTGAAGAAATTTTGTTCAAAATCTTCGTGCCCATCTTTGAAAGACAAAGGCACCAAACTTAAATGATAAATTTAGTATTTAATCGACTTGGTTTTAGAGATATGCCGTTCTCAAACACACACGTGGGTTTTTTCTAATCTTTTACTATATTCAGCTAATCTGAAAGCGTATATTTCCAGTGAAACCTTAGTTTAGAATATTTGGGTGAAATGCAGAACTTCGTTTATTTACTAATGGTAAGCATGGAGAAAGTAAAACATAGAGATGAACAGACTGGAGCCAATTCCGAGGAAGAGTGAATGTGCCTTTCACGTCAATGAAAACGATTACAGGAAGCAGTAACCAATCCTAACCTTAGTTTAATAATTGTAATTTAATGGCTTCCAAAAGTATTAAGTAATATGGAAGGAAAACGCAACGAGAAATAACTAAAACAAGGAAGAACACTTTTTGAAACACAAGGACAAAGCGACATAATCACCGTGTAGTACACGGTATGCATTGCAACGTTTCAAGTGCATGGGACTTGAACTGTATCCATTAATTAACCGCCAATGTACGAACGTTCTCAATGCAAGGAGTAATGTGAAAGTTGGCCGTGATACGCATTTGGAGGACATAGGAATAACAGAACGCCAAGGTGTGTAAGCTGCAGAAGCAAACATTAGTAATCCAGTTTACTGGTAATGTGCTGCAACTAATATGAAAAAGAAAGCAAAGTTCACTCGACACAGATATATGCACATGGTGATTCGTTCCCGAGGTCGCGGGTTCAGTCCCAACGGAGGGCAGTGGGTTTATTTTTTGGGGGGTGTAAAAGTTCTTAACATGCCTTCGTTAGGAAGGGAGGTAAAGCCGGGGTCCCTGTCGTAGATTTACGGCTGATAAAAAACCTCCAGCCTATAAAGAGGCTTCTGGGCGAATTTAAACTGTCTTACATGTCCTGTGTAGAACACTGAGAACCCTGTATGGGACGCTGAGAATCCCAGCAGTTTCAGTTTCCATATATAAAAACTCAATCTCAGTTATAATGGTAACGATGTGGAGAATGAACTTGAAGATATGTGTATAATATGTACTATCTTAGGGTACAAGCAATCTCTTGGACATTACATAGTGCTATAGAATTCAAAATGGACAATTTGGTAAATTGTAACTATTCATATTAGGATATAAGTATTTACATAATATTTATAGAATCTAGAAATACATGGAATAACTCTGGTAGATGACATCAAAATTCTTGATAAAGATTTCTTCATTCTTATAACAGAGTCATAACACACCGTTGACAAAATAGTGACATTCTACTAACTGTAAACTTCATATGATGCGTACTGACTAAATGTTCAAATGTCCTGTTTCAAATATCAAGCATCAAGTCCAACACCAAGGTATAACCAGACTACCCATCAACATACATCCCTAGCTCAGCCCCACCGTCTCTCTCAAGAACTACACCTGCGTTCAACAATGTCAACTCTTGCTTCTCGTTCAACACATCTTCATACACTGTCCACAAGTGTAAAGACAACAGTGCTCTACTCCAAATAGTATGTAAATATTTAAGGATTAACATTATGTGAAGCGTTATCAGATTTATAATATATATCATTATGAACAGGCTTGCCTAGAAACCTAAGTATGTTGTTGCTGTATGCCAGGAAAATTCAAGAGCGTAAATAAATAAATTAAAATATGATAAGCACATCATGTCCCCAAGTAGTTGTAACTTTCCTGTGTTGAGTGTACTTGACAACTGCCATTCCTATGTACACAAATTCTGGCTCATAAAGAGTTAGGACTGCTCCTAGTAGAAGAAGTATTACATTCTACTCAACAATTCGATATAGAGTTTCATGCAAATACTTTTTGAGGTCTAGAATCAAAAGAAAAGCAGTTTTAGAAAAGGGAGCGCGCGTGTTTATCTGTATATATTTGTATGTGTGAGTAGCATAACTCAAAAACGAAAGTATCTTAGGGACAAAACTTAGTACTGAAGTTCGTCATCGTTGAAGGATGTGACAGGAAGGTTTTCATAAAAATGATCTCATATAATTCAGAGGTAGCCTTGTTGGGTATTTTAATAGTTTCTCACCTATGACTAAGAAGTGAGATAAGTTTCCCTATGTGAATGACAAAACGATACAGACCTGGCCTTAATATAAATAATGATTTCATCGTTAATCCCATTGAAGTTCTTGATGTTCTGGGTGATACCTTTGTGGCTATTTCCATCGCATCTAATTGCCATCTGAACTTTTAGTCTGCTAGAACCGGATTAATCAGATGATTATATATTAATGGCGTGTATTACAGTGCATTTTTTACTAAGCTAGAGTAGACCGGATGACGTTCATATCTTAATGTTGCAGCACCTCTCTTTCGGCAGTAAATACTTCCTCTTGCAGGTCTTTGGGCTATTGCCAAAAGGCAAAGTGTCCTGAAGCACGGGGCAAGGCCACCATTGTTTCTGTACTAAAACCTGGGAGGGATTGTTATCTATTCTCTAATTAATGGCTGACCTGCCCTCATCAGCTGCCTCGGCTCTCACTACGGTAGCCTGGGTTCGATCACAGGCGACCGCAAACTGAATTTCGTGGTGCACAACACCGCGCTGGGGCGGGTTTCTCCGGAATCTCCGGTTTCCCCCACCATCTCATTTTACCGGTGTTCCATCTTCATCTCATGCGGTGTCGTGTGTAGTAAAAGCGGGCGTTGAACACTACACATTTCATTATTTTCATCAGCTGCATTTGTAAGGAGATGCAGCGCATTAATAATGGGTGGCACTTCTGGTGACTTAAGTCCCGGGAGCTGCTGTGAAACGTCCAATGTGGTTGTCATCACCTCATTTCTGCGGCTGATCACTTGGCTTCGCGCATTTAATGGACTCTTTCTGCAAAAGAGTAAGACGGATACTATTTTTGACCACAAGAAAGGATATAATATATGATGGAAGGAAATATTTGTCTTACTCTCTATTAATGAACATTATTAATCACTCCTTTACTTTGGAGTGATGAAGCATAGCGTATTTCAGGTATGAGTGGTATTGTTTTATACCATTTTACTGTGGAGAATGGAGTATTTGCCATCGCAATTTTCTCTGTTCCCAAATATCTGTCTCTTAATTTGCCTTTGACGAATCATTGGAATGCCAATACACAGTATACCCGCTGGCTTTGCCCACTGTTATTGGGCTTCGTTTGCTACTTTGGTTGACACATAACCTTCAGCGTTTACCAAGGGGAAACCCAGTTTCCTCCATAACTTGGTGCCGAAACCCAAATCGATCTAGCGTTGTTATCCACACCGAAACGAACTCAAGTTTGGTTGCTAATTAGTCTACAGTTTTCTTTACACTGATAGTTTAAAGAACGATGTTGTACATTTACTCACGATTTAAAAAGTTTTAAGTTCGTCTATTGCATTAGTATTCGAATTTAAAACCGTAATTTGTATGTTTGCCAAGCTAGTTTATATCCTCAGCGGCAAGTCCTTCAGCAGTCCATTATTTGCACCGATTTCTTGAGTAAACTACACAGCTACACAGCCTTCTGTCGCTGTACATCACCATCCTCTTGTAGCTTTTGCGGGCACCAGTGTGTCCTTTATGTGCGCTCCTGGACACGTTGGCCTTCCAAGGAATATCCTAACGACGTGGGCCCAGGAGCGCAATTTTATATTTCTGTATCTGCTTGTTCTTTCCTTCTGATGTTTTTAATGATATTTTAACTTGTGGATATTTGCTAATGAAACCAAATACTGTATCTTATATAATAAACGTACACCACAAGTTATCTTCATTTACTGTGATAATAACAGAGACATAGAGAATAACAAAACTATAACAAGTGAGGTCTGCATTGCACTGATAGAAATGTTCAAGGAATACAAAATATTATCCATGGCCACCGCGACCTCCTTTGTTTCTGTGACGCTGGAGCCATAATGAACTAGGATTTAAGGGGAAAAAGGTCTGAAGGTTAAGCCCCTTCCTATCACTTAAATTTCTCCTAGCGCGTCTTCCGTTCCTAGGAGGAGATTTTAGCCAGATAAGATCTCGACATATTTTCGGACCATGCAATTCTTTGAACTTGATGGTGTAACATTTTTAGTATATGTATTTAGCTCTGCTAAGTATGTTCTTGGCTGGCCTACATTTTATATGCAATAGAGCGTGTACTATGTAGCTATCATAAATAATGTATCCTGTTTTACCTACTTAGATTTTAGATATATCGTACCACTTAATGTATATATTTGAACAATTTCTCTTTAATTAATGCAATTGATGAACTTTTTACAAAAACAAGGTTAGGAAAAAGAATTCCTTCAGCAGAAGTTAACATTTTTGTCATTTTATCAGTTATAAATTACAAGACTGTAATATTCCGTTATAAATTAATCATACACAGAACTGTTGTGATGTAACAACTTTTCTCTATACTGTAACTTCAGTGCTTGAAACCTGAACTAAAATCTAAATAGATATGAAATATGACGGCTGTGCATAAAAATTATAATGTGATTAATGGAACTCTTAAAAATGTAAAGATAAATAATATAAAACCAAGTAATAGAGAACAAATATTACTCGTATATTTAAACCGTTACATCTCATATTAAGTGCTTATAAGACATATCAATATTAGCTGTTGGATAAGCTAGGATGTCTGAAAATCCTGGTTTCACTGTTTCTGTCGTCCAAAGATACGTCATTGTCTATATTTTACCTGCATAACTATGACGTTTAAATTGTCATATTGTGATATACTCACTTTGATTAGTAAGGTCAAGTCGCCGCCAGGCGTCCGGCTCCTTTAGGCTGGTTGGAAATCTCCATAGCAGTGTTTCTACGAAAACAAATGGTAGCTATGTTCTAGCCAGCCATGAAAAGGATCTGCGTTGGATTGACCTTTACTTTTGTTACATCTCTTCGCATCTGTGGAATCTTATGCTGTATTGTGTTTAGTTTGGAATAAAACAGGTATGTGGATTTTCAGGAAGAATTGTGTATTTGATTGTGAAGTGTCCCGTATCTTCTAGGTTTTAGTGTGGATAATTTGACCTCTCATTTTGCGAGTTGTGTTTCCCAGTGGTATCCTTTGGATGGTTCAACCATTTGGTTCATAGCAGCATATTGAAATATTTCCAGGGATATCACATAGTGGTGGAGGCGCCTAAGATTCCATTTTATTAATTTTTAAATTACATTTTGGCATTTAAAATTTCATTTTCTTTACATAGCAATGCGTGATTTTCATTGTTAAGTGATCGTTGGTGACGCCATTTTGTATAACTAACTGCAAGCGTTAATATTGCCACATTTACATCATAGTGCTGTTTTATTGCATATATTTGTGCTTGAATAACATGTGTTACATTTACAGGTAAAGTTGTGATGCATTTATGATTTAACATCCTGATTCTGTATTTCTTTGCGGTATTACTTTGTTCTGTATTAATAGTGATACTATAATAATGTTGTACTTGGTTGTACAATCACTCATTGACAATAACACATTTTTAAAATATGGCATACTTATAATTTGCGTGTGGAATTATTTGAGTAATTCTTTATACTGAAATATCAGTATTGACACCTTGACACGCATATAAAGACTATTGACGTTAATTCAGCTGTGTGCATATAGCTAATACCAGTAAATGCTTGATAGGTTATGTTGATTTATTGATTCCCCTTGCCTGCAGCATCAATATTACAATCTTGTTATACATTGTTTCATTGGCACTGTTAACACTTATTTTGCAAAATGCCTAAACGCAACATAAAACAATTAAAATATTTCAGGGGCACAGGTAAGCGATTCTCCATCAACTAGCTTAGCTTCAGACAATATTATGGTTTCTAATTCAGAATTATTATCTGTAGTACAATCAGCAGTGCAAAATACTTTTACTACTATGCAACCAACTATGGCTCGCCCATATATACAACCTAGTTCATTTGATTCTTCTATAGACAATGTATTTGATTTTATCAAACATTTTGAAACAGTGGCTTATGCAAATGGTTGGGGAGATGACCAAAAATTGAAATATTTGCCATGCTATCTTAAAGGAACTGCAGTTCAATGGTTTCAGACCTTTTGTTATAGGCATCCTGTATATGATTGGAATTTATTAAAAATGCTTTTATTACAGCTTTTCAATTGGCACATCAGGATGATTTATTGGAAATTAAGCTTCGTCAAAGAATCCAGCTGGATACTGAGTCTGTATTGAATTATGTTTATGATGTGTTGTCTTTGTGTGACCAACTTAACCCTCAAATGTCTCAAATGGAGCAAGTAAAGAATTTACTTAAAGGTTTTAAACCTGAATATGTGAAAGTTGTGTTACCAATGAATCTCCAAACAGTAGGTGAAGTGCTACAAGCCATTAAGCGAGTTGATAAGGCCCAATTTTACATGAATCAACATCATAATCTGGCACTAGCACAATCAATACCAACTAATGTTTGCCTTGCAGGTTCTTCATCATCACTACCAACACCAAGAGACCCTTATGATGACATAGCTGATTTAGCTGTAAAAGTAGATCGCCTTACTAATCAACTTCAGTCTTTGCAGCCACCACATAATAATTTCTACAGGTCATTCCAGCAATATGGCACGAGAGAACAACGGTCACACCAACAGCAGTCTCAGGATAAACAACACACTTTTGTTTGTTACAAGTGCAATAACCCAGGTCATACTGTACGTTATTGCTGGCAGCAACCACCACAGCCTAATAATGACCACAATCGAGTTTCAAACCACATCATATAACAGCTGTTAATCATGACGCCTCTCATTCCAATAATGTAGTAAGTGATTTTTTACTTTTAGGTCATATTTTACAGGTACCAGGCACTACTAATGATAAACAAATTAAGATTCTCTTGGATACAGGCAGTGCTGTTAGTATTATTAATGCTAATCACATTCATGATGTTAGTAAACTTGAACCCACAGACATACTGCTCCGAACTGCTGGAAACAAATTGTTAAATGCATCTTATCATACAATGTTATCTTTCCAGATTAATGGTTTTTCTTTTCAGGAAGAAGTACTGGTTGTGAATGATTTAACACATGATTTTATTTTGGGGAATGGTTTCTTAAGCACTCACAAAGTTGTAATTCATTATGCCAGTAACACAGTTGCTATTGAAGTAGCGGATAACACTGTTTGTAATTTGAATATAATACCAAAGGATACTCTGCCCTTAACAGACATAGCATTAACTCCATTGATGGATGAACTACATGTGAAACCAGTGAACAAGGCTTTTGTTGAATTTTGGTGTGTACCTAGACAACGCAGTGGTAGAGATTTTTATTTTAACATAAATGTGACCTTTTTTCAGAAACATAGCATAATGCTAGATAACGAGTATCACTCAGGCGGAGGCACTAATGAAATCAACGAAGAGGCATCTCACCGATCTCAAACGCTTACTAATGATGACTTCAGGAAACTGCTTATGGCACCAAGAACATCAGTTCCTTCTTCACTTCATTCGTCATCAGCTTTCATAAGAGATGCTGTGCCACTTACACAAGATGCAAAAGTTGATGATAAAGCTGAAAAGAGGCGTAAGAAGAAAACATTTTATGCCAAAATTCAAAAGGAGGAAGCTGAAAAAATGGCAGAACTTGCCAAAAAGTATCGAGACAGAGCTAGTGAAAGAAGAGATGGGGCGAATCCTGATTACCAGGCAGAAGAACCAGCTATAACAACCAATTCTTATCATGCTGTCGCACCAGATCTTAAATCCGTGATGTATGCAGCTGAGAGGCGTAATCAGATTATTCAGGAATCCAAGTTCTTGGGAGGTGATATGCAACACACTCATTTGGTGAAAGGTTTAGATTATGCCTTGCTACAGAAGGTACGCAGTGAAATTAAATTGAAAGAGCAGGAACAAGAAGAAATGGAAAAAACGACAAAAACAAACAAAGAAAAAGGAGATGAAGCGGAGGAAGTGCAGTTCAAGACAAAAATGGGCCGAAATATATACAGAGTGCTTTTCAAATCAAAGCCTCAAGAGAAAAATGAATTATTTTATCCTGGAAGAATGGCGTATGTCTTTGATTTGGAGGATGAATTTGCAGAGACTGATATTCCAACAACGTTAATTCGCAGCAAAGCAGATGTACCATGTCTTGAACCTACAGCAACTCTTACAACAAATGACATTGTTATAAACAAATTGACACAGGTCTTGTCATATCTGAGGCAAGGAAGACGTTACAGAAAAAAATCAAAGAAGAATAAGGATAAAGGTCGTGGTGGTCTCAACGGAGAAAGTAAAGACTTGATAGATGAAAGCATTTATGGTGACATTGGGGATTATGTTCCCTCACTAACAAGGAGAGACACTGAAAATACTGAAAAAGGCAGGAGAAAGAAAATAGCTCCTTATTTTGAAAAATCAGCAGAAGCGTCGTGTTCTTGGGCTGATTCTAATGACATTAATGCTGGAAAACAGAAAGAAGAAGTGTTAGATCAACCAGATGAGGCTCAATTACCGCAGAAGCAAGAATTAGCACAGAATCAAAGCCGAGCTCAGCAGCTGTTGGCTCGACTTGCTGCTGAACCTGAAGGATATGCAGAGTGCTACCCAGGTCTGGAAGAAATGCAGGCTGCTATTGAAGAATCTGATGATGAGGTTGACTATACAAAAATGGATCTGGGTAACAGGAAGGGCCTAATAGGAAGGTGGGATTTTGACACCCAGGAAGAATATAGTGCCTACATGAACAACAGAGAGGCACTTCCAAAGGCGGCCTTCCAGTATGGTGTGAAGATGGCTGATGGACGACGTACGAGAAAGTATCATAAGGAGAAAAATGAAAAGGCAGAATTTGATAGAGAATGGCAGGAAATCCAGAAGCGGATATTACCAGAAGCAGCTGAACCAAAACTTAAGAAGGCCAAATACTAGAATCCTTATAAAAATGTTGTTAGTTTGAGAATACTGTAAAAGACTGTGGTGTTTAATTTATGAATGGAACAGGAAAACGGTGTAGTTACAACGTGGATACCAAAATTAAATCAAAATCTTTAAAGGGGCCACTCAAAATTTTACGATTCCTTTTTACCACAAGCACAAATAAAATTAGTTATTTATGTTAGAACTGTTAAAGTTTCCATTATTGGTTTAATTATTGTGTTAGTGAACTATGAAATTCATAGCATTGCATTTAATTTAAGCAAAGCTATTATTCTGCGTCATTAATTAAAAGTTGTTTAATATGTGAAATAGGATGCAGCAAGTAACTTATTACTGCTGTAAGGAGTAGGTGTGTTTAACTCAAAGGCCTGTAACTCAGCTACTATTTATAAATGATTTAAACAAGATACCATAAATTTGTACTTCCATGCTTTGCAAAGCTCTAATGTATTGTAAACTGCCTAAGAATATCTTTTGTTATTTGTAATGATGAAGACTAGTAATTTATTTCAAGTTTGTGTGCATTCTGTGTTTTTACTTTGTATTACCAGCCTAATCCTTGTTATTTTGCATTGCTGGCTTGTCATTACACATGTAAGTTCTGATGCTGCTTGGAAATCTGTTTTACTTGCTCTATTAGAATTGATTGGATCGAGACCCCCTGAACATAAGTTTCCAGCCGTGTGCTGATGATATGGAGACGGAGCTGTGAACCGGAAACCCTCCTGTCTACGTGAGCACTGTATATTCTCACTGCAATTGTTGGCAACCAGAGCTGTTGGCTGCATCTTCAAGAAGTCTACATTCTTCGTCTGTGGGGGCAAGGATCCACCCCCATGGAACAGGTTACTAGGAGTGCTACGATAAGATCAGTCGTATCCTCCACATTCTCCACCTTCAAAGAACTTCATCGGCAGTATATTTCAGTGCTCTAATACAGTTATGTGCCCAGAAGTGAAATACATTTTGAACTTCGTTTGTGGGGCTGGGGTTTTCAGTATCAGTCTCCAAAACAATTTATGAATATAAACTCTTGAAAAAGGCTCATTTGTATAATATAACTATGCTTTTATAAACATAAAGAAAAAATGGGGGTCACCAATCACAGAGAAGAAAAGAACTAAAAAAAAAAACATTAAGTAGCATCACATGTTGCTATTTCAAACAATTGTATTGCCAACGTATATAGACATTGAGCAACTTCACCTTATATTCAAAATACATTTCCTTATGTTAATTGATATTTCTTCGTTTGATTTATTAGCTTCGGCGAGGACAACTCACTTTTGTGAGTGCGGGGAGATGTGATATACCCACTTTGTTTAGACGGTCAAGTCGCCGCCTGGCGTCCGGCTCCTTTTGGCTGGTTGGAAATCTTCATAGTAGTGTTTCCACGAAAACAAATGGTAGCTGTGTTCTAGCCAGCCATGAAAAGGATCTGGAGTTGGCTGGCCGGGAGATGTTGGATTGACCTTTACTTTTGTTACATCTCTCCGCGCCTGTGGAATGTTATGTTGTATGTGGATTTTCAGGAAGAATTGTGTATTTGATTGTGTCCCGCATCTTCTAGGTTTTAGTGTGGATAATTTGACCTCTCACTCTCCTAGTTGTGTTCCCCAGTGGTATCCTTGGGATGGTTCAACCATTTGGTTCATAGCGGCATATTGAAATATTTCCAGGGATATTACAATATAAAGTTTTGTTTTGAGGTTTACAGGTACTATGAATGTTTCTGGGTGTTGCTAAACCTCTTTGGATTCAGAGAAAAGGTTGGAAAGTCTTCATTGTTATGTTCATCTTAATGAGCCATAATATTCATATTTTCTACTGATTTTAACTTTATCAGCTATTTTCAAGACTCTTATATATTTTAATCTCAGTCTTGAAAACATAAATCAAGGTGATGTAACGATGTCATAGAAATTGGGCCTTTCTATCTTAACTCGTTGATTGAATGGCAGTAGAACAGGCCTTTCCTTGACTTCAACTGCAATCTATCACTTCCATTTACCAATTAAAACGGAATGTTGATCATTTTGCAGAAATGGGTGTTTCCGCATTGGAAGTATGAGTTTGATAGATTTGAACACAATGTACAGCACTTTTACCATTATGACGTTTTTATTTCGTCCGGAATGTGTCTGTATCAACTCGTCATAATCATAATACTGCCAAATACTTAAGCAAGAAGAAGTAACACAATTTTCTCCTACATTTTGTCGTAGGTTATGATGTGCTTCTTATTTCCTTATACCTCATAAAACCCAAGCAAATACCAAAGAAAAAAGAAACCTCGAAAAAAAGGATCACTTGCATCAATAATAGGAAGTGGCAGAATTTGCATAAAAGCAAACGATAATAAAATGCCTCTGCTTAATGTTTTGAAGGTCGATATAGCCCATAAACTCTGTTTTTGCTAACAAACATGTTCCCCTTTTCTGAGTTTTAATAGGCTGTGCTAATCTATCACATAAGCAGTTAGTGTTACAGCGAGGAAGTCCAAAATAATGTGAATAGTTTTATAAAGTTTGTTGTAATATGCCAGAAATACTAGTACAAATTAGCGTTTTCGATATATATTTCCTATTAGATTAACTATGGGGGCGGTGGGATGTGTGAAACTTAAATTACTTCAAAGCCTACGGCAGCTGTACAACTAACACCCTATTGTGCAGCGTATACAGGATGCCCTCCACGATTTACACGCTTCTGGCGTTAACGTGGTGTGTGCATGGATCCCTGGTCACCTAGGCTTGCGGGGGAATGAAATGGCGGATTCGGCAGCCAAGACGGCTACCATGAAGCCCAGGGTTCGAGTACCATCTGTGACATCGGAAGATTTTAGAGCCGTATTGCGGAGAGCTGTGCAAACCTGCTGGCAGGAAGAGTGGTCCGCTCTCCGCAATAATAAACTTAAATCTGTCAAAGAACTTCCGATTCCCTGAGTTACCTCCTGTCGGTCATCTCGTCGCGAGGAGGTGAGTTTGGCTCGGTTACGAATTGGGCACTGCTTTTTTACTCATAGTTTTCTTTTTTAAAAGGAGCCTGCTCCGCTGTGTCCGTTTTGCAATGAAGCGTTATCTGTACGACACGTACTGCTAGAGTGTTTTCACCTAGCAGCCCTTAGAACATCTCTGCAGCTGCCGGTCAGCTTTGCAGAAATGCTAACGGACGATAACGCAGTAGTGAAGAAGGTATTTAGATTCTTTTCTAGATTACACTTTAGGATTTAGTGAAGGAAATTTGTAGTAGGTTTTGATTGATATTTCGTTTTCTTCTTTATATATATATGTAATTTTAATAGTTTTATTTATATTTATATAGTTTTTGGAAATTTTTATATCTGGCTTTTGCCATGACTTGTTTTTGTAAGGGCGCTGATGACCACCGTATTTGAGCGTCCTTATACACATCATCATCATCTGAAACTTTTCTTCAGTGTGTTTATTTACCAGTGCCTCTATGGGCTCCGAAAATTTGTTTGGCTTATTCCTGCGGTTCTCTCTAGAACCACCTGTGGTTGATATTATGAAGTCTACCCCAAGTAATATCATGAAAACTACAAAACTTCTTACGTCTTACTTCATTTTCATTGCCACCAAGCCATATTATGTAAGACAGCGGAGTTCGGATCGATATCCATACCTTCATCGTCTTCCGGTCTTCATAACCGCCTATTCCTATGCCAGATGATTTTATAGTTCCATATTTTTCATAGTTTGAAATATTCATCAAACTCTCGGGCATTGAATATTTTGGAAACAATGAACTTGTCTGCACAGACGTCATGACTGTGAAGGCAATGTATCCAGTATAATTAAATAAACAAATAAAATTTCTCCAATAAATAATTTCAACTTAGACTTCTTTAAAGGGTAATCAAAAGTAAAAGAAACAATATCTTTTTAGATTTAAAACAGTCTTAAAACACGTACAGCATAGAAGACACTAATGGATTTATCTGCAATTAGATCAGAAATTTGTATGGCAATGATGTATATACTTTTCTTCGTTCACGTTGAATATTTTTGTTTCGCTCATTTTATTCTCCTCTTGAAAAATAAATCAGAACTGAAAGTCTCAGTCACACCTTTCCTTTAGAAAATCACGAATGAAAGGAAACTATTCTATGAACTAAGCTTCTTTAGGTTAGCCAACTTTTCTAGCAGAACATCCGGTAGAACTATGGCTGTATAGCACGAAACTTACTGGAGAGGGGTTTTGGATACACAAAGCTGAATGAACAATTTATTTTTGCTAATATTTCAACAGACTTTGCAGTCCTACACTGCAATGACTAGGGCAGTATTTTTAATTTGTTATCGAATTCACAAAATGAAATGATTGTTACATCAAAGCACAGTTTGTTATTTATGAGACCAAATTACCCGTTTCGAGGCAAATCCCTGGTATTATGAGAAGTAGGTATAAGGTCTCAAATTATTGCTCTTTTAACTTGATGTCGACAACGTTAAAAATCTTAATAGTCATTTTAAATATATGTATAGAACGTATTTGAAAGTATTATCGGAACAAATTGACCCACTTGGACGTCTCAGTATTAATTTTCCTGTGCACTGTCGCAATGGAACTTGCATGTACCTTTCCTTCTTAACGTGTTACAAAACTGGTTATTTCCATAGTTCAGCGGTGACTTAATCTTCTTGAAAGGGGTGTATCCACCTTAGGGGGAAGTCCATTATACTTGTAACTAATTTTATTGTGGGTGGCACACAGTTCCACGTTGGGGCTACAGTTTGAAGCAATTTTGTTTAGCTCAGGGTAAAGCAATGAGGTTTCTCACAGGGTATGCGTGGATATGTGTGAGAAGGATAGTTTAATGACACTGGGATGCCCATTTTAAACTGATTTATTGACTGCTTCTTTTTCTCAGAACATCGAAATTGAAGTTGCCGACCAAGGATTACCAATAGATCACTGTTCAGAGAGACTGAAGGTGGAATGCTTATTACTCGATAAACTTAATTCGTTCTTCACGTACATATAAACCGACAAATATCTTCTCTCACCTCTTTTGGTCTGTACTCAACCAAGAGAGAAGAAGTGGCCCGCCCTAATCGGCTCCACGCCGTGGACTGAACGAATGACCACAGATGCGCGTGGGTGTATCACTTTCACCTTCTGAAAACCCCTTTTCATTCAACCAAAGATTTCTTTTGTGGCTATTTTGTCACCATTATGAAGGATCCGAAGAATGCGCTATTCACACAGTCAAATGCCATCCTTTAGAAATCTGCTAAGGACACTGTCTCTCACATTTCTTTGTTATAACAACTCATTCACCCAAACTGCTATTCGACTCAACTGCCCTTGCTTGTGTTGTAACAAAGAACCAACATTCCTTTGACATCCATCATGATTCTTTATACACTGCAATTCTTAATTTTGGTATCATACTTCATAGACGAAATGCACGATATCGTGGAATAGTGCATAAATTTAAACGGGTTTTATCATTAGTAAAGTTTCAGCAATTAATGTAGTAACGTTTCTTTACGCAATACACAAATTTTGGATGAAACAATGAAATAGTGAGAAGGACATTCAGGATAACAAAAAAAAAAAAAAAAAAAAGGGAACCACAATATTCACATTTACGCTGAATGTGAATAACTGTGTCCAGAAATGTAGTGTCAAAGTTTCTGTAAAGCACAAAAATAATTAAACTACTTAAACTATCCTCTTACATGTATAATAAGTGTCTTATTGTCTACTTCTACAATATAAACTAAGTTAAAGCTCAACAGTGTCAAGGAAAAAGCACACAGACTTGCGTATGTGTTTTCACGGCTTGGCGTGCTGAAGTGAGCAGAGGTGGTCAGGGAGCAAGCGTAAATGAAAGTGATGTTATCTACGCACAGTTCCGACACAACGTACAGATGTACTTTTTTATCTTGAAAAGTGCAGAGCGATGCGCAGTGGTTTCTGGACGAATCCACCTCAGAACGGTTGCAACTGGAGGGGAGGGCAGGTCAGTCGCGTACGAGTTGCGAGCAACTAAACACGTGCAGAGCTACTCGGTATTACTACAGCTTGTTTCAAAATATGCTTGTCTCCTGGTTCCAAGAGAGCATTTATAAATGACGCCTCCTAGCAGCACATTAGAAAATAAAGTGCTACATTTAAAAACATGAGAAGTAATAACCAATATCCATAGATTTATAAAAAAGGAACAATGGTCTGGATCAGCTATAAAAATCTGGGGAGGGGTATCTGAGGCAAAAGTTGTGTCTGAAAGCAGTTTAGGAGAGTTAATAAGGAAAGAAAAGCCATTGGTGCTAGTGCAACAACGTCCTTCTCTATGCCCAGTAAACAAAGATTAAGAACATGCACAAAATCTAATTTGCATGTTTTAATTCAGATGTAGTTAGGCGAACTATGAATAATTTTTAAAGCACAGAAAAACAAAGGCCAACTTTGAAGAAAGTACTTATGAAGCTAAAAATTCTACTGACTTCCAAGGCAGTATCTGAACATTAAGAATTCTTTTGAAGCTAGGATTATTTGAAAAAAAAAAAAAAACACTAAGCGTGACAGACAAATTTTAATCGAACACCGCACCATACGTGCAAAAAGGCTTAAGTATTTACGAAATATTCGGAGATATCGAAGTGAAGTGTATGTAGTTTATATGGATGAAACTTACATAAATACAGCACATACTGGACCATATGTCTGGAGTGAAGTACCTTACAGGGACTCTGCAGCGATATTGAAAGGCCGACAGTTGTTTATCATGCCTGCTGGAGGAGAACATGGGTTTTGTTCCAAATGACTATGTACTATTTAAGATCCAACAAAAGCGTGGAGATTACTACCATAGTAACAATTACAACTTAGTTCATAAGAGCTGCAAATGTGGCTTCGAGAATGAAATTTGTTTTTAGACACCTTATGCACCGCCCTCCCCTCTCGTAATCTTACGCGTGTGACGCAGTGGCGATAGGTACCTATCCCCACCACAGTTGCTACTCATCACTACCGCGCAGGATTCCTGTCAAGATAAAATAATACATCTGTATCTGCGTACGGTATTAGAAGACATATGAGGCGGAGCTAGGGATAGGCTCACCTAGAGCGACTATCCAATCATAGGCGCGCATCGTTGCCTAGTTCGGAACGCACAGCACAAGCGTGAGCAACACAGATTTCTCTTTTTCGTGAGCCAAAATTACTAATGGGAATTTGCCATTGCAGTATACAATATATATGAGGCAAGAATTTTTGAGGCAGCTTTTACAAAGACCATTTTTCTACGACATATGTTTCGATGCGAGAATAAACACCTGTCTCCCACGTTCATACTTATATTGTGCTTCAACTTCCAATCTTGTGTGCTATTCCTTCTCGTTAGATAATATTGGCTAAGACATTAAGTTAGGAGTTGCATATATTTAGTTCATAAATTAACTGATCACGGAGCCTGCAGTCCACGAGTGCGCGTGTACTCTTTGGCAGTTAGGTTCAAGACCAATGCGTAATGCAAATTGAGTATAAGGTGCTTTGTGTGACTGTGAAAATAAGTAGAAAATTCACATGTTTACATTATGTTTTGTGAACTGTTACCAATGTCACTTTCAAAGCCTGGTACAGTGACGCAGTTACGAAGGGTAAAATACTACGCTCCCAGGCCAGAAATATTATTTTTAAAGTGTAGAATTTGTTTAAGGAATTGTCATCTGAGAAAGTGCGTGACCGGATCAATTTTTCACAAAGCCAGGAGATCACGACCAGAGCGTGCAGTATATATGTGCATACTGTGTCGCTTATTATGAAACAGGGCAAAAGAGGTAGCACAGAAACTGGTGCAACTTTATTTATTTTATTTAAGCTAGCAACTCCTCTACAATAAGCCTTTTACAGAAATCCAGGCATATCATCTTCAGTAAATAAGTATGTTATTATTGAATGTTAAAGTTTATGTTACCATAATTATCCTTTTCTGCGTGAGTTTACGTTCTGATAATTTTCTAGACGACAAGTGTAACTTCCCTCGTTCTCTGTCGTATCTTCCGCTCTCTGGCGCATCAATTGGCTACAGGTCAGCACACATTGGTTCAGCTCACATGCCTTCTAAAACCGTACGCCGTATAACCGCTTGAGTATGTGTCCTCGCAGGATACCGAAACTGGTGTATACTGACGTATGCATAGAAGTGAATAAGAACCAGTGGTGGGCAAGACCTTATATTGTGTACGCATATCTTTAACCACTAAATGAGTTAATGCTATCACAGAACAAAAATTCCACTACACAACAAAATATAACATGGATACTGTTATCTTCTCTAGTAATTTTATCAAGTCAGCATATATACTGTGACTTTGTGGGTTCGTGAAATTAAAAGTCCAATTGCACAAACTCAAAATGTTCTTTATATCCACCGAATTGCAGTTGGAACACTTGCCGATTACATAGAATTACGTAGCGTACCCAATTACAATTCACCAGTTCGTCTGTCACATGTCCACTCCACACTCGCAATTACGTACAACTCCTCTGATACACGTACGCAGTCTTCCAGTCCGTTCGCTAGCATGGCGCTCTTCACGGCTGCTCGCCAAGAACTGACTGACTCGTCCACTGCAGGCCTTATATAGGAAGATCGCTGTTTCTGGAAGCTTCGCGGCTCGGAAAATCATCCCGATGGTTCCAGACGTCAGGGGGAGTGGAAAGAGATGGTACAGGGCTCGTGCCGCTCTTCTAACAATCCCCTCCGTGAGCGCTACACAGATAAATGGGTAGGCGTGGTCTGAATACCTCCTGTCACCCACTGAGCTGTCAGTTGGTCGTGTCTTCCGATAATTGGGTGACAATACTTATTATTCAAACTCTAAGTTACAGATTAATCTGGTTAAAATAGAAATAATATAGTAGCGCAGTGAATCTCAAGTTGAAATGCCATCATGTTCAATTACAGAATGATTTTCCCACAAAAACTTCGCTACAATTTTTTTGTTTGTTAATTACGTCCTCCAACGTTAAGTCATATCGGACGGTAAATGACTTGGGTGATATGATGCTTATATGAATCCAGGGTTCATTGAGCTAACAGTTACTCAACATTCGTCTTGAAGGATAAGGGAAACCCGGGAAAAAACTTTATCCAGGTAACTCACCCTGACCGAGATTCGAACTCGGGACCTCTTGAACGTGAGGCAGACATGCTACCATCTACGCTACCGAGGCGGGCTCGCTACAGCTGGTGATATATCACTAGAATGGGTGCACGCCTCGGTAACGTAGATGGTAGCATGTCTGCCTCACGTTCAAGAAGTCCCGAGTTCGAATCTCTGTCAGGGTGAGTTACCTGGATAAGGTTTTTACCGGGGTTTTCCTTTATCCTCAAAGACGAATGGCGGGTAGCTCTACGGACCCCGGACTCATTTGAGCATTATTTCACCTATTGCATCCATCGTCCGATATGACTTAACGTTGGAGGTCGTAAATTACAAAAATTGAATAGACAAGTCTAATGCATATAATAAATGTAATAAGTCTATCTTCCCTGCAAAATATCTATCTCTCTTTTCATGCGATATTGAATAAAGTCGTTGAATGCCACTTTTCTAAGCAATTAAGTATTTTTCGCCTATTAAACACAAAATATATCGTCATTGTTCCTTACATAGCAATTTACATGCCCAAGCAGGACGGAACATTGTTTATGTGCGACCTTTTAGCTGCTTCATGGCGAGTCACTTGTCTATTGTGCACTAGATCCGCTGCCTACCTACAGCTACGTGATCCGCGTGCTCTACCAGCGTACACGTGCGTATATGCGCTCCGGCTGACATCCCTGCTATAGCGCAATACGCGTGCAAATATAATTTTTAAGAATGTACGATTACTCAAATATGGAACTATTCTATGTATATACCAGGTGAGCCGGATTGGTAACTAGGCAATCCTTAGACGATGCGAAATGCAGGTGCTGACACCGTATTCACCAGGCCTCTAATTAGAACTACGGCGCTACTAGTTAACGTGATCTAGTAGCGGAATATTTAACATATTGGAAAGTCATGGTGAGATGTCGGAAGTTGAAATCACTCTTGTGGGTAAGTGAGGTACGTACTGCAGTTTGTAAACTCTCAGAACAATTTATTGATATACTTTTGCAAGAAAGAATAGCTCTAAATAGTAGACATATTGTAGTTTCGATGAAACAGTCTGGTAATGTGGAAACGTTATAACACTATGCATATGTAAATAGTAAATAGTAAAATATTATGAAATGATGTCTTATATTTATATCTTACAAATATAAGGCATAATTTCATAATATTTTACTATTTAGAGCTATTCTTTCTTGCAAAAGAATATCGTCCAATGCTTCTTCATTCCCAAGTGTTATAAAACGAAGTTTGAGGTTATAACATCGATGGTTCTTAAGCTTTTCATTTGCAGTGAGTCCATCCACAACATTATTATTCATCTTAATTCTTCACTTACGTCTGATTCCGCAATCGATCTTTCCTATTATACTCAATAATTAATAGTAATATGTCTCCAATAGTGATTTTTTATCTATTCTTTTATTACCCACGTCTCACCTGCATATTTAAATGTGGTTTAATGTGGACTCGGATACTATTTTATACACTCTTAATTTAAGATCCAATGATATTATTGTATGCTTTACTACATTATTACACTTTTATCTTTCTATCAATTATTGAAAATGTTAATGCTTAAATGTGATACTTGCTCTGATTACAATCTAATTTGTCTCTGATCACACTCTCAAACCGAAATTCACCGTTGCATTGTTTCTTTGTTTCTTTTCTTCTCTACAGAAATAAAGAAGCTTCTGTTGTTTGACTTTGACAGTATTTTGACTTCCAAACCAGAGGCTTGGTTCCCAGACGAGGTGGTGCAAATTTATATGGAATCTTTCCCTACCTTCCGCAGAGTCCGGAAGTATACCTGCGGGAGTGAGTGTGTGCATTACTTAATAAACCGAACGTCAAGGAATACCTACACTAAACGAGCTAATTCTCAAGTATAAAGCCCCTGATAGACCTTAGAAGTTAAAGGATATACACACACAAAAATAATAAACATAAACCACCTATATGTGAAAAGCTCGCGAGAAAACATTGCTCTGAGCGTTCCATATACGGCTTTATCTAACATCTCGATGTTGATTGCTGACCATAGTCGATTCCTACCGTTGTTATTTGAACTATTGAGAGGGGAAGTGACGTCACTTACTAGTAGATTACACCAGAAAGCATTTTGAGAACCTTAAATAAAGATCTAAAGATACTAATGCACAAAAAAGTACTCCAGCACAGTATAGACCCAAAATATGTAGAACAATTTTGAAAAATGTGATTATTGTCAAAATATATAAGATAAAAAGGAAAAGTCACAAAATATGAAATATATAGTAAGGTCAAGACACGCTATACTTTAAGACTTTGGAAAATGTTTATTTTATTATTTTAAAAATAAGATTTGTCGACTTTTGTCCAACAACAAATTACATATTATTATTTATAGGTTTTAAACATTGGGAAGCCCTTAAAAGGAGAGAAAAAGCAAAAATAGTTACTTATTACTTGAATCTCGCTTAATACGAGCTGCAAAACTCCACTAAAACATTTATTCTTTGTAATAAAAAGTCTTCAGTAACATAGAACATTAATTTTGACAGAGAGGAGGAAATGTCGCATTTTCTCGTATGTACTTGACTGGTTGGCCGGATGGTTTAGGTTTTCTAAATGTGTTTCAGCGAATATTAGCGCAATATTTGAAAAGTATTGGCACAGAAGGTATTTTAATAGCAAAAAATTGCAAGTGCTACAAAGTAGGAAGACTTTCTTAAAATATAAAGTTTTACCAAAGTATTTTCAAACACGACAGCGAAAAGGATTAGAATTTGAAATTTCACACTTTATTCGTCACTAATTATTTCATTCTTGACACAAATTTGTGATTACGTTTTGTTATTTGACAATTGCTGCTACCATAATAACATAACTGAAGTACGATAAATGTAAAAAGTCATATATTTGTGGCTTATATCGCTTAACTTATCAACAAGCATTTAGATATTACTCAGCCTTGTAGGTGACCTTGTTTTCTTTCACAGTAAAAAAGAATGCATGCTACAATGGAATTTTATCACCCCTCCCTTTAATGAATGGCATTCAGAGTTGCATACGACGTTAGCTCTGTCTGGTGCTCGGTATGTTAACACAAAGTCTTTGATTCAATTGCCGTTCTTTTGTTTCTCGTGAGCTCATGCATAGGGTATGCAATATCAAGGCTAGCGTATGTTGACCTACTTTTTAAACAGCTGTCTTTCCTATCAGCTTCTTATATAGTAATGGCTGAATAGAACAATGTCACGTATAGAGAGCTAAGGGGAGTAAAATATATTGTTGAGCAGTGATTTTGTTGTAGCAAACTGAAAGTAGTGCCACAGATTTACTTAACTTCAAGAGAGATCGCTCACGAATAACAGAAAGTAAATAGAAAAGTACTAATATGAATTAATCAATAGTTCCCGCCGCAGTCGGATATCACAACAGGATTTTTGGGTTGATAAGCCAGAACGCTTACACGCAGTATCTAAGAAATACAGGTACAGAAGCGTAAATGGGAAGTTCATACTACACACAGCTGTTTTTTTATATACTGTCATGAATTACATATTCTTTGCATAAATCCAGAGTAAATATAAGAACATTAGAGGGTGTGTTACTGAACATTCAAATGAACAACAGCGAAAGCTTTAGAAATGGTCATTGCCGTGAAAAATAATTATTCTCTTTGCTCACAACGCCATCAATTGCTGGATGATATTAGCAACTCCGTTGTGCCGAAATTTTGTCCTTTAGGAATTCTTTTACATTCCGGCAAATGAACTGATGTGGCGCTGTCACTTTCAAGCATATTTAAAAACCATCAGTGTGCTCCAGTTTCAAACCGCGATCTTGGGTTCAGTAGTCCAGTGCCTAACAAACTGAGCCACCCAGATCGAGGTATGTTACGAAGTTAACCGATTTGACATGCATATTTAAAAGAATTAAGAATTTTTTCCATATCAACCTATTTCTACGCTTTCGTGTTTATATCATCACATAAAATACAAAGGGAATTAAAAGAGCTTTACATATAAACTATTGTATATGCAATTTAATAACACAAAATAATATTTTAACTAAATATTTTATGTCCACCTTTTAGAGGGGAGTGTGTAAATAAATATCAAATAAATAATGAACATGTTTTACATATAAAGAATGCTTTCGTATGTGGGAAAGGGATCCTTGAACACCTTCAACCAGAGTCGTAAAAAAGTATGTGCATAAAGTATGCTACATATTTTATATTTATCTCGGAGAGGCAGACGAGCGTGCGCACATGCGCGTATACATACATACGCGTACAAATGCACACGCAAATTAGGAAACCTCAAATCGTGTATTTCTTATGAAATCTCGAACTTAGGTTAGACATAGGCAATATTCCTGTACCTGACATAGACAGGGAACCCAGAAGGTAAACACGAGGTGCATTTATTACAAAACATGCAGAAAAATGAAGATCAAAGATATACGTATATTGAAAAATTTTTCTAATTCAAGAAACAAGAAAATATAATAAAGATTTAAATGCATGAAAATCAAACGCTCACCGCAACATATGAAAGGAATAACTTGTTCAAGGACTTTGCAGCGGTTGTTTAAGGAAGTAATGTTACAAGGTGGCGAAACAAACACTTAAAGTATGCATGAAATATTAACCTACTTCCCAGTCCTTCATCTCTATTTGGTTAATTTATCAGCTTTTTAGATTTGCAATAATTAAGGGCAAAACACTTCCACCAATGAAATTATTGCATTATAATTTCATTTCTTCATAAACCACAACATTGTATGAAATCTAGTTCTAAAATATTAAGAAATGACAAATTGATACCTTGCACACTAGTTTTAGGACAATACGAATTGAAGTATTTCATTTTCATATATAAAGCTTGTGCTAGAATTTAATAACAGGTGAATAATAATCCAATGCGTAATGCAGACATTTCTACAAATAATTCACACAACAGTTTATTTTTTGTTTGTTGGCTACTCATCATATGTTCTCACAGGAATTGGTTTCATTTAATCTGCAACGCATGCAGGTGCAGAGAGGCAACTGTTTCAAAACACAGCTAATTTTATGAACTATTTTCATGCACTAAGGAGAAGCAAACAAAGGTTGCTTAGAATTTCAAGGTGTACTGCTTAAGATGTAAGAACATTAAACCAGTAATCACGATTATTTAATAAATGATTAATATTTTAACCACCTATGCATTTCTCGTCTAGTAAATCTTTTCTGGATCATAGGTTTTCTGTTACATAAATTCAAAGAGAATGAAGATTATTTCAAGCCTATTTACACGAAATTGAGGATATACTTATTATTTTCATGCCAGCATCTAAAATTGTATTTCAATTGATTTTTATGCTCACGCGTATGTGAAACGTTTTCCTCCTAATATTCTTTTGTTTTCAGTAAATGCAGTTGCATTATTTCAACATTGTCTGTATTTTATGCATTATTTATCGGTGCTAAGTATAAGGTGATTGATTATTTTCTGGTACTTGGACGATAAATGTTCATTTTGTTTCTCTGCAAGCCAAAAATGCCTTTCCAAGCTTTCTTATTTTGTTTTCTGAAACGTCCAATTTTGGGTTTTCTTAGATTTTGATGACTTTTCTCCAACTTAATTTATTGACAAGGAATAGAGTTTAAATAATCAAACTAGTTCCTAAGTAATATGAGGATAGTATGGCCAAAGTGAAGACCGAGGCGGAAGAAAATAGTTTCTCACTCGAGAAGAAAGTCAAGTAGGGAGACACGATATCTTTAAAAATCTTTTAGCAGCCTCTGGAAAGTCAGTTTTGGAAACTGAGTTGTGACTAGAAATATGACATAATCGGCATCCGATGAGTATATGGAAGGTTTGCACAAGTGATCTTACTGGTGGCAAGTCTGTAAAGGAGCTGCAATCGATGCTGCAGGAACTGACTGGAGGTGAGTACCGAAGTGAGACTAAGTATGCACTCCAAGGTAATCAAACTGGTGACATATACTATTGAGGTACAAATCAGAAGTTTACCATATAAGATACGATTCTAATATTAATTCTAGAGAAATATATATCAAAACGTGCACATTATCAATATTATTATACTGATGACAAACGCGATCTCTTCTAACATGAAAAAGAAAAACTATGCTCTAGGTTTGCCAGCCCAACCTGGATAGAAAAATACTGCGCATAACAATGCAAGGCTATGAAGACAGGAGAAGAAAAAAGACAGGATGACTTAAGCCGCTACATGGGCGGAATGACTAACATGGAGATTAGGATTGCAAGACGACAGAAGGCACCCAAAGAACTACAATGTAGAACCATAGAACAGAAGTAAGAATGGCAGACCGAAGACGTGATAGACAGACGGCTTCAAGTGGACAGTCGAAACACTGCGGACAAGATCAGAAAGACAAACGTGGAAGAAACTAGAACAGATAATTAAAAAAATACAGTACTTCCTTCCTTGCAGTATAAGTGATGGAAATAGAGCAAAGATTTAAATCAATCCAGAAGAGCAGTGCCAATCCACAATTATCATTTGTGAAACAGAAGGTTCGACTTTGGAAATTTCATAACTTATTATCCGTCACCTTAAGCATTGTGAAGATAATAAATAAATTAAACTGGTTGTGCAGGAGGTCAGTAGTGATGAATAAGCGTGTATGGCAGGGGCGGCTTCTGAGGTAGAACCACTGTGCCATAGCACCGTGTGAAAATGAAAGAAAGAGATGTGTATAGGAATCGCACAAAAAGTATGTTTCTGATTATCTGCTCCCTTGTGGCGCGTTAAACGGGAGCGCTCTGTCCTGGTTGTTTTCCGTGGCTTTGTGCGGATTCCAGAATGGCACCATCTACGCTCATAAGAGCCTGTGTTAAGGGCTCCGATGTCTGCTTATATACGGCTTCTTATGGGAGAAGGTGGTGCTCAGATTCCTCTGGCGTAGAACTTACGCTTAAGCCGCTAGAATGAGGTAAAGCAAGAGACTTAAGATAACTGTCTCTCTGTCGCGAAATCGTACACGAACGCCTCGTATCACATTCTCCATGAACTGTATTATCAAACTTTTACTGTATTCATTACACCTGTGCGTAACAAGAGTACGGATGTAATAAATATCTATTTCCGTTTCCCTGTACGTTCTGTTTGGTACAGTATATTATAAAATAAGATGGATTATTGATAAGACTACCTAAATCGTTCGAAATTGGTACACATATTTATATTTTAACAAACTTATTTATTTACTTATTTGTTTATTTATTTATGGCACCGTCAACACAATGCCTCACCGGCCGCCCGTGGTGTGTGGTATAAAAAGAACAAGTTTCAAAATATCTATTAACAAATAGCACTCTTAGGATTTTCTAAGTTAATGAGGTCACGGCAGCCACTCCCTGCAGGAATAAGAGAAATTTTCTCTTTATTGGCTATTAATTTAAATAATTATAATTACCAATAGGTGTAGCTAAGTTGATTTAGAAACGAACTCGTTAACGGACGGCCTTTGGTTCAAATTTCACCGAGACCTTCTCTTTGATGAACATATTTCCAACCTTTCCTCAATGCTCATAAATAGGAAGTTCTGCAGATATATCCTAACGTTATGGCTGGAGGTGATGTAAATACGATTTTATCTCCCATATTTATTAGTTACATAAAGTTGCACAAAATTCCTTCTGAACAAAGAGAATTTCACAGGCTTTTCGCAGAAATGTTCAGGTATATGCTTTTTGACATGGGGATTTTGAAATATGTGATATTTTATACAAAATTGTTAGTGAAAATTTAAAAAAATAAAAGAATTTCAAAACTTTATCATGTAAAGGTAATTTGGTGTGGATGGGAGATATTGAAAATCCTCGTGTCGCATTTTTGGAAGATACTGAATTAAATAGCAAGTTTGGTATTTTATCGAAGTTTTTGGTATTTATAGAAGTTTTCTTTTTACATACGTATGCTGCTCTCTCTCTCTCATTCTCACGTGCATCATACATTTTCATAAAAATATAAAAACAGCAAAAATGTGATGATTTGAAAGGAGGGTCATAATGTTTTAGGATTATTAAATATATAGTTAATAAAATTTAAAAATAGATGTTAATTTGTGTTCAAATGTTAGCTAAACGGTAATTCTTCTCTGACTGGCTCATGTTTCTGGGCGATTCTTCACTTCTCAAATATTCTCATTCGAAGTAGATTAATAAACTCATTTCTGATTTTTAAAACCCCATTCAATTGTTAGGTCATTTAAGTTTCTAGCACAACATTCCCATTACATTTAAAATATTTTTGAAGTTTTAAGATATTCAGTTCCGAATATGTTACAAAACAAAATATACTTACGAAAAATTATTTGAAACTTTGCATTGGATAGTTTGAATAGAAAATAACATTTAAAATTCTAGGATCACACTTACCAAGCACCAAATTCGTTAAGCCCTAAACATACTCTAATTACACCATACGCAGTAAAACACTTTTGGTCCTCCATAACTCTCAAAATTATGGAAAGATTGTAAAAAGTTATATGACATATCTTCAAGTTCTCCTCCATTATGAAAATGTACCTACTAACCGAGACGTAAATCGTTAAGGAATACCTTTATTAGACCCTTCCTGAAGATCATGCAAACAATGAAAGATTCCTCGAGCAAAACCTGGGAAGGTGGACCCTACATTCTTGAAAAAACTCGCAGGAAATTTCCTCTGCTGTACATTCACCCCGTCTACTCAAAGGGAAACATAATCCACGGCTTCCACTCCTCACATATGCATATAGAGCAGGTACCATAATGTTTCAAATGAATGTGAGTATGGGATACCTGCAAAACATATCATACACTCTCATTCTCTAGAAATAATGAAAATTTCACTAACTAATGTACATGTACTAATTTATATTGTGTTCAATAAAGGTTTTGAAAAGGTCGACATCTCTTTTAAAATACTCCCATTCAATATTGAAGTTTTTAGTTCAGATTATATCAAATGGAAATAAATAAATAAATTTTGTAACTAAGGTTTTGATATAGAAAAGACACGTATTAAGACGGAAATCTTTAATTCTCAATGTTAAGAATAAGTCTTAATATTTGTTTACTGCACATATTCATTCTACTTCTGCTGAAGAGTTTCCAGGCCCCACACAGGGAGTAAAATTGCGGTAGATGAATGTGCGCTTACTTCTGTAGCGAATGAAAACATATGAGCAACCTTGGTAGAACTTCATCTACATAAAACAAAATCATAGAATATCTGTAGTTACATAATTTCTAGACATTCAATTAATTTTACCCTGCTTACCTTGGTGTGCTGTAATCCAATCACATTATGTAATGTTTAATTTTTTTTAAAGTATTAAAATGAGAGTTGTTATTTTGAAAGCAAAGCTGTCAGGTACATGAGAAACTCAAAATTAAATATGAATTTTGTTTACAAGCATGGATATTGTTATAAATTGGGTTCTCATTTATTCATTAACCTGTTCTCATTTGGGATATTATAATATCTATATAGATATCTATATAAATTTATATCTATATAAATAGATATAGCTCTGGAAAATGTATCCATTCCCAATGAATCCAGTTCGTTTTCTTTGTAGGAAAAATGAATGAGTGAAGCAATACAAGGCCTATGAAAATTGACAATATTGTATAGCCAACTTAAACTAGCGTGTATGTATTTTAATGGTACCTTCCACGATCATCATGTAAACACAAAAATTACTAATTACTAATTATAGATAAACTAATTACTAATTATAGATTACTAATTATAGATAAACTTCTAAGCTGATAATGGTTCAATCTTTCAAGCTGAGAAAGCTCTTTTCAGTTTTACTATCACCACGTGTTATCTCACTATTATGTGTTTCAAATGGGAAGTTCTCACCTTTAGCGAATCAGAAGCGTTAGAGCCTTCAGCGTTGCCACCTCTTTACCCCCACTCTTTTAATGTTTTAGTGTTCTAGTGTTTTTAGTGTTCTTGGCGCTAGACGTAAGTGAACGCAAACTGAATTTTCGCAAGTTTTATAACAATGCAGTTGTTGAACTCACAATTGCAACGTGGATGTTCGTATATTACGCATGTGGTTTAAATATTTAGTTTAAAATTAATTACGGTTTACGAATTACTTATTTTTCTAATCCAATGAAAATATCAGCGGTGCATCCGCTCTTACTTCCGTTAGGAGATAATTCTTCATTGTCATTGTCATCGTCTGAGTGCTGCAAATTTATGATGATAGGTACCAAAATCTCTTTAAGTGCTATTTCTTTCCAAAATTCCTCTTCTTGTAGTTTATCTGATATCTCACGCAGTTTTCCCAGCCTTGTTGAGTTCCTTGTTAATTTCTTCGTGAATAAGTCGTTCAACGTCAGTTCAGTTTAAAAATATTATTTCTATTTGCAACATAATTTGAGCACACATTATCTCAATTGGATTGTTCTGGCAGTAGTAAGGGTGAAGGTGGATCGTATCTGATTCATCCCGCTGATAAACTTTTTCATGGAAGAGTAACTGAATAGTACTACTTTGAACTCTCTAGAGTAAATAGAGATTACGAACCATTCATAAACAAAGATATAATGTGGCCAGACACGTTTTGCCAGACCAGCAGATAGTGTACTGTTTCCTCTCATCGAAAAAAAAAAAAAAAAAACAAACACCTTGGCTTATTCAAAGTACATATTTCTTTCATCACGTCATGTCAAATGTTTACGTTTCAGTTCTGAGTAATTTCAAATATACGTTCACGCATACATGCCAACCAATAATGATGTTCAATACAGTGCTTACGTCGCAATGCATTGTTATAACATAATGGCATCTACTTTATTTGTATTAGGAAAACTATTTGAGATAAAAATATGGGATTTTTACGGTTATGTTAAATACATTACTCTCTCCTTCCTTATGGATTAGTTTTTACAAAACCTGAATTTTTGTCTTAGCGCAAATAGTATTTATTATATGTTAATTAGTTTGGCGCTCATCACACACCACATAGGGGGAATGCAATTTGACAACACCGCAGTGCTCGGATTGGTTGCTCACCTAGTAGTGCTCAAGGACAAACATAATCCCATTTGAAACACATAATAATTGCCTTTGTGTATAAAGTCACTTGTGGAAAGTTATTGCGATATATAAACTACAGCAAAAGAAATTGTGATGGTAGATAGTGTCTTTATGAGTTCAACATGTTTTAACTGCAAAATATTGCTTTAAGATTATGCTTAAATCTTACTTTGTAATACAAATGCTTAATTTTCATTGTGAATTGTCCCACAGAGCATTAAAAAGCACAGTATAGACAAACCTCAAAGTTTGTTATCTATATCTTAATCCTACATAGCTTAAAGTAACAACTGTTCTCGTCAGAAACAAGCAGAGCACAACATCCATGCTTGCTCAACGAAACTCCCAGTCATTGCTTAATATTCCCAAACATAATACTTACGTTCAATAGGTTTATCTATTGGAAACAGAATAGAACTCTGTAGTTGTTTCTTCGAAATTGGTTGAAATCCGTTTGCAGATTAAATTCCTGAGACACTTCAGTGACAAGTTCAAAAATTTAGAACAGGCGACCTTGTTGGCCGTGATTCTGGTCCGCCTTGCTCATTCCACTTTCTTCCAGATTCCGTGTTTTTTTTATAAAAACATTTTAATATTAATTTAACTTTAAATTTACTTTGCAATAATACCCACGAAGAAGTCGTAGGCAATTAAAATAAAATGTATATGCACATTTTTGTGTCATAATTGACATAAAGCAGATATAATGCGAACATATGCATACTTGGTGACAATTATAAATTAACACTCGCATTAAATATACAAATACATTTTCGTACATTATGAAGAAATTGCAAACTTTAAAATAAATTAATACCAGTGTTGCTTCTTATTTTGTGTCTTGTCTAATTCTAAATTTGAATATAAATGACTTGGTAATTGACAATTGTAAACTGATACTCTAATTGATGAATGAATACATTTTTAGCCCATACATTCTATTGCTTATAGACATTGGTACGAATGATTTGCTGTCATTGTTAATAATTTTGCACACAATATTTCAAGGACCCTCCTCGGTACCGTAGATAATAGCATGTCTGCCTCACGTTCAAGAGGTCCGGTGTTCGAATCTCACTTACGGTGAGTTACCTGGATAAGGTTTCTCTGAGGTTTTCCCTTATCCTGATAGACGAATGTCAGGTAACTCTAAGCTCCATGGACCCCGGGCTCATTTGAGCACCACTTCACCCATTTCATTCATCGTCCGATATGACTTAACGTTGGAGGACATAAATTACAAAAAAAAAAAGTTTCAAGATTTTCGTGTATATCAGAGATAATTTAAAGGGTATTCTTTTAATTTGCCATATTACGTAAATGTAGCATTCGCTCTCTCGCTCTCTCTCCCTGGGCGCTTATCTACGTGTAAAAGGTACTATATACTCATTTCAAGAGATGTTTCCATAGGACGAGTTAATAGTGGTGTAATAACACTTTTCCCTATTTAAAACATTAATAATATATAGTAATAACAATAATAGTAATGGTAAGAAGAATAAGAATAATTAGGGATGTAAAGCAAGATGTTCTATATTCAGTTAACTTAGTTTAACGCCTGCTAGATAAAAATAGGGTGACAAATATTACACTTAAGTATTTGTCTGCTAAAGATACTGTCAATTGCCAAAATCGTATCAGCGGCTTCATTGTGCCGAAAATTTGCCCTTCAGTTCTTTTATGTCAGTAATTCTACTGACAGTGTGCTGTGACTTTTATGAACACTTAAAACCATGGGTCTGGACCGGGTTTGAATTCGCTACCTTGATGTCAGTAGACCAGCGCCTAACCAATTGTCACCCAATGGACAGATAGGGAGAAGAAAGCCTAAAGGGCTTAAGTATGGGGCTGATAATTTCTGATTAGGAAACTTTCAATTAACCTCCAGCAGCTACATAAGCTGAAAGCAAGATATCCCTTTCATTAATACGAGTCTCTCAAAATTCAAAATTGAAAACATGAATGTTTTATACCGAGCAGAGTAGCAGCCTATAATGCCCTGAAAAGGCACTGTTGAGGAACCTTTAACCTAGTGCTACTTTATTAACATACTCCACTCAAAAATCTACAAAATCACCAACAAATTATCCAAATTAGCACAGTGAGAAATCTCTAGAAAGGATAAGTACGCTGAAGGTTCACCAAGATACATCATTTACCTTACTTTGAGTAGTCAGACTGAGGTGTATAGCACCACACTTAGGCCATAATGGGTCCGTTGTGCTACCAATGAGATCTCAGAGGAATGGATGAAAGGGGGACACTGAAAGTCGACCACATCCAGACGACAATACACGCTAGCAAGAAGGGTTAGGACCTGGAGGTCCCGGGAAAAGACACTTCCAGGAACGAAGGGTATCCTGCTCTGGAATCCTGCCAAGTAGTCCTGTCAAACGCCAGGATGAAATCAGTTCCTAGCGCAAAATCGCGTGTCCTGCTGCAATACACCAACCCTTTCGTCTGATCCTAGATGAAATGAAATGATGAGATCAGAAAATTCGTAGTAGAAGGAACCATCCCAACGTTTTCATGGAGCGGGATCATGGAAACCGCGGAGAAGTCATTGTCGGAGTGTCCAATCCGACAAGAATCGAACTTTTGATCTTCCGAATGCTGAAGTTCACGCTTACAGCGGAGTCATTTATTTCGGTAGTCGGTCGGCCTCGAATGATGTATGAGTTGCTTTTACGCGTAAGTTAACATTTGAAGAGAGTAACAGTTTTACCACCTTTCCACAGGAAGGAGTATTATGGGTTGCACATCCGTAAAATATAGTGCACTACAGTGAGACTGAAATCCCACCGAGTTAGAGAATTATGCTTCACGGGTTTAGACCAAAACAATTAGAATATTGCTTGCATGATCGCCATTCATACACAGGTATTTGTACAGATTTTGGGTTTTTATAACAAACATCAGAGTAATACTAATCAAGAACAAAGCATTTTTCGTTTGTAATTCTGATGGCTTAGATTTACATAACTTTCTCTGCACTGTATTGTTTAATATTAAACATCCTATATAAATTGTTCCCTAGCTTATTTTTCTATATTCCTCATGTTAACCCTTTAAGCTTGTCGAGCTGGTTAAAATACATATTTCGTTATAGGCATAAAGAGATAGAGGAAACCGAGTCAATTTATTTGACTATGGACACAGCTCAATTGCTGTGGTTCTCACATTCTCTACTGGGCATGAAAGACTGTTTAAGTTTGCCCAGTTGCCTCTTTATTAGGTTTGAGGTTCTTTACATGCCGTAAAAATACGACATGGGACCACCGGGTTTCTTTCCCTTCCAAAAGAAAAGTTTAAGGCAATAACATTTCATACTCTTTGGAACTGATAAGAAAAGACACTTTGATAAAGCATTATAAAGAATTATTGTATAAGGACGCACCACAAAATAATAAAGATGACGAGGAAGAAGAAATAGAAGGAACGGCCGATTTAATAGATTTGGAAGAGCTAAAAGACGAATTGAAACTGATGAGAAATAGAAAGGCACCTGGAGAAGATAAGATAAATGTAGAGCTTTTAAAGTACGGAGGAATTTTATTACATTTAAGATTATTACATATCATGAACAAATGTTGGATAAAAGGAAAAATTCCAGAGAGATGGAAAGTGGCACAAATTATATCACTATTTAAAAAAATGTGACAGAAGACAATGCAATAATTACAGAGTTCAATCTATAAATTGTATGATAGAATAATAAATAAAAGAGTGAAAATAATACCTGAATCCCTGATAGGTGAGAAACAAAGTGGTTTTAGGAATGGAAGATCGACAAGAGATAATATTTTCATATTGGAGCAGATACTGGAGAAAAGAAGAGAATATAATCTGCAGACACATATAGCATTTATAGATTTCCAGAAGGCTTTTGGTAATGTAGTCCAAGAAAATCTGTGGATCATAATGAAAGAACAAGGGTGAAAAGTTTATACGAGGACACTAAAATAATTTTGAGATTCAAGACAGAGAAATCAGAAGAAATTTTAACTAACAAAGGATTCAGACAAGGGTGCCCAATGTCACCAACACATTTTAACATTTATGTTAATAAAATAATCCAAAATTGGAGACAAAAAATTGATGCAGGCATAAAAGTAGCCCAAGGAAATATTTTAAATATTTTATTATATGCAGATGACGTAGTAATTATACAGGAAACAGAAGATGATCTACAACGTTCAATACACCACCTTAACCAAATATGCAAAAGTTTTAATATTGAAATATCAATAGGTAAAAAATAATGGCAAACTGGGGCAAAATACCAATAAGATCGAAAATAGTCGTTAATGACAAAGTATTAGAACAAGTATCCTCCTTCAATTATTTAGGGGTGAAATCAGCAATGATAAAGATAAAGATGCGAACAAAAAATTAATGAGATTTCAAACAATTTGTGGAACAATTCACAAAACCCTAAAGAATAAAACAAGATCTGACACAAGAATAAATTTTTATAACACCATGGCGGTCCCAACATTACTTTATGGATGTGAAAACTGGGTACCTACACAAAGAACCATCATCAGAAGACAAAGTTGCGAAATGAGATTCTTGAGAAGAACAAAAGGATGTACAAGAGAAGGTAGAGTCAGAAATGAAAATATAAGAAATGAATTACAAGTGGAAGCTATCACCTCAAGAATGGATAGGTACAGAAGAAGATGGTTTGAACATGTTGGAAGAATGGATGATACAGGACTGCCAAAAGTAGTTTTCCAATATAGTCCTAAAGGAAAGAGGGACGTAGGGAGGCCGAGGAAAAAATGGAAGGAGACACTGTGAAGACGGAACAGGCGAGAGCCTAATCCATGAAGTGAAGAAGAATAAGAATATACTCTTTGGATGACACTGCGAGGAAAAACTGAATAGCGACAATAAATTAAAAATGGAAAAGAAATATTGGCAGACTGAAACCAATATTAAGGGCATGTTGAAATGGCTGATGCTATAAAATACTTATTTAGATAAATTGCGATAAATTGCGTATGTTAAATAGATTTACATTTGCTGTATAATACGGCTTTGTTTTTCTCTTATGCTTTATCCATTATGCAAAATACCTTCGGAATGAAGAACTTTTCGCAAATTATGCCCAGTTATGTTACTAATAATTAAAATATTACTGATAGAAAAAAGTTTCAAAAAATAAAACGATTGAGAGCAACATCTTTTAGTTATATGCAATGATTGAAAAAGTTGAAATAAAAAATAAATGTGGATGCTTTATAAATATTTTACTCTCTGTAACGGGAATTTGTTGGACTATTCGTAGTTAATTCTGATTTCTTTCTTGGATCCTCCTGTACAAGGCATCCACGCCAACATCAGCTCCAAAATTATGTTCGTACGTTCACTTTCATGATTATTTTGAAGTATCAATCGAATTCTAAATAAGTCATGAGACATATGTGTTTCAAGGCGTGTTTCGGAATAAATAAGTCAAATTCTATAATTGGTTATATTTATAAGGATTCGAACTACAACTTAAAACGTTTTTGTTCTTGCAGAGGTATACATCACATTCGTCGTTACAACAAAAGTCTCTTTCTCTTTATAACAAAATTATTAACTTATCGTAATGTAACAAAACTGAAGAACATATCTGTCTCTTAAAGATTATTATTGACTTCTCGTAACTATCGTTACTTCTCAATTCTGTAATTGGCCGATCCAATGGCACGTCACCACATCACGTCATACCACGTCACACCACTACTACTTCGGCCAATCACACAACTACATATATTTTATAAATTCATAATTCCTCCGAACATAACCCAAAAATACTGTTACATCTCTAATTAATAATTTAAGTTTTTCTTACCTTTTAAGCATAATTTTCATAGAAAAACACGCGCATACCCACACGTTTACGCCCGTGCCTTTTAAAATACTCTTTGGATTCAGGATATCTTAAAACACTCATTTATGCTGATACCTCGAAAAATAACTAATGAATGAATTGAAATACCTCCCCTACTTATTGTATTATGAATTGAAACAAGTATTATTTTCTGATAAAATAACCAAGTACTTGTTCAAACGGTGCATTCAATAGTATAGTATACTTTATTTATTGTTTAAACCTATAATAAGAAAATAAAGTGTGAGGATATCGTTTTAAAACCTTAACGCCAACTTTCCAATCAACCCTGCTTACATTACACATGTTTATAATTAGATGTTGATTACATCTGGTCGTGACAGTCTGTGTACTGGAAGCCGATTAAGTCTTGCATACAAAGCACACGACAGTATCTATTACAAGAAAGTCAAGAATGCATCTCTCGCAAGAAATGTAATGATGGTTGTGCCACGAGCGGAACTGGTTGCTGCAAATGGAATGATCTTTTAAGGAATTCTTCTTGTACAAGACAATCACTGGTATACAATTATTACCTCATCTCTATATAGGATAACGACGTAGTTCCATTGATCGTAGAAGCTATTGTGTCTACATTAGACTGAAAAGAAGATGTCAGCTGATAGGACATACCTATGGTAGGAAAAGACATTGCACTGCATAAAAGAATTACAGTATATTTTAATGCGAATCAAAGGAAAGGGAATGTCTCGAAAGAGTGTGTAGCTTCGGTCAGGTAGTTGTATTGTACCTACAACAATCCCCATTTTATCTAATTATAAAACCAGTTTTCAAACGCTTATCTCCAGCTTATGGCTTTCTCTGCTCACTTATAGAAACTATTCTCCAAGGCCCATATTTAAGTACTTCTTGCAATCTATATAAATTTTAATTACACATTTACTAACTAGTTGTACTTATAACAAGGCCAAAAAAGAATTAGCTCAGGCACTTAAAACCGTCTCGCTATAATATGGGTTTGAAGCTTCATGCTTTTTCGAATGACCATCAATTGTAGAAAATTAACTCAATGAAGAAGGCTTCACGCGCTATCTTCAGAACATTCAAGAAATGCAGATAATTTGTCATGCAAATATTTAATCATATTTTAACTAAATAAGAATCATCAGAAGTGTTTTTGAGAAAAAAAGTTGTCAATAAATTTTAGTTGGGATTAGGGAAATTTTCTCGAAGTTGAACCTGAATATCAAATTTGCTATTTAACTGATCTTTCGTTTTTCACTTATGCTGTACACTTACCCAAACACAGTCATTTACATATGGACAGTTTCAGAAAATGTTTTTCTTTTAATTCAGAGGTTCAAAAACCTTATTTCCAATGAAATGTTTATCGAAAGTTTGAGTGGAATGCTGATCTTCCTGTACTACAGATAAAAGTAAAGAAATTAATACACTTTTGTAATAGTAGTTTGTGAAACGTTAACTAAAAGCAAACGATAGCAGCTAGAAAAGGTATATAATTTTTCTTAAGTATTGCTTTCTGCTTACTTTTCAGGGGCGACAGGGTCCAACTTTTGTTAGGATCAGCAATTAAAAAAGAAAAATTGGCTAACGAAACAGAATACACACGTGGATGTTATTATCAATTGGATCTGAAAATAGGATTTTTCTAAATGCTTTATCTCATTTAGGGACCTCAATTTCAAAAGTTAAGTATTTGATGAAGTTTGACACAGGGGAAATATAAATCCACAGATTGCCTATACTAAGATGGGCAGATAAGTGCAGTATTTAAGGCTATCCTCTAATCTGAACATTTTTATGAAACTTGAATTGAAAATGTGTAATATGACTTTAACATATTCAGGGTCCAGAAGATTTGCTCCAAATTAACCAAAATAATGAGCAGCATAGGGGGGGGTACTCTTGTCAGATAGAGAGAAAATAAAAGATTACCGTAGGCTATAAAAAGGTGCTCTTATATGTTTATGTTCTGTTAGAAGGTAAATGAACACCTTTTTATATTATTATGACTGTACGGAATATATAAATTTTAAACCAGTCTAGTAGAAGTGAATGTAACAGGTTCCCCACTCCAAAAATAATTGTCTCTTTATTTCCACTTCTATGTTAAAGAAATGTTGAGAAATTATTTAAAGTTGGTCTGCAGCCTAACTACTTAATTATAGCAATACTGAATAAAACAATTTATTTAGGGCGTTTTAACTTTAGAAGAACGAAGTTGTGTTTGTGAGTGACTAACAGAGGGAGAATATTTCCACCCACCTCGAGGCAACATAGATTTATTGCCGGCAACTACCCTCCAGGAAGGGTAGAAGAGGGACGAAGAAAGATCACAGAGCAAAGAGAGCGGAGCCAGCAAAGTTGCAGACACGCAGATAAGTCTAATAGGTGGAGAGATTGATAATAGACGTATCACCGAAACTTCCTACCAACACTCAGATGAAGGGCGATGAAGCGATCCTAATTGTCTGCGTAGCAACTTCCAGATGGTGCAGAGAAGAAAGTTTACAGAACGCACGCATCTGTATCATCTGCCCGTGAACTACGGAATACGACGACCCTTACAACCAAACCTGAAACATGGCAGGGAAGTGAAATGATAAAGGAAAGAAAAGGATTCTGAAAATTGTTGCTGTGTAAGAAGATCAACTTTTAAGTTGTAGGCTTGTTGAGTGACTAAATTCAGTATTGTCAGTAAACGAGTTTAAAAATGGATATTTGGTGCTTATTTGCCAACATACCCACTTATTCTACATGGTATATACTCTGAATATGTTAAAACAAGTCATCCTCGTTATTGCATGGACAGCCCTCAGCGGTGTGAAGTGGGTAAACATTTATTGCAACTATTGCAAAGAGAAATGTTTCCATTTCCATATCTTAAGTTTCGCGTTTTAAAACTCAATATATGTATACACGAAGTCATTAATTTTAGTACATCTTCTCATAAAGAGAGTATTATTTCAGTGGCTGGGTTTGTAGATTAAACAGAAGATTGTATTCCTTTGTTGTTTGAGTGACTGAAGTGTTGGAGTTTTTATATATTATCAAACATGTTTTAATGAATACTTTACGGCGATTTGCATAGAAGTAACAGGAATGGTGCAATGCTTCATTATCTAATAATCTTATTATAAAAGCACACCTAAAGGGGAGAAGATATTTCTCATCAGACATGATGCATAAAATTCAAGCATTCGAAAGGAAAAGTCTCAGAATTGCTCATAAATTACTGCCAAACTTCAGAAACTCACAAATATACCACTACGCGGGAGTAGAAAGGATAGATCAACACATCGCCACATCCATGATAAAATACATAAACAACGCACCCACACGAAGCTACAGAAGAAAACTCATTAACTCATCATCACCCTACCACCAGGATAAACAGGAAAAATCCGCCATTGATAACGCTAACCCATATTTGTGACAAACTACAAGAACAGGAAAAAATAGCCCCCCAACAACATCTAGATCACCTGATTAGAAATATGCCTATCTAAAAGAAAACAACTAAAAGAAAAAGACTGATGTAGTGCTGTCTTTTTTAGCTATAAATTACAAACGATGATAGGCATACTGTACTCATTTTTGTGAGTTGATTACTTCATTTCATGAAAATTCACAAAATTTGTCCTTTTCTGAAGAAGTGTTTGACGATTTCTAAATTGTCTAAAACTGTGTTTGGAGAATATCAAGTGAGAATTTTGTGATACTGTTGAGACAGTTATTTTAGGTTCAATTATATTTAATATTAATTTGTGATTGTGTTGGATAGAAAACGAGGTTTAAGATAACAAGTGAAAGTGTGCAAGTAATCTGATAAACAGAAGAAAAGAAAACTGAACATTAATAATGATTTTAATAACAACAAAATTAACGTAAATTTAGAGGAAACATTATTTTGAAGTGCGAAAAGGTGATTTGAAAGAAAAATTATAAAAATATGGTTAAATATTACAACGAACATAATTATAATTGTATGTGACGTGGTTCAATAGAAACATTTTTTTTTTTTTGTAATTTACGTCCTCCAACGTTAAGTCATATCGGACGATGAATGAAAAAGGGGTGAAGTGATGCTCAAATGAGCCCAGGGTCCATAGTGCTTAGAGTTACCCGACAGTCGTCTTTCAGGATAAGGGAAACCCCGGAAAAACCTTACCCAGGTGAATCACCCTGACCCAGAGGCACACTCGCTACCATCTACGCTACTGAGGCGGGTGTAGATTCACGAGTTGCCACAGCAACGACAGGGCCATTTACATGAAATCGGCTGAAGCTAACATCGTTTTTCCTGCGCTTAGTCGTCGTAAAGTTACGTCACCCACCGCACTGATCGAAACGGTCGGCGGGGTGGCGGTACAGCTATACTCGTGAAAAACATCATCACGCACACACCTGTTCCTCTCCCTGCCCTGCAGCACGTGGAGGCCTGCGCCATCCGGCTTTCAGTCGGCGGACAGGACACCCTGCTGGTAGCGGCATATGATCCACCTGGCAACCAGTTCTTTGAACCTGACTACACTACCCTTCTCAACCTACACCCAGTGGTTTGCATTGCAGGAGACCTCAACGCGAAACACGGGCTCTGGCACAGCCGCACAAGCAACCAGAGGGGACGAGGGCTCTACCGCCTCATAAGCGGAGACCCAAATCTCGCCGCGCACGGGCCGAGAGGTCCAACTTTCCATCCGGCTCGTGGCAGGCCGGATGTCATCGACATCATGATCACCAAGAACTTTCCATTCCATCTGGATCTCTCGGCGGTGAATGAATTGGACTCAGACCATGACCCTGTCACGGTCGATTCCGATGTCACCATGCCAGCTCTGTTAAACTCAGACTGGGAGCTAGAGGTAGACTGGGATACATCCTCAAACTTAACCAAACCATCGACCCTCGTCCACGCATCGACGACGTCGAGGCGCTGGAGGCTGCGGCGATGAGTTTTTCCCAGCAGGTACGCCTAGCGGTGAGTACACACACTCACCGTATACCCACCAACACACATAATCCTCTGTCCATCACAAACGAGATCCGGCAGCTGCTAAAAGCCAAGGCAGCTGTTCGGAAGCTATGGCAGCGTTTCCGTCATCCCAGGATAGGAGCAGTTTACCAGCGGTTCAAATCCCTGGCAAGGCGGCTGCTCCGTGCCCACCGTAAGGTGGCCTGGGAGAACACATTCCGAAACGTCGACCTCCAGGAAAAGCACCCCTGGAAGATCATCAAGTCCCTCAGGAGGGACAAAACTCTGTACCAGCATCCGCTGCATGGCACTCGAGGGAGACTCGCTTACGAGCCCCAAGACAAGGCCACAGCTTTCGCGGATCATTTGGAAAGTCAATTTGAGCCGAGGGAGGACCCCCAGGACGAAGACTTCACTGACCTCGTGGAGGCTGCTGTGGAAGACCTCTATGAGGAGCCACAGCGGCGCCATGAGGCGATCCATATCCCAATAGTCACCCCAAAGGCGGTGACTACTGAAATCCGAAAAATGAAACCTAACAAATCCCCTGGACATGACGGTGTCAGCGCACTCATGCTCCAGCACCTTCCCAAGAGGGCCGTTATCCATTTGACGCGGATCTTCAATGCGTGCCTCCACCTCCGCCACTTCCCAGCCTGCTGGAAAGAGGCGAGAGTGGTGTGCATTCTGAAGCCCGGCAAGGATCCGGTCTTTCCGTCTAGCTACCGATCCATAAGTCTTCTCCCTACCGTCTCAAAACTATTTGAGCGGTTGCTCCTATCCCGCCTGACCCCTCTCTTCGAGGAAAGGCAGCTCCTACCCGATCACCAGTTTGGTTTTCGTCATGGACACTCCACGACCCTACAGCTACTGCGCCTGGCCGAGAGGACAGCCCTGGGTTTCCAGGAAAACCTCAAGACAGTCGCGGTGCTGCTAGACGTAGAGAAAGCCTTTGCCACAACCTGGCACCAAGGCCTACTGTACAAACTCAGGGAGGCCAACCTACCTCCTCCCTATATTGCCCTGATTAGCAGTTTCCTCAGAAACCGCACTTTCAGGGTGAGAGTGGAAGGAAGGATGTCATCTATCAGACCAATAGCCGCGGGAGTCCCGGAGGGCAGTGTACTGTCCCCGATACTCTTTGCGGCCTACATGTCTGACTTACCCCTGGAACCACAGACTGTTACGTGCCAATATGCTGACGACGTCCTCATAATGGCACGTAACAAAAACTTACGATATTGTCATCCTCCGCTGCAGCGCCAACTCCGAGCCATTGGCCGTTGGAGTGAGATGTGGAGAATGGCCATTAGCCCCGAGAAGAGCTCTGCACTTCTCCTGGCTAAGGTCCGAGCTAGGCGACCAGACTGGTCGCTGAGGTTGAGGCAGAGGCAAATCCCTTGGGTTCCCACTGCCAAATACCTTGGCGTCCACCTGGATCGCGGACTCACCTACGCACCTCATATCCGGGTCAAAGCCGGACAAGGGCATGCAGCGTTAACTCAGCTATACTCCATTTTCAAGTCCACCATGCCTACTCACCTCAAACTACGCCTGTATCGGGCGATCATACCGCCCCTGATTCTGTACGGCTGCGAAGTCTGGGGATCAGCGGCTCCAACCAATATTCGCAGACTCCAGTACGTCCAGAACAGGGCTTTGCGCATGATCTACGATACCGGACGGAGATTTCCGTCCCACATCCTACATACTCACTCTGGAGTCCCGTATATCGTCGACGTGGTGCGGGAGAGATCCCGTACCATCTACGATAAGCTGGACTCCCACCCCAACATACTGGTGAATACCCTAGGCCGTTACGACCATAGGGTTCCTCGCCGGAGACCAAGCTATCGGCTACCCAAAGATGCCTTGGGTACCTAGCACTGAACAGGGCCACATTCCCCTGACTCCAACTTCCTAAGCCCAGTAATGGGCTAGGAAATACCTTATACAGTAACACAGATCCTTTCCCTCTAGCCTGTTTAGCGGACTGTGCTCAGAAGCCTTGCAGGCGGAAGAGCGCAGCCAACATTGGCGCATCCCCCCTTCACGGGGCGACGGCGCTCACCAAGGCTAGACATATCCACTGCCCAAAACAATCGCCTGTGACATTAAAAAAATTCTTCTACACTGCCCAGAGCTGGGCAGCATACACTCCGTCCAGGAAAACCTGGACGACTCGACTCTTCTGCTGGTCTGCTGGTGTGTGTGGGTATCCATAAGTCTCTAAAAAGGACGCGGAGCATAAAACATAGCGTAAGATACCTGTTTTTAAAAATATATAATCGACGATAACCAAAGTTATTACTTGTTAATTGTTTAAATGAGTTATTTCAAAAGATTTTAATTAAATTAAATTCCATTTAGAAAAGAAAGTTTTAAACATTATTTCTTCTTCATACAAATCCATCATCGCTTTTCACCCGCAACCGCATCCTGAAATTGCATCTCATGTTAACATAGTAGCGGCCGAGGTAAGTTCCAGAATCCAACTTCGAGAAAATCAACGTGGTGCATCGCTAGATATGTAACATATTGTTACATACGGCTTCCCAACGTGGTGCTAAGAGAACAGCAACTGTACATTTTATACATATGGAATTACCATTACACTGTTAATGTGATTAAAAGTATTGTTCTGTAACTTAAAGGGCTATCAAATCTTTGATGCTGCATATACGAGTAATAGCACTTTATGTGAGAGTGATATTCTCTATTCGCTTCTGACGAATATTTTTATTATAAGTATAATTTCAGAATTTTGTGGTTGTTCAGCTTAGAAGAGTGCTGAGAAAATTTTAATCGACGAGATACATACAAAGGATTACAGAAAAATGTAAGCATTAGCAGCTTAATTGAATTGAAATTGTTTTTGCATCTGCACTCAGATATGCTACTGGAGCGTGAAAAGTGTTCAACAGGAATACGTTCTTCAAAAATATAGTTTTAAACATTAAATTTTGCTGCAAAATTTTCTGATAGAATCATGAAGAAATAATGATATAATTTGGAATTATAAGCTTTAAAGCAAACATTGAAAACAATGGGAATAGCTTGGTTTTGCAGCTCAGAAATGTGATAGAGGCACAAAAGAAATATCAAAGATTAGAGAGATAAAAGGTGATATTAACAGAACACATAAAAAGTATTTTAACAAGTGATGGAATAAAGGGATTTAAGTTAATACATTGTGTACAAATGATGACTAAATTACGGTTAATTAGGCGATTTTCATCTTTATAATGAAGTTTTATTTTTAATAGAAGCCTTCATTTAAATGTTAACACTTTAAGATATAATAATAAGATAAACAAGTTAAAGTAACTGTACTTCTTCAGCAGATTGCTCCGCTGTTTGTCGTACTTACACTCCATGGAGTTAAAGCCAGTGCCATGGATGACTTCTCCGTTGAGGACCTTTGGATCCTAGATCAAATTATTCGGTCCAGTATTGGTCTAATAACCAGGAAAACAGCGGACAAATCTTTGACCCGATAGACCAGCACCTGGGGGTCTGAACTCGGAAATGTAAGTGGCATACGCTAGCGCGGCGCAGCTCAAATATTCAAAAGCCATAAATTAGATTTTCACAATAGAGTGCTAGAAATAAGCAAAATACCATTCAACGTTTCAAATCAATGTAGCTGCATGAATGTAGGGCAGGTTGATCGTTTATTTTACGATTAAATTTCCATGCAATACAACTTTCTAAGGGGCGTTAATTTACACTTAAACGTTGCAGAAATTTGCATTTAAGTATCCCAGTGACCTGCAACAGATGAATGTGTTGTACGTTAGGCATCTAAAGCCTTCATCTTCTCTTCGAAATTTCCTTTGCTTGTCTGTATACTTTCTGAGCAGGTAAGCGCAGGGCTAATTCAAAGCTTTTTATACATAATTAGGTAAATAACATTTTCCAATATTTGAACCACTACATTCTACATTTCTAGGAATAGTATTTAGTACTTGGCATTACAGAAGAAATTGTTTGGAAAGACAAGATGTAGCGCGAGAGTTGGTAATTTTTAGAGTATAATAGATGCATTGCTTATTAATATCTGAAAAATCTGTGAAGTGATAACATTGTAAAGTTTCATCAAAATGTTTTATTTCATGCCAAAAATGCAGAGAAATCTGAAAGAATTTTCCTGTAGGATTTAAAGCACTACGGTGCACCGACTTCTACATACTATAATGCAATAATTGAGGAGTTGAGGTAGGTAGCGCCTTCCTGCCAAGAAGATCTGATTTAACGGTTAATCTCGGTTCACCTGTCTCACAATAGCACTCTTGCTTTAGGACGCTCCTCGGAATAAAGCCGACAAGACCATTAGAAACAGAGGTCTTAATGGTTTCTAAAAGCTAGCAGGTTTTCTCACAGAAACCACCTAATCCACATATCCTCCTAGGAAGGACCATTTGAAAGCCCTTTCATCATTTTATTTACCAAATATTTTCCCCAGTTACAGTTTCATTTAAATAACCTGATTGCTCAATTGAAGTGGAGAAGGGAAAAAGTTGTGTTGCCACGTTGTATTGGAACACATGTCAATTGCTTTTTGCACCGCACCGAATGACAAGCATTTCGCATGAATTTTGCGTTTAATAAGTGCGATAATATTAGAGCCCTGTAAGTACATCAGGATGCTTGATAACTTGTGCAAAGACAGCACGGCAGAGGTAAAAGCAGAGGTTGAAGGAAAGGGCTTCGCACTGGAAAAAGGAAGAGAAACGAGAAGTGCCAATATCCGAAACTATTTAGCAGTCTTCTGAAGCACCATTCAAGAAATTAAAAGGGGCAGCAGATGTGGCATAAATATAGAGGGCATCCGATTAACACATCTAAGGTTTGCAGATGACATTTTGTTGGTGGCAACTTTTGCAAAAACTACAGTTAATGTTGGTGGAGCCGGACAGGTTTAGGTCAGAAGCGGATAAAATTATGAACTCCGAAAAAATAAAGTAACGACAAACGCCGTGGAGAAGCAAATCAGGATCAACAGGGAGGTCTTGGAGTATGTCAGAGAATATATCTACTTAGGGCAAACAATATCCTTCTTCAATAAATCCACTATGGAAACAAAGGGGCGCATCAATCAGAAATGGAGGATATAATGGAGTCTTAAGTTCATCCTAGAAGATAGGTTCCAAAAGCAAAGTATAAAGAAAGAAGTAATCCAAATCCGTCTACTACCAGTGTTATAATATGGATGTCAGACTTCGTCCTTAAGAAAAAACTAGAGTATCATGCTATAAATCTGTCGATGCAAAATGGGGTGGAAACTATTACACGTGGCAAGGAAGGACAGGATGACAAACAAGGAAGTGAGGAAAAAGACAGGCCTGATCGGCATGGCTTCACGGGCGCAACAGCTAAAATGGAGATGGTGAGAGTATGTCGTCAGAATGCACCACCACCTCCGATGGACACAACGAATGACAATGTGCGACCCCAGAATAAAACATAGAATGACAGGGAAATAAAAGATGAGGTGAATAAATAGTTTCAAAATAGCAGGGACACAGTGGTCAACGTAACCTAAGAACAGAGCTACATGGAAAACACTGGAAGAAGTAGCTACTCAGGTGCTATAAACTAACCCCGTATATCATAGCTAAATATGTAAAAAAATGGTGTATGTGTTAAGTGTGAGAAGTAAACAATGGCAGTTATGATGACACAAAACTACGCCGTTACTAGAGTGCAGCAACTGCACAAGGCTATTAAGAGCTTCAACCTTAATGAGCTTCTCAACTGCTACTCCCTCCGCAGCCTTTGCAATTCAATTTCGTTTCAAATAAGCCTACGAACATTCAACAATAAAAAGTACATACGAAAATAACGGGAATACGTATGAGATGCTAAAAGGCAGCACTAAACCACGTGCTACATTGCAATGTAACTCGGCCATTCAAAGTTCAGCTTGTAGATAAGTGTAAGGGGATTGGTACTACCTTACTGGGTAACGCAAAGCTGAGATAACGTATGGAGACATACCTCTTCCATTAACATAGGTATTATTGTGACAGCGTTGTTTATATTATTGGTTTCATTTTCCTACGATAAATGAGAAACATGTGAGGATTAACAGCAGTGCGGTTGATGTGGAGTTTTCTGCCAATGGAGATATTAGAATGGAAACAGTTTCTGCAACATTCTTTTAAAATGCTTGCTTCCAAAGCACTAAAAGGAATGTTGTAACAGCAACAAAATTAACAAGTGGCAAGTCTATTTCCTTTTTTATTGAAGCTGTCAAATAACTGCTTACTGTACATAAAAATGAAGAGCTGAAGGGTTGCTTTGAGGTGCGGCTGGCAATAGATTCTAAAGTCAGCATGGGCATTGAACTGCAGGTGTTTGGTTACCAGATCCAGCCTGTTCCAAAAGTTTTCCAAACTTAATAGGTGGATAAACCTTAAATATAATAGATCGGGAACTTCTGAAAGTTTTGGGTTGTGGATATTTCATTTACGAAAAATTATTCTATGAGTTTTGAATCATTCTAATGTCTTTTTAAAACTTATTTCTGTGCAGCTTTTAGAAGGAATTTTATTTTCAATTTTAAGATGCACAGAAGTAAGTTTTCCGTTAACACCGTGAATTAATCCCCATTAATTAATCTTGAGATTATTTTTCAGCAAATAGAAGTAAATTATACTCACGTTTTTTTAAATTCTTCCAAGACACCGAGTCTATTCGATTGAGACAGCAAGTATTTATATCTTCTAGTTTATAGAGAGAATGCTCTGAGTTGTTCTATTACTTAATTGTATAAGTTTCTAGGGAGGTAACTTTATTAAAATGGTATTGTATTATTTCAAAAACCCATATGTTTCTTTATCTTATTTCTACATCTCAATCAGTGGCTATGACTTTGTGACTTAAATTCTGTTGATATATGACCCATCATTAACCACCTCTTTATCATCACAGTCCACAACACTTAGTATTATGTAAACTGTTAGGTGATGTGCATTTTACATTTATTGTGTTACGCGTTAATAATAAACGTAAATAACATTTTATTCACACAATATCCAACGCATCTGAACACAACACCAGAACTCATCGCTATATTTTATTTACTTGTGTATAAGTCAACCATGCTGTGGTGGTAATAAACTGATAGGTCATGCTGAATACAATGATTTTTAACGGATGTAATTTATGCATTATTCTAATGAGCAGTTGCACAAATAGTTAATCCGTTTTCAAGCAGTGAAATTACATTTAAATCAAGCTGAACATATAGCTATCATTGTATAATAGTTAATCTAAGATCATAGGCCTCGGTCTAAAGTCAAAATTATTTTTTTAAAGTTAACCTGCTTCACAAATTCAGAGTTCTTTATATGTATTGTTAAAGCAAAACAGAATAAAGACACTAGTTGCTTGTATTTACATGCAAAACAGGAGTTTTATGTGTACATTTCTCTTCATTATTTCGCTTTATATATAAAGAATATTTATACTTCCTTCAGATTTGGGTTACTTCTATGTCCGTCTGCAGATTTAGATTGCGCCATTGGTATTCCAATGTAGTACGTATCAGGCATGATTAATTATAGAGAAAGATTAAAGAAATTACATCGGTTGGCGAAAATAATCGACTGATATTTAGTGAACTCCCATCACACTAGGGATTTCCTTTCTATATTAAAATGCAAGTATTCTGAAGTATTCTGTTAATTATTAGGAATAATCTGTGATACCCTGCAGGTTTTGGACTAAATCTGCGATTAAAGGTTTAGCTTCCGCATGCTTAGAACTCATCGTTTCTATTAGAAAAACAAATAGCAGAGGTAACTTCCCTGTACTTATTTAATTTTTATGAACAGATGACAAAGCAGCAGAGCTGGCATGGACAGAAGTTCTAAATAATTAAGAGAGCGTTAGTGTACCCTTTACATTATTTCAATAACACTGTTCTACAAATTTTGCAAAGTTGAATGCTACGGTAAACATACAGTTTTCTTATGTTTTTAGGTCACTGAACAGGAAAATGATACTTAAATTGATTGGTTAGCTGTTGCTTTCAAGATAATATCATTTATTATATGCAAGTTACAATAACATATGAAAGCATCGAAAAAAAATTGTTACCTTAATGGCGACTCCTTTTGAGCTGACTATGATATTCCCATTCAGCAGCATCCCCTTTCACCATCCAGCAATGATTGGTTAACATAGCAGCATTCCACTTCCCTTTGTATATTTGTTCCATCACTGTAATGTCTTGATGAAATCACTCACCATGTTCATCGCCGACCTCACCACAATTTGGAGGGAAGAAGTCCAGTTGGAAATTCATTGCATTTTTAGTGACATATTGCTTACCAGTTGTTTATACGAATCCATAAGATTTTGTACAAGTTCTTAGAAATTTTCAGCTTTAAAATTTCCCAGAGAATTATTCGAAACATTTTTAAAGAATTCCAATGCTGTTTTCTCCTTTGTGCTTAAAATTGTTTCAAACTGGTGATCTTTGAAAAGTTCTCTGATTTGAGGTCCAACAAATATGCCTGCTTTCACTTTTTTATTACTGAGCCTTGGGAATTTTTCACGTAAGTGAAGGCACATTCATATCTAAAGCTTTTACAAAATTCTTCATAAGCCCCAGTTTTATATGTAGTGGGGATATTAAAATTTTGCTTGACCCTATCAATGGTTCATGTGCAACATTTTTGAATCCTGGTGTTAATGACTGTCTTTCGGGCCAACGTTTCCTAACACAGTGGCTGTCTCGGGCACGGCTATCCCATTCGCACAGGAAACAAAAGAACTCGGTGTAGCCGGCTTGAAGTCCTAATAAAATGGCAATTACCTTGAAATCACCTTATACTTCCCCACTGGTATTTCTTATAATCTACTCCCATCAACATATTTTTAATACTTATATATGTTTCTTTTGTGTTGGTAGCGTATGCCACAGGAATGGAAGGAAACTTATTTCCGTTATGTAAAAGTACTGCTTTAAGACTTGTCTTTGATGAATCAATGAATAGTCGCCACTGATCTGGAATATGCCTCATATTTAATGCATCCATCAGGCAATCAACCTCTTTGCAGTACGTGAAATCTCCTTCAGTTATAAAGATCTGCTCCAAATCTTTATTTCTAGTTCAAAATATTGTCATTTTCACAGCCGGGTGCAGGTAATTCCATTGTTGCAACCTTGATGCTAGAAGTTCTGCCTTATGTTTAGGAAGATCTAGATCCCTGATTAAATCATTTAGCTCTTCTTGAGTGATCTTATGATTGGACGTGTCTGTGCTTGGCATGTAGTATGCATCTCTTAAAGTTGATGGCTCCTGTTCTTCACTGTTTGAGGAAACACTGTTACGTTCGTCAGAGTCAACAATAAAATTTTGTAGAGGTTGAGGAACAGGGAGTCCTTCACTACGAAGTAAAGGCCGAATTACTGAAGGTATATTAGGGTACACAAGTGTTGATTTTTTCTTCAGGGACATACCTTTCCTGATAGGGGGACCATACAGAAATAACAATCAGTAGTATGATTGGTAGGCTCCCTCCAAATCATGGGTACTGCAAATGGCATACAATGTCCTTTACTTTTGAACACGCATTAAGTTTCGATGAACATGTAGTGCAGCACACACGTGGTGCCCATTGCTTGTGTTGTTCCCTATCTTACACCCAAAATATAACAAATATGCTTTTTTAATGTATGGTGTTATCTATCGAATGCCTCCTCGATGCAAATGTAACCTCTCCGCATATATAGCAAAAGTTATTCGGATTATTCACACACTTCTGAGGCATTTTTCTATTTGTCTATAATAATAGAATGTGAGATGATAATATAAAACAACAAAAATATCATGAAAACACTTCGGAACACAAGAGGAATACGACCACTTTTGTACAACACCTTATAAGAACTGAAAACACTTCCAGGCGACAATTCTATCGATCACATGATGAACACGTGTGCAACGAGAATGGATGATGACGTGATTACACAATGTTGTGAGATTTATGGCATGCTGCCAAGAGTTTATACGTGGAGCTCCAATATTTAGCGGAAAAATATGTAATATCAGGCTATGGCTGTAACTTGAAAACTAGAGCTAAATTGGAAATTTAAATGTCATTTTTAAATTTAGCGGCCCCGAATTAGTCAATATTAGCCATTCTAATTTCCGTAACATTTTGTGTGTGGAACAGTGTAATCGAAACTTATTTTAGGTCAGTGGAGCTAAGATAAACATAAGCTAAATATGCATGGAATAAGAAATCTTGAGTTGAGTCAGCGTTTGTGTTCATTTCAGTCCATAATTCTGTGAAAACTTAAGGCTAGAAACAGTAAGTAAACTTAATTTATTACATCTAAAGCAAATAAGAATTTACAAGCTACAACACTATTTTTGTTTATTCTACCGTAAGACGGTGAAAAATTGAACACTGAGGTTTATTATTACATGGAATGTTATTAAAATTTTCCATTTACCTTTCTGTTTGATATTGTTGTCAGACAGTGTTTTGTGATCTTAGCTCATAACAATTAAATAAAAGTAAGATAGTTATTTATTACAGAACAAAATTTGATGAAAGAACCAGATCGTCTCCGAACTTCTAACAAAACATAAAATCCATTTGGCAATGTTTAGCCAAGTAACCGACCCAGTGTAGCGAATGGCTCAGTTGTGTACCTAAATATGTGTATCTTGTCGTTTAGTTGGGAAACATTTCTGATTCATATATAATTTCCAAGATTACAAAAGTCCACGTGGTAGTTAAAATGAATACCACAAGCTGAGCAGCGCAAAATCAAACTGGAGCATATCAAAAGAGAGCAAAGCAAATTGTACAGTAGGCAACTATAAGACCATCTATCTGTTATTAGGGATTTATTTTCACCATGTATTCAATAATATCTAAGGAAACCGCCTTATGAGGTTTAGAAGCCAAAACTGCAATAGACAACTGTGACTCATCTGATGTGTCGCTGGACTTTCTCTAGCAACAGTCTTCTTTTTATAGTTTCAGCTTGGGAGATATTCTTTACAACCTTTGTGTGGTATCCAAAAACAAATTTACGGAGCTTCTGCAAATATGTTCTTTCGGTTTCTGGAACCTCAGGGTATTTATTTGTGGTGAAATCTCCATAACAAATTTCTCTTGGGAATTATCAACCTCATGAACGCTGTTTAAAGGGCTGCCGGCTTCCCCGCATGGCTTGCGGGCATTACCGGTAACATTGAGAATTCTATTCCAACTTCAAAATTATACCCACCCGAGAAAAAGACTGAAATATTTCTAAATTAAACGTTGTTGAGGAGCCACGGCTACCTCCTTTCATTCCACCTACCTAAATCTAAACCGCCATCCTACATACCCCACAATCCGTCACTACGTGGTTAAGTCCTTCTATTATGTGTTGCAAATGGGAAGGGTTCTGGAGTCCAGCTAATCAGATGCCTATCACACCCAGCGTTGCCAGCTTGTTACCCCACTCCTTTTATATTTCTATTTCTCTCGCACACTCACACAACATGCACGTCTGCTTGCCGCAGACGTAAGGGTAAGCAAATTATACTTTACAAACTTTTACAATGATGCAGTTCCCAAAATCAAAATTGGAAAAAGCATTTTCGCAAATTATGTATATTTTAAAATACCATAACTAAATTATAGTTTATGAATTACCTGTTTTTCTAATCCAATGGAACTACCTGTGACTCAAACATATCGCTCTCAATGTCACTTCCGTTAAGAGACAATTCGTCATTGTCACTGTCTTCATCGTCTGAGTCTTGCAAATTTATAATTATAGGTTCCAAAATCTCGTCACGTGCTATTTCTTTCTTAAAATCGTCTTCTTGAAGATTTTCTGCGTGCCTCACGCAGTTTTCCCAGTCCTATTGTGCTACCTTGTCAATTTCTTCGTGAACAAGTCGTTTAACGTCCGTCAGTTTAAAAGTATTATTTCTGTTTGCAATTCCCCTTTTTATTTGAGCCCACACCAACTCAATAGGATTATATTGGCAGTGGTAAGCAGGGAGGCGTATTACCTCATGTGCTGTTACAATTGCAAGTTGATCCAGCTGATACACTTTTTCCGTGTTTTTAAACGGAAGTATTCTTTGCAATAACTCATTTTTAGTTTTTGTTTACGAAATTGTTTTGAAGAATCTGTACACCTTAAAAATAATTATTCGAGTCTGACTTAGGAATACCACTAAATTCACCGTAAGAAGCCATTGCGCTATTGAACTCTTACTCTACTGTTGTGTAAAGAACAACTGAATGATATCGATCTGAACTCTCCATAGTAAACGAACACTTCTTATCCAGCATTAATTCATAAACATAAGCATACAGCATTCCACAGGCTAACAGGAAATGAAGTGTTTGCTCTTTCTCACATTTAACACCTTGACTTATTCACAGTATTCTTTTATCACGTCATCAGTTTAAATTTCAGTCCTGAGTAATGAAAAGTATATGTGCAGACATATACACCAACCACTTTGAACTCTCTAGAGTAAATAGAGATTATGAACCATTCATAAACAAAGATATAATGTGACGAGACACATTCTGCCAGGGCAGCAGGAAATTTGTTTCCTCTCGCTTGAATTGGATTATTCAAAGTAATTCTTTTATCACGTCATGTCAAACATTTACGTTTCAGTTCTGAGTAATTACAAATATACGTACACGCATACATGCCAAATTCATACAGTGCTTACGTTGCGCTTTATTGTTATAATACAGGCAGTAGTGGTTTATTTATTTGTATTAGAAAAGCTATTTGAGTTAAAAAATATGGGGTTTTCATGGTTATGTTAGATACATTAATCTCTACCTTTCACATGGATCAATTTCAGCAAAATCTGAGTTTTTGTCTTAGCGCGAGTAGTATTTCATACAGATTGATTAGGTTGGCGCTCCTCACTCACTACTTAGTGGAAATGCAATACGACAACACCGCAGGACTCCGATTGGTTGCTCACCTAGTAGCGCTCAAGGACAAACACCTTCCCATTTGAAACACATAATAGGATAGGTACATGCATAACGCATAACGCGCTGTCCCTCAGCCCATCATCTCCTCTGAATAGCAAATTTTAGGGTGAATTTCATTACTTAAACTGCCTTCATGTACAGGCAGGTAATAGAGGTAGTAGAGCTGAAACTATGTAGGAGCTGTGACATACACATGTAATAATTTTAATGTTTTGACGGAGAATAACTATTTGTGTCAACCTTAAGAGTTTCAAAAGAGGGCATTAATGTATATGGTACATGGTAGTGGGGTCATAACTTTGCTGTTGTCCGGAAGATTAAGATATGGGATCTGGAACAAAAGATCCTAATATAAATCTCAGGACTTCTTCAGACTTCGTAAGTGTAAATGCGGTAAGTACCCTACATTTACGCCTGGAAAGTTTGTTTTGTAAGTTCTTTTTACAAATCCTCATATTCATTATTTTCTATCAAGGGATGTTTATTACCTTTAATTCTACAATACTAATCACAAAACCCATACAACATAGCTATTCTTAATAGCCCAGGTTTATCATAACTTTTCGTTAAAAATTCATTGTTCTCATAAGGATTCAAAAGTAAATATGGTGATCCCTTACAGGAAAATATAGCAATAAGGTATTTTACTGACATAAAATATTTAAATCATTATACAAACACTGGTGTTGAGCATGCATGCATATTAATTAAGAGACAAAAATTAGACGTGAAAAACTTATGTCTCTCAAGAACTAAAATAGTTTGATCCACGTAGCTTCTTTCACTTCAGTCCTGAGAAGCCAACCTTTTTCATGTTGGACTTGAAACAATTTTTCTGTGAATTTATCTTTTCGCGTGTAGTCCAATTGTGCACATCACGTCAGAATCGTTAGTTATTTTCTGTTCTTTCATAACCCTTTGTCCAAATCATGTTATTCTTTATAACCTTTTGTTTCTTGGTAAGGAAAATATATGAGTATATCGGGCCGCGCCGTGACTCAGTGGTTAGACCGCTTGGCTCTCACCAAGGCGGCCCAGGTCCGATCCCAGGCGACCGCAAAGTGAGATTTGTAATGGACAACACGGCACAGGGGCGGGTTTTCTCCGGGACCTCCGGTTTTACCCGCCATCTCATTCCACCGGTGCTCCATCTTCATCTCATATATCATCTGTGTCACCGCCTGCGGTGCCGTATGTAGTAAAAGCGGGCGTTAAACACTACACATTTCATTTCATTTATGAGCATATATATCCACAGTGTCCACTTTCCTGGACAGTTACAAAACACTAAATAATTTACAAGACTTTTTCGGGAGAAAGGAATCAGAAATGAGGGTCAGTGCATTTCATTGAAAGCTTATATAAAGTGTGAATAGGCCAGCTAAGTCACTAACGATTTTAAAAGACCATAAATTAAAACCATTATTGTTTGAGTTTTCTCAAAGATAGTCAATCCCTACACTCCTTTCTATATGCATCGTTCCATGTTTTTAGTCTTAAATTTTGAAGTATTTTCATAGACATTTAAAATGTATATTGTAAAATAATAAGAACAATCTGAGAGGTTGAATATCGCTTTTGGATTCACTAATAATGTGCATGAGGCTAGGATAAATTATTTTTACACTTTTTTGTCCGTTTTAACAAGGTGGTACATTAAAATTGTTTATATTACTAATTTAAATAATAAAAAGTAATACCTCTTTTTCTCGCTTTTTGTTTATTTCTTCATCCAATCTGAACTCTGTTTAAATGCCTGGATTTCTGAGGCCATTCTGAGGAAACTTAGGATATATATTCATTTGTCATAAAAAGGTCCTAAATACATGGTATTTTAAACAAAACCGTGAATTTGTATCAAACAGACAGACAATAAATTTGGTTATTAAGGATATTTATTTTTAAAAGTAATTTGGGGAATGGGAAACGCACATCATCACTAATGCATTTTATTGATAAGTATAAAAGCAATTAGTTTAAGTTTATTCTTGGACCCAACGAAACTATTCGATTAGAAGGTTATCCTTTTTCCCGGAAAAAAATAACTCTTTATCATGTATACAGGGAATAAGATAACCTTTCTCACAACAGGCACTAAGGTATTGATAACATTTTAAATCGATTAAAATTCGTTCAATGCAAACTCATTAATTCTGTGAGATAGTACATGACTTACTTTTCAACAACAAACACAATTTACATTAAAACCTGTGTGGGGAAAGAGGACACAAGGTATGCAAAACAAATAAATATTTGGGTTTCATGGCTGAAGAACATATTAGTTGAGAAAAGTATGTAGAGGGTGCGTCTGAAAAGAAAAACCATTGCTTTATAGTATAATTTATATTCAGTAATAATATTCTTAGAGCATTTTACTTTGCATAGATTTACTTCATATTAGTGTCTGTTATCCTCTGCAACATATCGAAAAATTAAAGTTTTTAGGATTCAAATGAAAAGTGCAAAAGGTTGTTTCCCAGGATTTCAGAACGCTTTGCAACATGTGTGCCCTCCGGAGGTCTTAGACGCGAAGGTTTAGCTGACCCATCGCACCACTCACGTGCAGGACTTTCCGCACCATCATGTACGACTACGTAGCTGCTTGGGAGCCCAGTCTGTGTTAATTCCCTGATGGCCGTGGGCTGTTGGGTCAGTACCACTGACCTCACGTGTTACCTCTTACGGAATCCCGGTGTTATCAATCGCAACTCCTCTGAATCCGCCGGGTCTGTTTTGTGCGGTGCGCGGCTTTATGTGGGGAGCCACAAGCAGTTGTTCCTGTGGTAGGGGCATAAAGCCGGGGTGTGCGTGAATTATGTGTGCGTCTACATTAAACTTCAATTAATATAAAGCAGAAAATTGACCTCGTCTAAACATTCTTGAGCGGTTTACCCATAAGGAAAAGAAGTGGAGATTGAGAATATCTCCTCTGAAGTACACTTACAGATGCGCCATGGAAAAGGCCGCCATGACGGAGTGAAGATAAGGAGTGGTTTTCTTTTAACCTCCGTATGGCAGGCAGACGCCGACGGTTCCAGATGGGGGATACTATTTAGAAGTAGCTTAAGAAAATCTTGATCTGATATGTGATCAGTTCTTCTACGGAAAAGAATAAATGAAAGGGGTTTTACGCCGATATTTTAAAATAGGATTAGGTGTAGCTTGGAATACATACCCACATTCTCAAAACTGTAATAATACAACTTTAAAATATAGAATTTTCATTCATATCTTACCTTATAGAGGCTTATTGATCGCTTCTCTTTTACAGTGCAGGGCGCACACCGACTATTACTGCCAAGTACTCACGGCTCCTATCCAGTGAAGAAAACATATAACACTCTCTAGGCAGCTTCGAAGGGGCTGTACACAGTAATGTTCAGAAAACCAAAGGAAAGATCAGTAACCCTCCTATTTTTTATTTACTTTAACTAAAAAGAAATTAAGTAGAGTGAGAGTCAATGAAAGAGCGGCAAAAGACATAACCATGTCTAGTTATCCTTTGATTTTGTGTGTGGGTCCGTTTTATAGTATGAGATGGACAAACCTGAAGAAATTAAATCTCAAAGTTAATTTGCATTTGCATGACATATGGCATAAGGGAAGTATTCTTCTTATTATTCGTTCTTACCGAGAATGAAAAGATCAGTACACGTGAAATATTAATTGCAGCATCTAGCTACCCGGTAAGCTCAGATATCAATGCTTAGAGAATATTTATTTTAGAAGCTCTTTATCCGATAGTCATTGACTATATTTGTTCAGACGCATATATTATTCAGATGTAGATGTGAAAACACGTGTGGAAATAAATTACACTATAATTTCAGGATATAAGTATTTACAGTAAAATGGATACTTGTAACATAACCTACAGTAGGGTATATAGCCATAAAATCCATATTTTTCAAAGATGGGTAGTTCTTTCTTCCACTCATCTCTTTTTCTTCTTCTTCTTCTTCTTCTTCTTCTTCTTTTTCTTCTTCTTCGTACACAGGTTAGCCTTAAGCCTGTTCCGGTCTCACATTTCCTGAAGCCATCTCTTCAGGGGGCGTCCTATTGATCTTCGTCCTCTTGGTTTATAATTGAAGGCTTGTTTTGGTATTATTTCTCTTGGCATGTGGTTAAGGTGTTCGACCCATTTGTTTCTATATCTTTGGATTTCTTCTAATAACGGTTGTACTTCTAATTATTTTCTAATAATTTCATTCCTAATATGATCCTTGTAAATCCTTTCATTGATCGTAAGAATCTCATTTCAGCAGCTTGTATTTTACGCTTCTCCTTTTCCCTTATTATCCATGCCTCGCTTCCATAGTTTAGTATTGCCATCACTTTGTAGAATCTTATTTGAGTTTCTTTCATTGCTTTATTCCTGAGGGTTCTCTTAATTGTTCCACAAAGTGCTTGGAATTTTTGTATTTTATTCCTTATATCTTGATTTTCCGATTCATAGGTTATATCACAGCCAAGGTATTGAAAGCGCGAAACTTGTTCTATTATAGTTTACTCTACTACAATTTTGGTCCTTAATGAGTATTTTCCCTGGAATGCCATTACTTTTGTTTTTGTCTTTGAGATTGTCATATCATATTTTTTACAAATTTGGTTTATTTGATATATTCCTTTCTGTGGTCTATCTTCCTTGTCAAAGATTAAAACTATATCATCTGCAAATAGAAGAGCGTTTATTGCTCCTCCTTGTCCTAACCTAATCCCCTCATGCACTACTTTTTTCCATCTCTTTTGTATTATCAAACAATCGTAATGACTATCCAATCTTTTAACGGACTTCTTTGAAAGAACGTGTGCCTGTATTTACGGAATAAGGTGTGTAGAGGTCGTTAGAAATGCTGGTTGCATACCACCAAGGCGTGTTAAATACTTGAACATTATGAGTTTATTCCGAATGTATGCCGACACTATCCGGGAGGTTTTCCTGGATTCATAAAGCCATGTTCTGTATGTGAATTAGAAATAGATAGCTTTTGATCAACTGTTATACATATATTTTTCCTGCAATGCAACAAAAATATCTTAAGACAAAAATTAATTATGTAGCTTCATCAGACATACACAGAAATGACTTTTAACTAAAAATGGTATAATTTTACCTCTGAGCAGACAATTTTAGTACTACCAATATTGCTATATCACTCGGCTGCTTTATATATTTCAAAAATTTAAGAACGGGAGTAAAAATGCAAACTATTGTTTGTGGTAGAAATGCAATATAATACCAATATGGCACGCTCTGCTCAGTGTCTCTGTAACCTTAGCATTGATAATACAACGTTCGGTCAAAGAGAAAACCTTTTATGTTGTCACAGAGAATGTTGAATGCAGTAGTGAGCTTTTTATATTTACTTTCAATTTTAAAACCTTAATTACTCTCTATTAATTTTGTTAATATAACGTTTTTGAAGTTGAAACGAATTATTTATGTAAGATTATCAATGTTTTTTAAATTATACGTGACTAAGTCATCAATTCTTATAACATTTAAAGAAAAGCTTGCTTTACCTTTTAATTACCCCATTGAAACACTGATAATAAGCTATTATAGTAACATACCTTTTACCCCCAATAATACATTTAAATTGGTTAATATCGTTTGTATATTTGTTTTAAATGTAATATAAACTTTAAAGTAGCACAGAACATAACATAGTTACAACTACTCTTCGTGCACACAAGTAAATTACGTTCCTTGGAAGATGAATTTTTATGTGGATAAATATTCCTGTAAATCAGTGACAGCTCAAACAAAGGTAACACTTCAAAGGTTATTTCCAAATCAAGTTACTTTATGAGAGGGAAGCATCTGTACTAACAGAAATTAACAAGGAGAAAATTGAAACATTAGAAATTGAATTTGTAAGATCAACACGGGAATAACAGAGAACAGGAGTAAAGATATAAGATGGCTTAATATAAAAGCAATTTAAGCCGATGCGCCCCCGATCTCCTACCCGCTAAACTTTCACTTAGAGACAACAGAGAAGACGAGTTTTGGAAGGCCTAGAACACGTTAAGGACAACAGTTTAAATAAAACGTCTCCTAGCTTAGAAACTGGTTTATAAATTTCCACTTTTTGATTTGCTTGAACAATAATACGACAGAACAGAAGGGATGACTGGAAGAGAAACTGATAATATTCCGTCAAAATTAGATAATAATATAAATGAAAATGGTCTGTTTTCATGTACAGTCAAATATACAGAAACTTCTCGATAGTATTAATTTTCTATAGTGATTTTCTTCATCTAGTTTTGGCAGAAATGTCAAATTACCTCTTTCAAGCCAGTCTCTTATTTGTTTGAATTGAAGTGCGATATACATTTCTGAACAAAGTTATGGATTGGTAGGAAGCTAAAGGGGAAGAATATGTAAACATTTACTTTGAATGGCTGGAAGGTATGCTTCTCATCCACTGCCCACGCCAGCCCCTGGATAAGTCCATCTCGCATTGGTTTGATGTTAAAAAATCTAGTACTCAAAGTTTAACATATGAATACGAGACGATTTCAGGCTCATGAGCAAAGAAAAAGGTTAGAGAAAAGACAAACGTTAAGCTGGAACCAGCTAAGCTAGAGCCGAAAATGGCACAATGGCACATACGGTTTAGCACTTCGTTATCAACATACGCCTGGTGAATTGTAAAGGATCGGTTCCAATTACTCAACTTAACGACTTAAGCGCGCGCGCTTAACTTTTCACAGATATAAACATGGCTACAATGTTCAACAAGGCAAATCCACCTACAACATTAGTAAATATTATCTTGCAATCATCTACATTCATTTCTGTACAGTAAACTACCAACATGACCAGTCTTTAACTTCATAACTAAAACACAATTTAAAAGAAACTACAAACATGGTATTAAATCTAGCATTTTATACAGTTGCTACATAAATATATTGAAGTAAATCCACTCAACCCTAGCTACTCTTTACAAGAAAAGCTTTTCGCTATAATTGATTCACTCAAGAATGACCTTAATATTTTCAAAAATAATTTTGCGTTATTAAATGACACATTGACCTTTCTGCAAACAACAACCTATGGAGTAGGTTTCTCATTTTGAATTAATATAACTTTGTACAAATGGTAAAGGATAGGTAACACTTTTTATATACAAAAAGTGCAAATGCCATTAAACTGGAATAAATATACCGTGACTTTGTGAGTTCGTAAAACTAAAAGTACAATTTGCAGAAATTCAAAATGTTCTTTATTTGCGTAAAAATATACTTTATACACCTTAAAAAAAGAGTTCACTTTCAAAACACAGCTGCAAGTGCACGATTATCAAGTTCCGATTACGACTCTGTCTACTGGCGAGTCGTGGCATCTTTATATGCCTCTACTCATATTTCTAGAAACAAATTGAATGTTCTGTAACAAACAAAAGTATGAAACTTTCATTTATCTGTTTCTTTATCTGTTTCGGCATGCTTTTGTCTCCGCGTTGCACTGTCTCTTTGTGCACGTCGGCCGCGCTCGCCGCAACAATGCGATCGGCGACAATACCAATAAAATGTTTGTGCTAGTTTTCGTAGTATATAATTTTTATGTAATTGATTGTCATTATTTTTTTTCTCGTGATGTGCAATGCATTTAAAATTTTATGACGCTAGCAGATATCTGCTTTTTAAAACTATTTGAACATGCTTCAATCTCCTGTATCGCTTGTTGTACCTATATCGAAATGTCAACGGGGAGCATTTCTACGAAAATTTACTGGATTAACATAAAGTAGACAGAAAAATGAACTCTTTGCAAGAATACGTGACATAAATGACACCGACTAAAGGTTACATTGTGAGTGTACCACGTTAGGTTTCCTCTCAGTGCTTGGTCACCATTCTTTTGTTCTTTGTAGCATTGTGCAAGAAGTATGGAATTTAATAATAAACATATAGATAACGAATTTTTCTTTATCTGACTAGGGCATCATCCCTTTTTCATCTTCCTTACACCTATCCACAATTAAATGAGTGAAAATTTTTTTGAAACGATTTTCTCAGTTGCTTGACTGAACTAAAACAGAATTACGATTTGAATAAGAGGAAATTTGACATGGCTTTCTATTATTTCAGCAAATAATTTTTAAACTGTTAAAATATTTTAAAACTAAATAAAACTTAAACAGAGAAAGCATTACCGATGAGTTTAAATATTGGTACGTTACACCGAATTCATATTATCAACACTCATTTGAAACTTATTTCATTATAGACACCAATATTGCATCACACATTACGTGAAAGTAAGAGGTGAAAACCACTGGGTCTCGAACTACGGGTGTGTGAGAGACATAAAGAGTTAGGTAATTGTATACTCAGCTTCATTTATGAAAAATTTATACCGGTGTACTTTTTGTTACCTAGTTCTAGTTTTGGTATTCCAGATCGACATGTATCAATGATGTCACCCACCTATAATATTGTAACTTATTTACAGATATCTGTAAATTCAAGCTGGATAAATATTTGTTATTTAACAGATTCCTCTAGCTATTTATCATAAACAGAAATGACATTAGTTATAATTACCTTCGCTGTTTCTTATGAGCAAAAATGTCAACTTCCTCCTAATTACGAATATAATATAGGCCTTCTCTTGAAGTACTATGTGGTTTTTGTTGACTTAGACCTTGGGGAAAAATTAGAGCTTTCATACGTCCAGCCAACTGTATATTAACGTTGAGTGATTGTTCCACAGCTTAAAAGTTCTTGTAACTGTACTGAAAAGCTATTATTTTTAATTAACTAATAGTTTGGGAAACAGCAAATTCAGTTTGATTAATTAATCATAGAGAAAACGGGGCTAATTTAACTGTTAGCGTCGAAACCTGTAATTCCAAATCATAATGTTCAATTTCTGTTAGAATCGAAAGGCTTTCTACTAACGTGAAACAATATTTTCACGTTCATTTAATAAGTAATGAGTGTTTGCCTTAAATGCAATCCCTAACTTATAACAGTTGAAATTAAAAAAAAAAAAGAACCGTTGAGGTGGGTTATTACCATGTTATGAGTTTAGCTAGAGCACATAAATCGAAAACTTTCTCCAATGGCCACTATTCGATATACGATTTCCTACATGTCATATTAACGTGACTTTTATTTTCACGAATAACAAATGACAGAAAAACAAACACCCCAAACATTTCAAAATGGAAGACTCAAACATTTATTTAATCAATGATGTAATTAATGATGTATTTATCACACTACTACCATACACCCTTTCCACCTACGATTGGACACTTGAAAGTCCGGAAGCCAGACTTTCAGTCTCTAGCCAGATCAGGGCTCAGCCCTCCATCGAATGCTTTGAAAAGCCCAAGGTACCTCATTTAAAATTCTCCTTAATGCAAGTCACTTTGACATGCAATATTGAAAGTCAAGAATATTTCCTAAAAGAGAAAATGTAACTCAGATGCTTTTTAATAATATAGGTAAGAACAAAAGCGCTTAGGGCTTAAGGCAAGCTTAGGGAGAATTTGTGACAGTAGGGTCTGAAATTTGATTCTTCTAATAAAGGGTAAGCGCAGAGACCAGTTTTAAAATTAGCTGCAAATATATAAAAATATGTTTCTTGAACGTTGTTTCTTTATTCTTTTCACATGCTGAAAGCTCCAAAATCTATCACTTTAAACACTACAGAATCCTATAATGATATTAATTTTAGACTATTTATTAATAAATAGTAGTATATAGAAAACTAATGTGATTGTTACTTTAACAGTATTTTTTAAATATTTATTTTTATTTTAAACTTCAAAGCGTCATTTTCAACTTGCTTTAAATTCTACTTTTTGTGAGGTATTTATTTACTCTGCAAAACTCCTCGCTATACCTATACCCACAAGTACTTGTTTTCTTTGACAGATGCACATGTTTCCTTATATATTTGTCCTTCTGACGATCTTAGTCTTTTTTTCTGCTGCACTAATAAGGCAATGTAACTTTGAAAATAAAAACAATAAGAACCGATAGTTTTCTACTAATTGCTTTGAACTATTTACCATATAAGCAGAACACAAAACATATAATGTAACAGTGTTAACGAGGAAATATTAAATGTAATAGAGATACACCTTTGCAGAAATAGCTACATTACATTAGAGATACATAGGGAATAGCGATGAATAAATATTTACAAACTTCGTCACCAAAATGTTGTGTACTCTTTTTATGAAATAGCAAGAACAAACTAAAATTAACGACTTAAAAATAACGAAATATCTGAAATGGCTTGTGGCACAGAAATTATTATTTGAAATGAAGTGTGTGTTTTACAGAGATCTATATCCTTTGGACACGACGTTTTCTCGTAAGATTCGCAAGTTATGCAAGATATTATACACTTTTTTGTTATGAAGGATATTTCACAGAATATTGTCAGAAAATTTAAGATATATTTTTTCTGTGAATATATTTAAACCAAACGGGATGACTCAGGCGTTTCGTCTGTGTCCCCCATTCGGGAGGCCCGGGTTCGACTCCCGTGGCCGACATACCTAACCCATGGGGTTTTCGGGGGTTTTCCGGAGTCGCTAGGCGAACGCTGCGTAGGTTAATTACATGTCCCGAATTTCCTGTCCCTCCCTTCCATCTCCATTATCATTTCATATCATCTCTCATCTGGTGGTATCTTTCAGGGTAGAAATGTCGGCGGGAGTCTCGGCGGTGCACGGTAGGATGATATGCTCTGAGTGAACCAATTTCTCCATCGGTAGGTCGGTTGCCGGTCTCCGTACCGACTTCAACCGTCTTTGAACCACAGTAGGAGGAATGTCTCCGTTGTCCTGTCCTGCCGGGGCACGTTTCCATCTAAGTCAAATGTAGGGACTCTGCCCTCTGCACTTTAGTGGCTCCTTGGGACGGTCGCCCTCTGTCTTTTCTCGCCTCATCCTTCCTCCCGGGGATGCCCCACTTGGGGGCATAGGTACAATAGACCAAGACTGGTCGCAGTGCCGAATCCCCTCAGAAAAAATAATATATTTAATATGTTCTATTTCGTTTAGAATCATTACAGAAATATAAACAAATTGAGAAATTTTTGATGTAACGAATACGAATTCATTTCCCTGTCTGCCTACTCTTCTACTTTGTGGCAGAGAAAATATAAATGCAGAAACGAATTATGGTAACGGAGAAGAATAGATGGAGAGGAATTTATTGTTGATGGTACGGAAAGATCTCTGCAATTTTTATGTTCAACGAATGTCGGAGGAAAGGTGTCCCAAATTGAGCTGCGCCTGGTAAGGATAAACGTGTAAGAGTACGGAAGATAAAGCTTGAAGAAACAAGCGCATCCACGCTGAAGAAATATCTGAAGGTGAGTGGGTGGATAGAAATCAGAAAAACAGGGATTGAAGGCAAATGCGTAAACGTGGAGAAAGTAAAGGTGATGATATTTTAATACCAGCTCGGAGTTTTGACTAATTTTAGTAGCAGAATGCTGCACCTGGATGACTGACTTATTATTCATATTTTATTGCAATTCATATTAATTTCCATCACCGTTGACCTATTTATACTATATCGCTGGAGTTAAAAGTGTAAAGCATATTTTGTTATATCCATTCTTAAGCACCAGCTAAGAATACAGAGTCAGAGATTTCTAATGCAGGCTCGCTGTATGGCCTAAATTATAAAATGTATGTCGAGAAAACAACAGAATTGTGAGATACGGACGGTATAATTTGTGACTGTTTCCGTCAGATTACTTTCTCCAACAAATCAAACTCATTGTTCTTTTCTTCTACCATTGTAGTCTTAAGTATTTGTACAACACATTAACGGACTTGTGTTTTCTCTCTCGATAATTATGGTCTTGAAATATCGTTATGACATTCCTTCTTTGTCTTCACATTTATTCATCTGCCCCTCGTTCAAGATAGAACTATTGAATTTGGCCCAAAAAGTACCACATTACTATTCACTGGGGATGTTTCTTTCAGTAGCCCCTGAATCACCTTTTGCTCCATAGGGAGCGAAAGCTACGTGCTCCTGATATTTATCCATTTGATTGGTCATCAAATTCTAAGGGTCAAAAGCTAAATTTTTAGATATTTTACAACCTCCTAGTAATAGTATCAAATTTCATATTGTGCTTCTAAATGTGCTGTTATTTTCTTTTCCTTTATAATCTGCGAGTGATTCACACTGTCAATCTGAAACCATTACTAGGCAAACATTATCGGGTTTTATGCAAAGATGATAGAAGAATCCCTGAATAATATAATGATAGTCATAATACAATGATAAGGCCTGAGGTTCGCATTCGAGAGGTCCTAAGTTTACTTCCCCTCGGCAGTCACAATTTAATCATGGCTTTCTTTGTGGTTTACCTATTTTGGTCGGCGAATGCTGGAGTTCTCACCCTTATACTACAAATTTCCTGTCCATTATTTCCTTTCATTTTTTAATATCATATTTTTACAGGAAGGCAGGACCAGATGTTGCGTTGCAGCGAGACAGTAGAATTTGACCTATGTAAACGTTTTCTTGGGAGCAGCTTGTTTCATTCGGAAGTTAAGGTGCAGTTTTTTATGCTGAAAATGTTGCAAAGGCGACCAAAATGAAACATACAAATTGTATATCTGCGTTATACAACAATAACCTGGATGTTTACTGCTTCAAGGTGTAACGATATGTTTTAGTTAGAACTTTTTATATGAATAATGTTTTCTGATATGACTTAGTAGGCTATGTAATGAAAATATATAAAAAATATATGTGTAATTTTGTGATTGGCCGTAGTAATAATTGTATTACGTAATGCGGTGACGTAACAGTACATCGGCCAATCACAAAATTAATAGAGGAGTAGCGATGGTTACGAAAAATCAATAATCTTGAGATAGATATATGTTCTTTAGCCTTGTTTCATAACGATGGAAAAATGTCGCGGTGAATATAAACGTTTTGTAACGGAAAGTTAATAACTTTCAAAAAGAGTTATTCGGTATTCGTAATAGTAATGAGTAGACGTATAGAAGAGGAATTTTAAGTAATTAATAGAAATTATATTAACATGAAAATAAGGATTTATCGATGTGTTGGAGGTAATATACAGTGACTGATTAAGAAAGAAAGTTCGAGTGAATTGTAATCCAGATTATACAGTTAAATAATATATTACGAAATCGGAGTCATATAAAATTTTATTTCTGTCACCAAAAATCCACATCTGGGAACAGATCTCATGACTCTTATTTAATCAAATCTCGACCTGGATCTTCCAAACAGTCTATGTGCATCCTACCTGCTTCGAGTGGAGGAAAACGCCACAAATATTTTGCCCGAATGTGTGGCTGATTAAGCTGGAGAATATATCGCCACAAAGGATATTTACTTTTTAGAAGTAACAAACTTGCCAATGGAATAGCTTACATAAAGTTACAGATTCGCATAACCAAGCTCTTTTTATCAACTTAGAGTTCTTCATTTTGTTCTAAATTTCAAGTTTTCAGCTTGGAAATAGGTCTCCATTTTTAATTAGCTCTAACTTATCAGGGGATGAACGTTGTTGCAAAGATTTATTAAATACTGAATATATAACATCAAGTTCAGAATCACCTTACTTTGAATACTCAGTAACAAAATTCACTGCACTTAACAAACACTTCGTACCTTGAAACAAACGGTACGGGGTATCTCATAAGTTGCTGTTATGACGTTACGATAACCGGCCTGATGGGTGAGAATACCTCAGCGCTTCCTCTAGGCTGTTAGAGCTAGTAATCAATCTCTCGCACAAGTACACCTTCCGCTTCCAGCCAAACGGTTCTTTGGAACAGCATTTGTGATGTTCTCTCTTAGTTCAACGGTTATTGTTGATCTATCTGCCATTTAAATTGTGCTATTTTAGTTATAAACGATGTTAGTCATTTCATTATTCTACAACGTACGCAGTGCATTCATAGACAATACGTCACTGCTAGGCCAGTGTCCCTGATTTCAGAATTGATGTTATTGTTAGCAACCTCAATTGGCACCGGTCTCCTTGCCAGGTCGGGGTTTGTTCACCCCTTGCCTGGGTCTGTACTCAGGGAGGCACAGAATTAGCCGTCTAAGGTCTACACGCGATGCTGTGCAATCAAGAAAAGGCTTGCAGCTTTAAATATGGCAACCGTTCATCGAAAATCTAAAATCATTATCCCTGGCATAGATTGACAACCTTATAGTAAGGATGTATGCTAATTTCAAAATAATATTGAAACTTTGTGAGGGTTAAAAGGTCAATTTTCTCTTGATAGAACACCATTGTTATAATGTAACACAATTAAGGCGAAAGTATACATATATCCTATTTTTGATGTGGAATCCTTTTAACAATCCACCCAGCATGTTGATTTTAGAGAGAAACCTACATTGAAAACAAAACTAAGTAGCATAATGATGTTTGATGAGGAGATCTAAACTTGATTACAAGATAAGTTAAATTAACGGGGCGCTTGGTAGCCTAGTGGTTAAGGCATTGAAATGCAAGCCAGGAGTTCTCAGTCTGTAACAGAAATGAGTACCAGGGACATTCCTGGGGGTGAAGGCAGCTGCCTCGTGGGGCTGACAACCTCAAAGGCCTTGATGCCGATGTCTATATAGATGGGTGCCGTAACCGCCCGTCGCTCTCACATAAGCCAAAGGCTTCTAGTAGGGCTAACTTTATCTTTTTAAATTACTTATTGTATACCATACTACTTATTGTAGCCAAACTAGATTTTGCATACACGTTTTGGAGACCATTTGAAATATGCTCAAGTTTAAAAACTAAAGTGGAAGCTGTTTTTTCTTTGCTACATTTCAATTTTCAAAATGTTCTCCTTTAATAATGTAACTTTTCCTGGAAAATCAATAATGAATTAATACATATTTTCTCTGTTATGATGGGTAAAAGTTTGAGATTTGTGATTTTTTTTCTGAACTTCATTTTAAAGCTTTATTTCTTTATAGAAATGTTGGTCATAGTTAATATCCTTCACAGCAACATAATCTTGCTTTATAAGAAACACATATACCATATAACATGTTAATTTCATGTAACTTATATCTCTATGTTAGAATAAACAGTTCAGTCAGAAAGTTATCCTTAAATTCTTTTTGAGAAAAAAGGGTGTATATATGTTTATAAACATTAATTACGGAAAAACGTCACTTGAAAATAATACCTACTTAATTATAAAAGCCTCAGATTGAGTAGCTGGTACTCTTTCATCTTCTCTGGCTCTCTTTTGGCTTCTCTTTTAACTTTAGCTTTGGATTTAATTAAGTGGATTGGATTATGCTACGGAGGAGATTCGATACTGCGTCCAGACTTGATCTACAGTGTGATCCATATAAGTCTGAACCATTTTAATAGGCCATAACCTTTGAACTAATAATAGGACACACGTGCAATTTTGGGAGAATATACTACACAATTGGGAGATTACATTACGCTATTTATATCTCAAAGAAAATGTTGGAAGTGTCCTCTACCAGCATCTATACATGTTTACACTCGTCTCACCATATTCTCTGAAGTTTTACGGAGAATATCCTCGCCAATGTTACTTATTTCGATTCGAATGGATTCCTTGACAACATCAATTGTCCGTGGCCTATTCTATACACTCTATTTTTAGATACCCCACAAGTAGAAAATCTGGTCAGGGAATCTGGTGGGGGGCACAGGCATTTTGAGATTATTCGATTATGAAAGAAACTGGTTACAAGTTCCGTGGTGTTATTGGATGTATGACACGTTGCTCCATCTTGCTGGAAATAACACACTTTCAATTCGATATCATCTCCGTAAAACTTAAGAGAATATGGCGCGACGAGTGCAAACATATATAGATGCTGGTGAGGAAACTTCCAACAATTTCTCTGAGATTTAAATAGTGCAATGTAATCTCCAAATTGTGTATTATTTCTCCCAAAGTTGCACGTGTGTCCTATTATTGGTTCAAAAGTTATGGCCTATTGAAATGGTTCAGACTTATATGGAACGCACTATATTATTCCTATAACGTAAGTGGGGCATACCCGGAAAGAAGGATGAGGCGAGAGGAGACAGAGGTCAGCTGATCGAGGAGTCATGACAGTGCAGAGGGTATGGTCCCTACTATTGACCAGTTGGAAACTTCCCAGCATCCCAGCCACTGTAGTCCTGAAACGACCCACCAGGCCGGCCCGGAGACCGTCCTAAGAGGAGGAAATGCTTACCAAGACCACATCATCCTGCCAAGCAGCGCCGAGACTCCCGTCGACATTAATACCTTGAAAGTGATCACAAGATGAGAGATGGTGATATGACAATGGAGATAAAATGGAGGGACAGAAAATTCGGAGAATCTAATTTACCTACCCATCATTTACTAAGGTGAATGCATACAAGATACTGCATACATCAAGTTTAAACACTTTTTTGGTTTGTTACAAAGGTTTTATTCTAAGGAAAACATGGCATAGTTATACCTTTCGTGTATTCTATTTCTGTATTTATTACATAAAAGGTTTTCGTATAATTATGTGTTAACTTAGGTTTATGTTCTCTTTGAAAATGACAGCCGATTTTCAATCTAATTATAAATTAAACTCCCACGGAGTCAATCTCCTTTGTTCTGTTAAGACAGCTTCTATTTTATTGCTGGAAATATGCTGTTGATGGAATATGGCTATCTCGATTGAGCCCAAATTGAATAATCAGTTGTGTGGCATGTCTGAATATGAAGTTCTGGACTGAATTATCCAGTGTGATACTCATTTTGTAAATTTTCCAATCATAATATCATCGTGCTGATCAGAAGGTTACCATGGCTTTACCTTTGTTAATACAAACATCTCAGTTAACGCACTGATTATTCTCGGAACAGTGAGAGGGGTTCTGGTGCGCTTCTCGGTCGTGTGCTAAGCACCATAAACGAATCACTTCAGCCATTGGAATGCTCAGGAATCAGAAATGACAGATAGATGTTATGTCCACGTGGAGTAATCATTGCGTTATCTGAGAGGTTTCTATTAACAAAGATAAAGCCAGGGTAACCATTTAAGCAGCACGACTATACTATGTTCACTTTTTAACTAATTTTGGATTCTGGACATGAATTTTCTCATTATTTAAAATCATTTAAAATTTTAGTGGAATAAATAACAATATAAATTCATAAAAATAAACATTTGAATGTGAATTTCAAATGGGGCCTATTTGAAAAAGGTGGCATATTGCATGATAAGTTATTTACGTTTTAAAATGTACTTCTAAGCAAAAATGAAACAAAATATTATTGGAGTGTTAATATATCTAATTAGCAACACAAATGCTAGAAGATATTTTGTTGAAAAAATTTACCTACCTTTGCCACTAAGTATTTATATTTCTCGTGGTTTTATTTATTTACTTATCTTAGTTTGCTTTGTTGTTCGATATCTTTATTTATTTATTCATTTAAACATATTTGTTATGTAGCAGTACATAGTCTTTTTTCTTATTTAACCTACACAATACACAGTTTTGTATTTTGTTGTACCGCTTGCATAACTGTTCCATGTCTTTACGTGCATTGAAATGGAGAAAAAGTAATAAGAAAATGTACACTGGTACATTCTGTGACCAAAGCAATCTGACACAAAACATTAATTCAACAATGAAAAAGCAGAACCCTTTTTACATATCTTAATATTATGTTAAAAAACTTCAACAACTTTCCAACCTGAATGGATTAAGTCTGCAAAATTCATTGGTAGATACTGCGTGGAAGCTTTCTGCTGTTTCTAATAGTTGTTAGAAAACCTGGCATCTGTATAATGTTCCATTGTTTATTGTAAGTTCTGATTCAACGAATTTCCTCCTTTTTATAGCACTTGCACGTCCAAGAACTTAAGCCAACTACCCAATGGAGTGGGCCAGTAGCTGTCGAGGAACAGGTAAACTCTGGATCACAGAATATCCAGAATGTGCGATTAACCTAATGCCTGGTATGGCAGGACGATAGAAATGAAATGCACATAATTATAAAAGGAGGATAGGAAATTTCGGGGGTCAAATTATCCAACCCAAGATTCGCCAAACAACGAAGAAAATGGTGAAGAAATATTCGGTAGTTTGGTCGGCACCAAGATTTTGAACCTAAGACCTTCAGAATTCGATTTACACACGCTACTACAGCTTTGCCTGACTCATTTTATAGGAAGTATAATAATTTTCAGTAAAATTAAAGCTGAAGTGTAAGGTATGTTAATTTAAAATAAGGATAGAATGTTATAGATAAATGAAAATCTTTAAAAAATTTGTTAAGATCATACCAGCGTCTCCGGTGTGCCGTAGTTTCTTACTGCTGGAGTTCTTTTCAAATAAATCCACCGTCGCTTGTAATCAAACTTAAAACCAGCGTCTGGGTAGTGAAAGGAACGTTAAAGGGGCAAAGTGGTTTAATAATAGTAATTTAAGTAACAGGAAGAACTAATAACGTTATAAAGCAACTCCATTTATATTTAGAGATTCAGTGGAAATATAGATTTTTTGGTCCTCTTATTAAAAAGAAAAAAGCCTGGAAGTTTGTAAATGTGTATGTTGTGTAGCTGTGTGTGTGTGTGTGTGTGTGTGTGTGTGTGTGTGTGTGTGTGTGTGTGTGTGTGTGTGTGTGTGTGTGTGAGCGGTGTATCTGCGTGCGTCTGTGAACATCATAACTAAAAAGATCGCTTAAAAACCAAACTTGGTATTTAGTTAAACCATTTTTCAAGGATACCACTCGAAGATTTAAAAAAATTTTCACATCCCAGATTCCATGCAAGGAATATTTCCTAAAAATCTTTCATTTTCTAAAATGTGGTACTAAAATTTTTAATTAAAACAATATTTTAAGACATTTATCCATTAAGTCATATCTTGAGATTTCTGGTGGAGTAGCCGTACTTCCATAAAGTTCCTGGCAATGGCAGCGATTCCAGTATGCGAGCCGTCCAACCATCAGATGCGCAAAGTTGTATGCGCGGAAGTCAGTGTGTTGATTACAGACAAGCAAAGTACTGTACGGGAACAAGCTGTGTGTGATTGTGCGTTGCGTGGAAGTTGGGATAAGGGAGAAGGAGGATAAGCTGGTGACGTGAGGCAATTTTTGCGAGAACAGAAATTATCTCGTGAGAACGTAATTTTTTCTTACACGAGCGAAGTATACGATGATTTGGATGACATCATAGAGCTTCCCCGGCCCCTTTAGAGTGCACACCAACGTCACACCTCCTACCACTCTCATTGAACTGGATAGGACTCATTTCTAAGCTTAGATAATTTAAATGCAGGGACTTTGTGGAAGTACGTCTACTCTAACTTCCTCAGAAGTCCTTTCTGAATGGCTTTTGCATAACTGGTAAGATGTAAGAGATAGAAACAATTATGTTATACAAAAAAGTAGATCTAGCTAAAATATACAGTTTACTTATTTAATGTACAATTTTAGTGAAGTAAGCCATTTTCGGGGTATTTTTTTTTATTTGTGTGAATTTTAAAATACTTTTCCTTTTCTCAAATGGGAAGTTTAAGTTATCTTTTTCTCAAGACCAAGCAAAGTGCGTGGAATTTTAAAGCCATTATATAGTGACACGGTCATTGATGCGCTGGTTACCCTTTCCACTGAACTGCACAAGAAAATGCCAAATGCAAATTGAAAGTGGTTTATAAGAAAGAGAAAAACAAGTAAGATGTATGTAACACAAAACATATTTTATAAGTATACTCTTTACATACCCAATACAATAAAAGCACGAAATCTTATTCAAGAGCAGGAGATATGGCATACTTGCTGTTCAACATTTAATGCGACAGTGGCGCTCTCTGGCGCTCTGAAAAACATTCTCATCACTACCACCAAAGAGCAGCCTATCACAATCCCGTTTCACGTTGCAGAAGCTGTAACACAACAGGTGTATCAAGATCTTTGGTGTAATAATAAACAAAAGTTCCTACCGCAAAATTAATATGCGCGGTACCCCTTTCATCTGGAAAAAGAATTAATTAATTTTATTTACTTTCTGGGTCTCTTATGGGAACAGAACTTGTTCAGCAACTTAATTGAATTGGGTGGTTTTCGAAGGACCGTGGTTAGAGACCTCCTGAGGTATTACAGTATTTCTAGCAGACCTTTAAGGCGCAAAAACCGATTTCTCCCGGGCTTGGAGGGAGTTATGACGTCACGTGCGTATAAAACACTCGCGCAGCGGCGGGCACCCTTCCAGTTGCAAGGTACACTAGTGTCAAGTCTGTGAGAGTGTTAGCTACAGAATGCGGCTGTATCTTCCATTCACGTGAGTTGAGATTAATCCCAACATCCCTCTACCTAAAGCAGAACATATGTTCTCCAAAGTTGGATGTATCTGGGTTATCCTCAGATTTGAGTTTTATAAACAACAGGCAAAACTGCTTATAACTTACATGATGTACACGCTAACAGTGCAGGCATTGTTGTCACAACTCATACAACAGTATGCAAAAATAGGTTTACACACTTTTTCCCAAAATTTTCCTAATTTTTTTACTTTGTAGGATGTATCAGACCTTAAAGGTTTATCAATCAACATAAACATATAATGTTGTTTCGTAGAAAACATTCTCTTAAAGATTTTCAAATCTTAAAAACATGTTCCCTTGAAAGTAAACTATAGTAATATATTCCTTTTTACTCGGTTATGGAATATTACTATATCTTGTACGTTTATGTATACTTTATATTTAATACATTTAACATACTAAATTATTTTTGATCATTAATAAAATGAAGACAATATTTTAAAATGAACTTAAAAATTCAGTGAATCGTTATAATTTTCTTCCGATTTACTTTCCACTTTTTCTATATCTGATGCAAAAATGTTAAAACACAATTAAATGGTTAAAACAAAATTTTTATCGTTATAATGATTTCCTATTAAAATACAAATCATATTCGTTTAATTATTATGATAATTTTGGTTAAGAACAACGACTTTTTATTTTGTCTTCTACTCGTTTTAAGGTTGCGAGATTTTCATCCTATGTAAAAGATAAAATCAACTAAAGTTTTAATTTTTGTTTTGTTAGTAAAGGCCTATTAACTTCCTGTGTAGGTTTGTCAGGAGCTTTGACTTGAAAAACAATTAATTAACTTGTTGAAATGTAAGTTTTTAAGTTGGTGTTTATTAATGTTTGCTATGAAAAACAAAAGTTGATTCCATTTTGACTATCTCTAGCATCTTTGGAGTCTAGGGAATGATTCTATTTAAAGAAAACTTCTACATTCTACCACAGAGACAGTATTTGATGATTGATTTCATATTAATGTGTTTTTATCTTGTCTTCTGATTTACCCGAGTTTTAGTTGCAGCTATAAGAGTTTCATGAATCTTTTTTATCTGAAAATGCAAACACGTTAAAGTAAAATAAAATATATAAACTTCTGAAGAAATTTAACTTTGTTAGTCCACCCTTCCCAATTTTTAGGTTACTTAAAGGCTAATCGTTCTAAAGTGATTCAGAGTAGAATAACTGAATAACTTATGGTGCAGAAAGTAAAGACAAACCAAACCTCAGTTCTCTACAAAGAGGTGCAAACGTTGTTATTTAACATCTGCATTCGTGTTTTCAAGTTAAACAGTTAGATATTCTATTTTGTTTGCTAGATGATCGGAGCTTTAACGGTTTGGTCTTCGAAACTTGTATTAAAAAATCAGATTAACAACAAACGGCACATTTATGAGTGGTAAATCCCAGGGTCACTATGCGGTTTTCCATTTGTCTGTCAGTTGCCCAACCAGCTGATCTATCATAGCCTCAGGGACCTAGCGATGGCTAAATAATGGTTGGGACAAGAACATTAAAACAAGAAATACATGTGGGTAACGCCCTCGTATTGCATCATAGTATTATGGAGAACGTTACAGGTGTCCCAAGAGCCAGCATTTGTTCATCTAACACTTTTATCTGTTCCCTTACAATGCTTCCATACACGCCCTACTTTGACACATGTTTACATAAACATTTTAGGCGATTTTCTTATATAACAGTCATATGTATTACATTATTATTCCTATCGAATCGTGTCTGAATAAGTTATTTGTATATGTGAATTACAATGAGAGTTGAGTCCAAGCAGCTGAAGATGACAAGGATTTGCCCTTTTGAGAATAAGAAAAAACTCCAAGGGGAAAAGAAAGGGGAAACAATATTTTTAGACAGTTCATGTCAAACGAAACTTGAACTCATACACTTCAGATTATCAGACTATCCGTTATACTGTAGAAGTGGAAAGAGTTGCTTTTGGAAGTACTTAGGGGGATTCCTAAGGAACTAGATACTGTAATTAGCACAATATGAATGTTAATTCATATAAAATTATATTCTATATGCTTCCAGCGATTACAGATAAGAGAGAGAGAGGAGAGTGAGGGAGAGGGAGAGACAAGCACACAGACAGAAAAATAAAATTCTAGAACTTGCACTTACAGAGATTTACAGGGTTCTACAGTTATTTTATGACCTTTACACCAATCAAGGATGTTCAACTGTTTTACATAAACCGTGTAATTCTATAGTTATGGTTCCTATATTACCCTATAAAATTAATTTATTGTGTGGTCTCACTATAGACTACATAAAAATTAATAAATGACTACCTGAAATCCCAGAGAAAACAGATAGAAAATATTGCTATTTTCATCAAGAAATATGTCATATTTTACTTTCTTCCTGCATGAATATCATCTTCTAGCTCTTACTTTGAAAATGTTTTATTTACACGCTTTACAAATTACTTTATTACTTTGCATGCTTACTTTCCAAACACAGGGATTTTTACATTTGTTACAGTGTTTATTCTCTTGTGACATCTACTTATTTTGCACTATAATCTTCTCTTATTTTTATTTGGTGCTTCCGGCGCTTGCTTTCTTCCCCCATTTCTTTATCTCTATTTTTTCTGCTACTTGACTTTTCTGGGCTTTGAGTTATCAAATTTCTGTTACACCCTTGAAAATGATTAATGAATTGATTGCTGCTAAATCATGTTATTGAAAACAGGTCTTGGTCATCGACTAGTGTTGGACACACAAAATAGTTTCTTGTCATCTAACCTAATAAACCGACAACAATCATTGTCTTGTTACAGATGCTGTGTGAGGAAGGTTTTATTTTCAGTATTTTCTATTTTGATATCTGTATGCATGGTAGCTATGTAGTGGCAAATTTTTGTTTTGTTTTACTTGGTATACAGTTAGTAAAATGTCTCCATCCCTGAGACCAACTGATTTTAACAATAGATTTCTCATGACCTTTATAGTGTTTGTGATTTCTTTTCTTGTACGTTTAATGCAATAAGAGTAGTATTCTCATATTTCAGCTCGCTTCTAAATTTTATTGTGGTGAAAAGAAGTTATTTATCGTTATATTTCGTCCCTTCCTGGGATGTGATTCTACTAGTGTCGTACACCACTTTAAGTAAAGACTTTCAATAGTTGCTCTCTTTTGGTCATTACTAAATTAGGGGAATCAATTACGGAGACATTTTTTGTCAACGTCCACCAGAAGCCAGAATTTTATTCCGAATCTGCCAGGCTTGTTCGGCATGTTTTGAAACTTGCTCTGTTTGGAAAAAGCCGTTCGTCCGCGGTGAGACAAGGTTTTTATTGACATTTAGTGGACAATTTCTAATAAATCTGTTCCAGATGCTTGAAACTAAAGCACATTTGTTAGTTTTCAGTCGTCCCGATCTGGTGTTCTTTGTATGCAAACAAATACATCTTAGAATTTCTCCAATATTCGTGTCCAAAGTGTCACTGATGAATGAGTCCCTCGCATTTATTGGATTATAATTCATCTAACTCTGTGGCTCTCAGTACATCACGTACAAATAACAAAGTAATAAATTTACCTACTTCTTCTAGAGGCCATACACTTATTTTAGTGTACATAGTAACATCTCGTATCTATGAATAGGCGAGTTCTTCACTATCTTTCAATACATTGTGCTGAGCATTATATCTCGTGAGGTAACACCAAATTCAACTACTTTGCGTAGTAATGTTGACCAGACATCAGGTAGGGAAGCATCTTCATCATATACTCTTTTACTGCTAAGTTACATTGGTAAATAATAAGGTTCAGGTAATGCTATTGCCTCTTCAGAATGTACTGTTTGTTTCCGATAAATATTGAGATTTTCGTTTTGGGTGAGACTAAGTTTCTGAAAGAGAATAAGATGCATATTTGTATTCCAATCATTTATTCATTAAGTGGATAACATGATTTGGTAAACTAACGATTATGCCAATTTAATAAGAATACTCATTACCATAATAAAGTATAATTATGACAATTTATAACCAAAAGCGATATGCCGGCTGTATATGATTATGAATCTCAAATTAAAACTTCGTATTTTAATACTAATTAATAATAATAATGATAACGATAATTATATTATTATTATTATTATTATTATTATTATTATTATTATTATTATTATTATTATTATTATTATTATTATTATTATTATTATTATTATTATTATTATTATTATTATTATTATTATTATTATTATTATTATTATTATTATTATTATTATTATTATTATTATTATTATTATTATTATTATTATTATTATTATTATTATTATTATTATTATTATTATTATTATTATTATTATTATTATTATTATTATTATTATTATTATTATTATTATAAATACATGACAGAGCGTTGAGTCGTAAATGACCTTCAGTGACACAGCACTGCGTTCGATCGTTATCTCCTTTATAGAAGAGCGAAAGATTAGTAACCTGACGTTCAGTATTTATTATAAAACACTTGGATGCTGCGTTTCTGATATGAAATGTTAGCCAGTTAATTATTATATAGGCAAATGTAAATTACAATTGCAGTCACTTGTTTGTTGCTTGACACAAATGAATTTTGATTAGTTCTTGTTTCTCCTCGTCACGATATTCAATCAGGTTATATGTTATGTCTTGCGCCTGCAGATGATGACACGTTGCTGTCAGAAGAAATGATTCAAACTGAACACAGTGTATATACACTGGACTCACCATGTATGTGCGATAAGTTCACGTAAATATCTCTGTGTTTGGAATATTTTCCGGTACACTTATACGCTTTGCCATAGTACATACCTTCAGTGTTAGCAGCTTTTCAGACGAAACTTGAGATAACTCATCTTGGTTGTCGGAAACATTTGAACGGCCTCTGTGCAATCGTCTTACTGCATTCTATCCTCTTGTGTGTCAGGAGCATCTTCTAATCCTCATAACTCGGATAAAATTATAAACTGTTAAGATTTCTTCATCTCTGAGAAGCAGGGTTTCAGGATTATCAGCAACCAAACAGATAATTCGTCCTTGTAGGTAGGGTCCCAGGTTTGATAACCCTGCTTTTAATAGTGACCATGATAGGCTGCCAATATGTGAACCTTGTGTAGAAACAAATTTACCGTTGCGATGTTGTTCCGTTATTCGGTGTCCGCCAGCGGAGTTAGTAAAAAGAGAAACAAATGAGCAGGGGAGTACGTCCTTGAACAGCTTCGATCTTCGGAATAAATGCTCAAGGTCTTCCGGAACACAGTCTATGAAAGTCAGTTCCGACTTCGTTAAGGAACAAAGTCAAGCGCTAATTGTTACGTACTAAAGCGTGTTAAGGCTCATGCTCTCATTTCTGTCCCTTTATTAAGAAAAACATGAGAGACAGCACACTAATGAACGTTTCTTTCTCCATAAATTATCCAAAGTGACTATTCCGACCTTGCACGTGACCTTAATCCGTTAGCCTGCTATTCCGGAAAGAATATCGGAGATATATAATTTGCTGCCGTCAGAGAAACTCAAAATGGAGCGAGGCTAATGCAAAAGTGATGCTTTCTACGACTAAGTGATTTTGTATTTATTCCCAATTTTTTCCAGTAACGTACTGGGAATGCTGATTTCCTTTACTTTTTACCCAATCTTTGTACACCTCTCACAATCATTTATTGTACAATGTATCTATATTACTTATTTCGAAAAATGTTGTAGTGAAACTTCAAGCATATGTTTCCAGGAATGAGCAGCATAATCTCAAATACATACATTTGACTTTATAAATGTATGAGAAAATATTATACCTTTATTTATTTCTAAATTTTGTTTTATAGGATACTTAAATCAATAAAATTATTTTTAATTACTCAACATAGCTTAAGGTTGGTACGTTCAAGACTGATACCAATTCAATACTGATACCAATTTCAAAAAATAGTTTTAGCGTTATTAGCTAGAAATTTCAGCGATCTCATGGATAAGAAAACTTTCTTCGCCTTGTAAACCATTTGTAATATCGAATCTTTAAACGAGTTAAAATTAATTTGGTTTCTAATAATGTAGCATTATACAGCAACTAACTCAAATTTATAACTCTAGTAGCAAAAACCGAGGAAGTATTTTAGTCCAATGTTCTTTTAATTACTCTGGTATACACTTACAGTATTTAGACGAACACCTTATAGCATTCCACCTAAATATTCGATACCAAAATTTCAGCGTAAATATGTTGTTTCGAGACTTGTTATTAAAAACAAAAATTAAAGGGGAATAACTGCATGTGCCTCCAATGGTAGTGTGCGGTTCAGTGGCAGAGTGTCTTTCTGGGAACAGCATAATTCAAAAATTAAAAATTAGTTAAATACCGAACTTGGTATTTAAACTCAACATTTTTCTGTGATTTGACAAGAAGATTTTAAAAATAATTTCTATTCGTCAAACTATTTTTACACATAAAATTTTAGAACATTTTGGAAACTGCAAAATTGACTCTCGTTTTTAGGTAATTACCATACATTTAATAAAATTCTGGTGAAATGAAATTAAAGTTCTTAATTTCCTGGGAGGAACCTTTGAGCTATTCTTAATAATTTTTACATAACGTATAAACAGGAAGAGATGGATAAAATCTTATTGGCATAAAAATATCAATCTCGTTGAAATATACAATTTATGTCAAATGCATCACCGTACTCAAGTTATTTCTTACTATTAGTTTGCAGTTTTAGTAGCTAAACTCTTCTCATTTGGGGAGTGTTGTTCATTTTTTCTACAAAGAGTAGCATTTAGTTTACTGTACTCCCCTATTTCCATTGCACATAGTCGGAAATGGGCAATAAAATCATTTCTGCAAATTTTTTAAATTCCTAAAAATTAATCATCATTAGTCATCATTGATACGAAGTAGATAGAAAAATAAGCTTTTCTAAGAATATTTGTTGAAGAAGGAGTTGAAAAATATATGTAAATGGGCACAACAATTTTGTCTAGACTTACGATCAACTGATTAATTCAGGAGGAAAATTCTGTTTGTGTATTTTATATATTTATAGCCCTACTTATATTGCTTTTCATGCCTAAGTTCACAGAGTAAGCCTATGAGATCAAAAAACTAATCTTCTTGTTTTTCACATAATGTATTTTTATACTTACGTGTATACGACACACTTTTGTAAAGTTGGTTCATCCATAAGTTCTAGATTTTTAAATAAAACATTTTATGTGCAAAAATTTTTTGGCAATGCATTTTATGTTATTCGATAAAAAATTATGTTCTCTGCAAAACAGAGTGTTTAGTTTTTGTATACTTTACTTTTTGTGGTTTACTTGGCTCTCCATTTTATTGAACTACAAAGAAATAATATACAATAACTCTACACGTTGTAGAGCACCCCATTTTGTACCGAATAACATAAAATTCATTTCCCCAAAATTTTAATTTTTCTGTAAAACTATCACTTAGAATTTATGGAACAACTTAATATTGTCCAACCTAATATAAGGGGTTTTTCCACTTTGGAATCAGGAGTGGCTGGCATAAAATATGTTGGGACATTCGAGAAACAGGTATACTATTAATAAACATGAAGAAAGCCAACGCTTTTGAATCTGTGTAACAAGAAGTTAACCTTCGACAGTGGTTAACAAAAGAAACACGTTGTGAACTATGCACTTTCTCTCTCCGTAAAGCAGAAGTACAATGCACCTGGCAAGAAGCTATGTGTCTTCTTACACATCCAAGACAAAAGAAGGTGCCGTTCACTGTCAGTACTCGGTCGCCTGGATTATTTCTATCTGTTTTGATTGAATTTCATGATAGTACCAGAATACAAATAAAAGCTTAAAGAGAAACCACGGACATGGCTATTTGCCAATTTTTTCTGCATTATTGAAATCCTTCTCTGCACCTTTCGTGACACGGTTGACTAGAGCATGGATTATAACTGTCGACTTTTACTACGGGTTTGGTGTGGAATACTTATAGGCTAGCAGCTGAGCTTTAGTCAATTGAACTAACACTTTGCAGAAACAAAGTTCTTTTTCTAGACACCATTAGACTAAAATGTTCTTCAATTGATAATGAAGTGACTTACATTTGTTCTCAACCTAGTTTTACTTCCTCTTCTATTTACCCCAAAATTCGTTATAGAGATCTCACGAAAATACAATTTTGGAGACTCCTTGATTCCCAAAGAGGAGTTTTGCAGAAAGGTCCCTGTGTTTAGGAGTTCTCATAAACACATGAGACAAATACCTTAATGGCGACTTAAGCCCGGGCCATAAATTACTTACATGTCCTAAGTGGTTTACCGAGAAAATACGAGTCAGTTGGAGAATTTAATGTCATATCGGCACGTTGGCCATAGTAGCTCAATGGTAGAGCGGCTGGAAGGAAACCAGAAGATTCGTGGTTCAAATCCCGGCTATGGAATTGAATTTTTCAGTCTGACTCTACGTTTCCACAATTTAGCCTACACACGGCCAGTGTGAAAGAACAATGAAAAGTCCTTTATTCACCGAGCTTTGTATTTACGTTCAGCTTGATTTGAGGATGAAATTTTTGAAGATTTAGCTGCTACTTCAGCCTCTTCTATTTTCCATAGGGAAAGGTCATGCAGTATTGCCGGGTTAAGTTTTTTGACTTTACTCAGTAGCGTAATGGTTAATCTTACTATATTATTCTCTTATCTCAAGACATGTTCTATAGATAGCATAATGTAATGACTTTTATTTTTTATTTATATTACTTTATTACATCAAAAGTTGAGAAGCTGGAATTCTAAGGCTTGTAGAACGTGTCTTGCAGTGTGGGCCACTGTTTTTTCTGTTACTATATAGATTGTCAGTGATACACTGCACTACCACATATAGAACAATAGTAGAATACAAAAGCATGGAAATTTATTGTCACTATTTCTGCTCAGTTCACAAATGTTTAGCTCACTGGTTTACAGAGATCGCAATTATAGCGCTGCTATAGACCTCAGAATATCTTCCGTACGCTAAGAGCTACATTAACCACATCAAGCACTCAGAGCAGACAAACAACTGAAGAGAGGAAGAAGATATCCGACTATAGCGCACGTGGATGCACAAGCTTGCTACTGCTTACTGGAAACTTCTGCCACATGGAGGCGAAAAGGGAAAGAACGGTAGTGGCCGTTACTGCATTCCAGCCGATAGTGCACGACTCTCCCCTATACCCACAATAAACATATAATGAAACGCCTGTTGAGAAATTTTTTGTTCATTGGTTTACCTAGTTTTACTGAGCGGGATGACTTAGGCGATTTCATCTGTGGACCGCATTTGGGAGGCCCGGGTTTGATTCCCGTGGTCAACCTACCTGACCCATGGATTTTTCCGGGGGTTTTCCCGGGTCGCTAGGCGAATGCTGGGTAGGTTAATTACATCCCCCGAATTTCCTACCCCACCATTTCATCTCCATTATCATCTCTCATCTGGCGGTCTCTTTCAGTGTAGACGTGTCTCGGCGGCGTATGGCAGGATGATATGCTTTAAGGAAAACTACTTCTTCCTCCGGTAGGTCGGTTGCTGGTCTCCGCGTTTCTCCTGGGACCATTTCGGGACCGCCAGCCAGGTACTTTTGGGGCTCGGCTGCTGTGCTCGCTACCGTCCCGCCGTAGGGGAGCGAGTCCGTTGTCCTGGCCTGTCGGGGGAAATCTCTATCCAGGTAAACTGGGGAACCTGCCCTCTGTGCTGTGGTGGCTCCTTGGGTCGGCCACCCTCTTTGTCATTCGCCTCAGCCTTCCTTCCGAGGTACCCCACTTGGAGGCGTAGGAACAATGCCCCAGCACGGTGGCCTACGTATCGAATCCCCTCGGTACTGAAATCCTAATCCTAACAGTTAATCTTAATGAAGAACAAATATATTATACGGAGACGTTTTGTATCATTGCATCATGTCCTCAACATCTAAGTTCTGCAAGGTTGTTTGAAAGTTAATGGAAATTAATTGCCATAATAAACTATTCAATGTTGAATATATTTTTCTCGCCCAAGCCTAATTTGGACGAAGGACGTCACGAAAAGGACATACATTTGAATAAGCGATACTTTGTTGTACGCCTGGATATAATGATATTGTATCAGCATCATTCCTGCACGCCTTTTAAGCTTAATGTCTGCTACGCCTCCAGTTATTTACTTGTTTTCGTAGATTAATGGCCAATCTTATGTAATTATCAGGAGTTATAGTCCTACATACTATATGCAGCAAAGAGCAACACAAACGCTCTAGAGCAGCGTCTATGACTTTGGAACATGGATTAAACACAAAAATCAGGATTTGTAGATGCTCCTTGTTGTTGACTTGGCTCTTCATTTTATTCATCTGAAAAGAACAGTGTGTAAGTATAAAAAAGCTAGGTACTCTACTTTTTTGAGCATTCACTTCTATCGAATAACACAAAAGGCATTAAAAGTACATTGTTTTGCCCGTAAATGTTCACTAAAAGGATAAACGCCAGGGATTATGTCCCAACCCATTATATGTCTTATAACTGAAAATTGTTTCGAGTTTTAAACCTTTTCACATATGGCACTTACAAAATTAGTATATATGCATTTCTAGAACAGGTGCTTGGTATAATGGCTGTCGGAGTAATCGAAATATGATTTAAACTAATAAAAGAATTACTAAAAGTAATTTTTAAAACTTAAAAGGTTACTGGGAACATCCACCATAAACATTAATACTCGTCGACTTTCACATTTTTTCCTTCCTTAAATAAAAACTTTTTTTTTTCACAGCAAATTCAAATGTTATATCAAAATATTTCATTTATTATATTTATAAAAATAAGTATAAATATAATACATTAACAATTGGCGCAGTTTAAAAAAATTATATCTAATAAAATTAAAATTCTTTGAAACCTTCAGAACAGTTACTGTAATATAGTTTTTAATTAAAATTCAAAGTAATTTATATTGTGATTTTGTGGATAGAATTTTTTAAGCCGGGACGGATACTTTCTGAAGTTCCTGTAAATATTTCGCATGTATTTTTCTTCTAAGAGTAACACGCTAACCTCCTTTACAAAGTAAAGTACAAGTAATATTTTCGGCCATAATAATCATCCCTTCGGAAAGGAAGCAAATCAAGTCCTAAGATTTTTGATAAAGAGGCCTATGTGCAAAATTAAGGTGTATTTTACGCAGCAAAGAACTGAACGCTGAGAAAAACAGCATAAAAGAACGTCTATAAATAAAAAAAAAACTTCAGGTACAGTTTCATGTATTTCTCTGACCTGTAGACATTTAATATTCACCAGCAATAATTCAACAGGAGTATTTAATGTGAGCGACGATGGTACAGTTATAATTTTAAACACTTCAAACACCGGAAAAAGGAGATAGTACCCATTTATTTGCTCTGACAAATGTTTGCTGAAATTAATCAGATAGTGTTTTAGTTGCTGTTGAGAAATGCAAATCACCAGACTAGTAACTCATTAGAAGAGTTGGTAACACATTCTGTAATGTATATTGCTTCTTTTGGTTTGTTGATTATCCGCAAAATTATGAGTGCTTCGCTGTAAACAAAATAAAAGGGTCTTTATTAAATGGAGTTTTAATCCCTCCAGTAAGATTTGGCGACTGTGACAGAATGAGATGGATAATTTATAGAAACAAAGATCGAGCATGAGAAGATTGTTTACCCGAGCGACCAACGCATTTTAAGATAAATTAAGGGATAGTAATTCCACAACGCATGATATTGCCGCAAGCTTTATACTGGAAGATAAAGTTGAACGACTTTTTAGAAGTGATGAGCTACTGCAAGAGTATCATACGATTGAGAAGTGAAGAAGAAGAAATACAAGATTTGGACGAGACCGAAAGTTACCACGAACGATGGACTACACAGGAAACTCAAGATGGGAGAATTCCAATCCAGATGATGGGCTGTGCAGCAAACTCATGATGGGAGAATGCCAATCCAGATGATAGGCTGTGCAGAAAACTCATGATGGGAGAATGCCAATCCAGATGATAGGCTGTGCAGAAAACTCATGATGGGAGAATGCCAATCCAGATGATAGGCTGTGCAGAAAACTCATGATGGGAGAATTCCAATCCAGATGATGGGCTGTGCAGAAAACTCAAGATGGGAGAATGCCAATCCAGATGATAGGCTGTGCAGAAAACTCAAGATGGAAAATCCCAATCCAGATGATGGGCTGTGCAGAAAACTCAAGATGGGAGAATGCCAATCCAGATGATAGGCTGTGCAGAAAACTCATGATGGGAGAATTCCAATCCAGATGATGGGCTGTGCAGCAAACTCAAGGTGGAAGAATCCCAATCCAGATGATGGGCTGTGCAGAACACTAAAGATGGGAGAATCCCAATCCAGATAATGGGCTGTGCAGAAAACTCAAGATGGGAGAATGCCAGTCCTGATGATAGGCTGTGCAGAAAACTCATGATGGGAAAATTTCAATCCAGATGATGGGCTGTGCAGCAAACTCAAGATGGAGAGAATGCCAATCCAGATGATGGGCTGTGCAGCAAACTCAAGATGGGAGAATTCCAATCCAGATGATGGGCTGTGCAGAAAACTCAAGATGGGAGAATGCCAATCCAGATGATAGGCTGTGCAGAAAACTCATGATGGGAGAATTCCAATCCAGATGATGGGCTGTGCAGAAAACTCAAGATGGGAGAATGCCAATCCAAATGATAGGCTGTGCAGAAAACTCAAGATGGAAAATCCCAATCCAGATGATGGGCTGTGCAGAAAACTCAAGATGGGAGAATGCCAATCCAGATGATAGGCTGTGCAGAAAATCATGATGGGAGAATTCCAATCCAGATGATGGGCTGTGCAGCAAACTCAAGGTGGAAGAATCCCAATCCAGATGATGGGCTGTGCAGCAAACTCAAGGTGGAAGAATCCCAATCCAGATAATGGGCTGTGCAGAAAACTCAAGATGGGAGAATGCCAGTCCAGATGATAGGCTGTGCAGAAAACTCATGATGGGAAAATTTCAATCCAGATGATGGGCTGTGCAGAACACTAAAGATGGGAGAATCCCAATCCAGATAATGGGCTGTGCAGAAAACTCAAGATGGGAGAATGCCAGTCCTGATGATAGGCTGTGCAGAAAACTCATGATGGGAAAATTTCAATCCAGATGATGGGCTGTGCAGCAAACTCAAGATGGGAGAATTCCAATCCAGATAATGGGCTGTGCAGAAAACTAAAGATGGGAGAATTCCAATCCAGATAATGGGCTGTGCAGAAAATTCAAGATGGAAAATCCCAATCCAGATGATGAGCTGTGCAGAAAACTCAAGATGGGAGAATCCCAATCCAGAGAATGGGCTGTGCAGAAAACTCAAGGTGGGAGAATTCCAATCCAGATGATGGGCTGTGCAGAAAACTCAAGATGGGAGAATTCCAATGCAGATAATGGGCTGTGCAGAAAACTCAAAATGGGAGAATTCCAATCCAGATGATTGGCTGTGCAGAAAAGTCAACATGGGAGAATTCCAATTCAGGTAATGGGCTGCGCAGAAAACTCAAGAAAATCTCATGGAAGTTCAATCTACCTACTGCTGTATGGTTGGACGAATGGTGGGAGAGAATGGCCAGATTGATAAAGGAACTCCTGCGTCGAAATTTCGGTAAAGCTTGCTTGCAGTATGAGGAATTATACACCGTTTTATGTGATTGTGAAGTCATTATAAACTCTCGTTTGAACTTATAGTGAAAAAATGTTGTTGTGAAAGTTTGGAATTGTAATGCACATTATTTTTAGTCATGTATTTAAGGTTGTGTTGCAATTCAAAAGCCAATGTTTTAAATTGCAAGGCGGGAGGATGTTGATAAATGCATATCACTAGACTAGTAACTCTTTAGAACAGTTGGTAACACATTCTGTAATTCACAGTACTTCTTTTGTTTTGTTGATTAGTGGAGAAATTATGAGTGCTTCTTCGTAAACAAAATTAAAGGATCTTTCTTAAATGTGGTTTTAATCCATCCCGTAACAGAGGGGTTAAAGGTATACAGGAACATTAAAATTAGCTTTAAGCTTAAAATTGTTCTTTCCCTGTAGGTTATTATAACTATAAATATATATGTTAATTTATACGTATAATCCATTTTTATTAGGTGTTTTTCGCAAATGAATATAAACTAATGATTTCCGCCCTAATAAAGTAAAAAAGTTCATGTTACATATACAATAAGTATTAAACGTGGTATTAAGTTAAACGTCTGCAAAAATGTGACACGAAGAAAGAGTTTTAAGAAAAGCTCCCCTGCCAAACGATCTCTTAGAAAACTTTCAGAAACGGCATTTTCTAAAAAAATGCTAAAGTAATTTAAAATTGCAGTATATTTAATATATTTATCTAAAAACTGAAAGTATATCCGTAATTTTCTGCAAATAGCCTTCATTAGGATGAAATTTTGTATAATTTTGTATAACTGATAAATCGTCATAAGAGAAAGAAGCACCCATGAAAATGTAGATCTCTCTGACACACATAATTTATTTCAAATAACTTTTATTGTGACATCAGCAATTCTAGATATAAATTAATATTACGTTAAACTGTTCAATAATTTGGTATTTTTTAAGATTCTATCGCTATTCAGTTGTTTCTGGCAATGTCATGGTAACTCTTTGCAACTGCAACACACTTCCAATGCATTTATTTCTGAAAAAGTTGTATCTCGATTAATATCTGAAGTAGATAGACAAATAGGGAAGCCAAAAGGTTTAGAGAAGCTATATGCATATGGATTATTATGGCATGCATTAGGAGTGTTTTTAAGGGTAATTATTTGCATGTGCAAAACCATTAAGGGGTGTTATTTTCAGAGTCTTCTTCTCCTTCATCAGTCGCCTTCACTACTGCTAGAAGTTAGACTTCTTATCTCCAACATTCTCTGTAGTTGGAACACTTAAGTATTACGTTTCTAGGCGGAAGAGCCTGGGGCTGCGTTGGCAGAGTTACAAAATCCTGAAGTAAGGCTGCCTATAGGGCTTTAATACTTGTTCAGGTACTTTTTTTCTATTTATTTTACATCACGTTACCTGCGTGGTGATATCGCAATGGATCTGTTAGAATAATCTTGTGGATCGGTATGTGGTTGAAACTTAAGTTATCTAGGTCTCATCCCTGTAGATACCATATGATCGGGTTTCGTCACATGTTCACTGACGTCTTAGCACTAGACAACTGCACCTCTGGCTCTATGAAGAGCAAATGGCAGCTTCGGCACTTATTTACACCGTTATTTGTACTGGTAGCTGCATTTGTGCTTGAGTAGTGGGCAGCAGTTAGCTTAGACATGTCTATAGAGACCTTAGTGCTCGGCAATTGCATATGTGCTTTTGCTCTTGTCGGGCAGATGGCACTTTCGTGATGTCTAGTCTACCAGTTTTATTTATCTTTAGGTAGATGGCATATGTTATTACCGTAACGAATACACATATAATTTAATCATTTCTGTATATGCAATTAGGAAAAGTTTCACTGTTAAGAAAACTAATATTAATGAAGGCATCAATAGAAATGGCTGGCTATTTATAGGGCACCAGCTACTTTTTCTATGATCGGGCAAAGTTTCATAATGATTTTAAGACATTCATATCTGCTGAGAGATGTTTTCTTCAGTAACTTCATGAGCACTGCTTTCACACCCGGAGGTCTGTATGACTATTGCAATAATTCACCTTTCTTGCCATGTTTTGCCTTTCTCCGCTTAGAGTTCAGACATGTAACACATAAAGATGATGACAAAGTAACTGAGAGTGATGTATAAAATGGATGTGTCTCGTTGTTGCGAGCTCATCTTCGTAGAATATCCGTCCAGGAATACGACGGGACTCAAATTTGACATTTGGTAGCATTTGGTCTGATATTTTCCGTATTTTGAAAAATAAGCTCAACTCTTAAAGGATAAACAATAGAGTATGCTGCGACCTACACCTAGATTTATTGTATTTGACACCCCTTAGAAGGAAAATGTGAAGAGAGGGAATCGGAGGAGGCCACAGTCAGACAACACAGATGCCACAGATGCACGGAATTACTGTAATTGTAAGGAATCAAAATAAATAGATAAATATTCCTTTTTGTTAACGATGCTGTAAATTTCCACGATCATATCAGTGTCATTGGTATGCCGAAATTTCATCCTGAAGGTATTATTTTACATGCCGGTAAATCTACTAATATGAACCTTTCACTTTTAAGTGCACTTAAAACCCATTGGTCTAGTTCGGATTTGAATCCGGACCTTGGGAGTAAAAGGATAACGTCTAAACGACTAAGTATCAAAACTGACATCTTAAAAATCCAAATTCTTTCGGATTTCACTAATATGGTTGAGTTGGCCGTTTCCTTTGCGCATTTGCATTATAGACAAAATAATTTGTTAGCATATAGTGATGATTTTGTTCCAAAAGAATCTTCTTAAAATGAGTGGAGCGGTAGTTTGTACACTTACACGTGTTTATATAGTCTCCTAAAGCCACTGTACCCATTCGATTTTCTTTCCTCAGTTACTATTTTGACCATATTAACTAGAAGTTGTGTATATCACAATTAAACGTAATCCGGGAATCACAGGCTTTAAATTAGATGACAGATAATTCAATACAAAAATTAGATTAGATAGATAATTGGGTTAGATAGATCATTCAATACAAATCAGTTCACATTGTTACGCATTTTCTAGTTTTGCGAGCTTTGCGAGGTATCAGTGGTGTGTTTATTCTTTTAGAAATTTATTACCATTAATTTTGTAATTCCCATTTGAGTTTTACTAATATTGCGTTATGCAGTGTGATTCTTTGACATTGTGACTTTGTAAACTTCTAAATTGAAAGAGACGTGTTGGTTATATCGTTTTAGTTCCTAAATCTGGTCTGACTATTCATTCATTTAATTACTAATAGTGTCTTATTCATATATTCTGATGAAGCTCTCTTTTCTTTAGAAGTAATTTCTGTGTTAAAAAATCTGTGAAATAACACTGCAAATAAATGAAAAATAATAGGATTTATTTAAAGAAATTATTTGAGGATATAATTTGACTATAAAAGTGAAACGTGACTGAAGTTTGAGATTAATGAGAAATCGGCTGATACCCACAGTTTGAATAAGTCGATCATGTACAATTTAGCTTCTGAATAACCATACTAATGTCTCCTTTCTTGTACTTTTCCTGTTTTTCTTGTTGTACTTCTGTATTGTTCTGTGCTTCACGGTTTTCCTGTTGTTTTAAATATATGAACGATACATGACATACTAATGCACGAAGCGGGACACGAACCCACGGCCATCTGCGCGGCACAACGACAAACACATACACTAGCAATGACTAGGAGGGCAAGTACTTCTTTCAAAATCTGCTCAGTTAAGCTCTTTTTAACTATATAATGTATTGCGATACTTTTGTGAGATTTATTGGTGCACATGTACAAAATATGTGGCAACAGTTGCATAGTCACTTTCTGTATGAATTGCTTAGTATATTGCGGATGGAAATTCAGGTGCGAGGTCGTTTGTCGGTACATTAATTTCGTTTCTGTTTTAATTAGAGGATGGGCCGTTTGTTCGAGGGAGTGAACTATCTAATGCCAATCAGTGATCTTTCGAATGCGAGACACTGACGCTTCTAAGCCATTTTCCTTGACCTGTGCAGTCTTCTTGCCTTGACTTAGATATTGTTCTTGCAAAGGACTGGGAAAACAACGGTTTGTTGCTAATAATATTCCAGATTTGATCCTCATTTGTGACCTTAACACAACAGCCTTCTGATGTTGCCAAGCTAGATTGCACACTCACCTGCTTAATTATGAAGATTCTGTGCCAAATTTACCCAGGTCACATTAAACGGAAATACTTATATAAATTAAAATGTGTGACCGGTAGCAGCTTTGTGACGAGAGAGTGAATAAAAACCTAATTTGTCTAGGTAGGCCGCTGGATGCATCAGCCGGTTTGTGCTGGAGACGCTTGAAGGAATGCCTAACTACAGGCGCACCCTGTCAACTTTCACGCTTAACTCGGACGTTGACCAGTTTTGGAACCAAGGACGTTTCAAGTTTCACATGAAGTAATCTTTTGGTCTGTGACATTTTGGATCAGAAGACTTTTTTTTTAAAAAAGAAGATTTACTGGTCTAACAGTATATTATCTTGTTTCTTAGGCACTGAATGTAAATTTCGGACTTGTAGCTACTTTCTTCATAAACAATTTATATCCAAGTAAAATCTTATGTTTATGGAACCCTTTTCGGAAAAATATAAATTTATAGTATTATCTAATCTGGACGAATAAAAAAAGGAACTAATGAAGTTTGTTCGCACAGAATAAACAATTTTAATTATAATGTTAAGATATTCACGCAGCAAGAAAAATATGTTTTTTTTATAATCTCTGATAAGTCTGCGTTGTATTCTCCTCTCTGAATGAATATTCTATTTATTCGGAGTATCTAGACTACTATAAGAAATTAACAAGCGGATAAATGAAAGTTTATTGAAATACATACTTTTGTATGAAATAACTGCACTATTAACAGTTTTCGAAACATAAACTGTTACGTTTCAGGTTGAACTGCCATATGAAATTTATTTATAAAGCATAGTATGTGATTCTTGTTTTCCACCACGGGTTTGCAAATGATCAAAAATGTATTTTATATTAGGCATTATTTTTTCCAGAATTATTTATGCAACAAAATACTTAATGTTTAGTTTAAGGTTTACTCTCGTCAAAATGTATGACGAATGTATGAACTACTTTTTGTAAGAATACTTTAATATTTAAGAGAATTTATGAAATTGAAATGGATAAAATTCAATTTAACACTTTCTCCACTACATGTCTACAGCACATAGAGTATATAAATTCTATACAATAATTTTTAGTCACAATTTCATCCAAAATACGTTTTTAAGAGTAGCTAAATTAAAACATAATGTTTCTAGAAAACAGTGAATGTATTTGGGTATGTGGATGGATGCTCATATGTGTATACTTTAAAACTTTATTTACGGAAAGTCTTAATATTTGCAACCGACCTATTTATAAATATCAGTTCCGGAAAACGAAAACTACAAGGCAAAGTGATAAAAGGGACAAAGACAAAGGGACGTTAAAAGTTATTAAATAGTTGTTAAACAGTTGTTAAAACGTTTAAGTTACATACTTTGAATATCATATACCAGATTCTTCAACTTGTTGCAAAATATTGAAATTTATAGTTTTAACGCTATATCTTCACTGATGTGTTAAAGAGACTTAAGACGAGGTTTGGTCATGATATTTTGTAATTTTTTGTAGTGTTCAGAGCTATGAACCCATGAAACAACAATGTTTATATGTATATGTAGTTAATCCATCAACCTTTCTGAACTCAACAACTAAATTCTGGCTGAGTTGGATGATTGCTGTTCTATTCTGTTTTCGTGCCCGGAGGTGAAAGTAGGTAAGATAACTGTTGCTTCATCTGCCTCATCACAGAAGTTCGTGCATCATCAGTTGCATTGTGTTTCTTAACGATAACCGATCATGACCACACTAGGAGCATAGCCGTGAGACATCCTACTATTGCGTATGAGCGGAAGAAACACCTCCCGTTATACAATGTTTCTGCACGCTAAAAGTGAAACTGGAACTTAATGTCTGCGTTATTTAAGTACATAAAGTATTCATGAGGACAAGAAAGTAAGGAGCCTAATTGTTTTGAGATTTTATCTTAGAGTGGAATGAACCAGCGTCCTTCCTCATTCCACTGGCTTTATACAATCTGCTGCATATTACGTTTATTCTTTGTTAACATTACTTTATATATGTACTGGCGGATCTGAACCAAAGTAAAAGTACAATATATTTTTGTAGTGCATCTTAAATAATGCGCCATACTTTCTGTTTTCTATTTTCTTATTTATCTTATTAACTTTTAAGGGGCATATATATCTTGTAAACAACTTGTTTAAGACAGAAAAAAATTGACGTGCTGCATTCATATAACTTTCTGCAGTCAGCTTTCTTTAAATTAATACTATAAAAGTTAGTTAATCTATTTGTGTAAATATAGTTAAACCTTCAATTCAAATTTGCTCATTCTGATGTACGATACAGTAGACAAACGATGGTTTTATTCCGATCTGCTTACCTGACCACGAGAAGGGCGAAAAGTCAATGAGAATTCCCATTTCAGAAAGAAGTATATTAAACTTTCAACACGTATCAATAACAATATATCAAAAGCGCTCAGCTCCAAAAGCATATATAATTAGCACAAACTGTGTGCTTAAACGAATAACATATTTTTTCTTTAGTAACATTTTGTATACTTATTTCCTTTGTCAGTTATACAAAGGTCATCCAAAATCAAGAGGCCTTCATATGCTATTCTCAGAACGTTGCAGTCATGAAAATATCTTAAAATGCGATTTTAATAAAAATCGTCGGTGTCCTTTTTGAGAAAATCTACAATTTTGGAAATTATTCCATATAAAGGAGAGTTTGGGGCAGGGAAATTGTTTGGAATGTTCATATTGCATCCTTGGAAGATAATCATCTTTGAGTAGAGTGCAATGATTACCCTACTTACTATATACAAGTGAGAAAGTAAAAACAAAAGAAGTGAATGCACCTCAGGAATTAAAATTAAATTACCAAATACTATTTCAAGTTCTGCTATAATTAATATATGGGAACTTTGAGACTGATATAATTATGTCTGTCCTGCGCAGTGGCGTAGTGGGATAAGGCATCATACCTTGACTCTCCGCCACGGAAAGCGGCCCGGGGTCGACCCCCCCCCCCTGGGTTGCGGATATTAAGTCCCGGGTAAAGAACCGGTGCCCACTCAGCATCGTCGGGTCAGCCTCGATAGCGTAGATGGTAGCGTGTCAGCCTCACGTTCACGTGAGTTACCTGGATAAGATGTCTCCGGGGTTTTCCCTTATCCTGAAAGACGTCTCCTCCCCGTATCGGTTGGATGATCGCCCACCTCTATCTTGCATACGTGGGCGTGAGGCCGGCAGTAGGATTGGCAGGTCCTGGCCCTATATGGGCTGTCATACCCTGGGATTTTATAAGTATATCTTGGGCAGCAAAAGGCATTAAATATACGGCTAGATTATCACAGATATGAATGCATGCATGAACGACAAATATGTGTACAAAATGATTAAATTAATAAATAAAAAAACTATGCTGGTCTAGAATGCTGGTTGATTCATATAGACAGCCTCAAATGTATAATTTATGTAGATACTACCCTGATTTGCTTGGAGTAAAAGTTAACAAAAGTGTATCTGTTCGTGTGCGTGTGCGTTGTATCTTTTTATATGAAATATGGAATGTATAAGTCATCGCCATGATGTTAATTATTATGTAATGCATCTGTGAAGCAGAAATGACACTTTCTCTCGCTGTAATTATGTTAATGAGTACAACTAGTAAAATATTATAGTTTCCCTTTTACTGTTTAATTCCTCTTTAAGTAGTTTTTTTGGTCATTAAGTAATTATATCATTACAGCGAATTTCCGTTAAACTCAGTTACACTACCATACAAACTGTCAGTACTGAATCCATTCTTAAGAGTAATTTTAAGATAAATTTGATTCTTCTTTTTTGTAAACAGAAATCTTACATTTTCATCAGCCTTTGGCCCATTAACTTATTTTCAAACAGGATTTCACAGCCTTTGTGACATTATCCATTTCGATCTGCATGTTTGTTACTCCATTTATGTTACCCAATAATCCTATCAAGTATGGTCATTCTGATTCCTTTCTTTGAAGGTCTTCCTCTTCTCGTTCACCTCTTTGGATTATAATTCGAAGCTTTTCACATACCTACCGTAATAACTGACTAATTTCTATTCTTTCAATATTTGTAAAACTCCTTGCGCTTTGTCCTCGAACTTCAGTATTATGAATAAAATATTTTTAGAATGTTTAAAATGTTTAAGATATTATTAAAATGAAAAGATATCATTGATAAATCCTATACATGCTCTCTTTAAGCAGCCCATTTCCACTGCCTGAATTTGACTCGTATCCTCCCACGATACAGTTTCCATTGCAGAATTTTGTATGTAAACTAATCTTTGTATTAATTTATATTCCTTTCGACTGTAACAGGTTATTAAACAATTACTAATAGAATCAAACAAAACTTTTGTCAAACCTTTTGAAACCGAATCCTACCTTCACAGAATATTTAACTAAATACAAATCCATTATTGCGCAATTATCTGATATCTTTTGTTTATACTTTGAGTTAATTGAAATTCCGATAATAGGTAACGTTTGATGAAGTGAGCTTGCTGGATTAACATCAGAATATTTTTAAATACAATTGTAGCGTTCTTCGAAGATTTCTCACTTCATAAGTGGCGTATACTATTTTTATAAAATTCTTAACTAAGTCACGTTCCACAAATGATTTAAATTTCTTCCAGCAACTTCTTGGTTGCAGGAATAGCTGGCCTCTCGTAGACACTCAGATTAAAAAGATTCCAGGTTTTCCTTTTGATGGAAAATCATGCCAAAAGCCAACTCTTTTAATTTGTTTAGCTGAATACATTAACTTGTCTCTTTATATCGATAACTACTAATATTTTTTGAAATATTAATTAAGTATTTGTAAGAAAATAAAATACTATTAATTTGGTAAGCATAAAGTAAAAATATACTTCTATATATACACACGAGAGTGGGTCAAAAAGTAATGCCTCCTATTTTTTTCTCTTTTAATTACCAAGAAAATTGAGTCCAATTTACATAGCTTGAAAACTACAACATTGAAGATTAATTTGTCACTATTCAATATAATCTCCGTCCTTTTCCACAGTTTTGGTCCACCTTTTAACTAGGGCATGTATCCCAGTGTGGTAAAACACACGGTCTTGCTTCCTAAGCCATTGATGCACGGACGTTTTCACAGCCCTCTCATCTTCAAAATGAATCCCACGATGAGCTTCCTTTAGTGGCCCGAACAGATGGAAGACTGATGGTGACAGGTCAGGGCTGTATGTGGGGTGAGGTAAGACTTGCCATCCCAATTTCTCAATTTCTGCAGTGGTGTAACGGCTGGTGTATGATCTTGCATTGTCATGCAAAAGAAGATCATCCACCATAGTTTTTGTTGGGCGAACTCGGCGAAGACGTACTTTCAGCTTTTTGAGAGTTCTGACGTATTGGACAGAATTTATTGTGCATCCCTGTTCCAAAAAGTCAATCATAGGCACACCCTCTGCATCCCAAAACACTGTCGCCATAACTTTCCCTGCCGACCGCTGAGTTTTGAATTTTCTTTTCTTTGGTGACGTTCTGTGATGCCATTCCATTAACCGCCTCTTTGATACAGGTTCAAAAAAATGAACCCACTTTTCGTCTCCAGTAACAATGTTTTTCCAGAAATTCCTATCCCTCCAAATTAAAGCGCTGCAAATGTTCGGAGGCTATTGTTTTCATTGTTTCTTTGTTTTGGGCGGTTAACATTCTTGGTACCCAACGTGAGTAAACTTTTGAGTAACCCAGTTGTTGAATAATCGTCATCACACTGCCTTTGATGAGGGAGGTAATACGACACAATTCACCTGTTGTTACCCGGCGATCACCCGAAAGGTATCATCGACTCCCCGAATGTTGCATGGAGTCACTGCAGTCGCCGGCCTGCCGCTTCGCTTTTCATCTGCCAATGATGTTTGCCCTTCAGCTTCGTTACAGCGACGAACCCATCGTCTAACAGTGCTGACATCCACTGTTGCATCACCATAGACATTTTTTAGCCTTTCGTGGATGCGATTTGGCGTTTCACCTTCCTTAGTCAAAAATTAAATCTCAAAGCGCTGTCTAATACGAATGTCGATGTCAGTCTTTTTCAAGAGGATGCAGTGCTGCAACCTGTTGACTTAGAAAGTTACTACTGCAGGGGATTGGAGAAGAAAGTTTGAGGAATTGCTCCAAATTAAAAGTTTTCACATAACTTATTGATTTAAAAAAATAGGAGGCATTACTTTTTGTCCCACCCTCGAGTATATATAATATATATAATATATATACACACACATATATATAAAATAAGATAATTTTATAAACATTAATTTGAATTAATATGAAAATTAAGACCGATCATTTTTAAAATATACGACTTACACAATTGGAGTAACATGACGGATATATGGATATATGAATTATACGTAAGCACTCCATCTCTGACACATTATCAAATTCAAAGATGACACCACGAATATATTTATTTTCACAGAATACAGCTATTAATACGATATTATCATGGCATCGTAGTCCTAATATTTCTGCAATATCAATTTCCATTTCACTTGGAAACCTTTCTGCGTTGAGTACGCCTCAGCCTCCATAATCCAGTTTCCAAATTTCTCTTTTTCTGTGGACTTTGTTGCTAGACAATGTTTTTTAGTCTTTCTCTTCCTAATATACGAATGCGGAAATAATCTACCTCCAGAATGACCAAGGAGAGACTTAACATTCCCGGATTTACAGTACTTTCAAAGAAACGATAAATTCCCATTATTTATCCCGTATCTTAAGCCTAAGGACTCCAACTTGAAGGTTAGCAATTAAGCCCTCCAGACGTCACCCAGATTCAACTGAAATTTTAAATATTTTAGAATTTTTGAGTTTGTTAAAGATCAAGAAATGTAGATAGGTTTATCACCCCATTCGGGAATATATATTACATATTTTCTCCAATAAAAATGTAGAAACTAGATTCTGTATCTGTTTTATTATATGCAATTACTATTTACATTAGTAAAATGACATTACATTTAAAACGGATAATTTCGTAATATATTTATTTTTATTTCATTTGAATTTTAAGTTGTAGATTTTCTTCGGAAACGCAGACGTTGGAGTAATCGGTTAAAGTAAATTAGTGTTGCAAAGTGTGTATTAATTTTGAAGTTACATTTTCGGCTTTCTTGGTGGTTTGTAGTCAACTTTCTTTGTAGCAACAGAATTTCATGGTCCACATGTTATTATTGGAACCACATTTCTTATTACATATTTATGTTGTGTATTATCTCTACGTCTGCGCCGTGGCGTAACGGGCTACGGCAGCATGCCTTGGTACCTGGCAAAGCGGTCCGGGTTCGAAGCCACCCATGGGGTGCGGATTTTAAGTCCCGGGTATAGGACCGGTACTCACTTAGCATCGTGAGGAAAGTGAGCAGCTTAGGCTAGGTAAGCGCCCCTGGTCACAAAAACCAATATTCCTGCTGGGGGATGCCGAGATGCTGACCACATCTCCTACCTGTATCGGTTGGATGATCGCCCACCTCTACCGTGTGTAAGTGGGCGTGAGGCCGGCAGTCGGGTTGGTATGCCTTGGGTTTTTAGGATTTTTTGTATGAGCTCATCATATATTTACGGTTGGAATAGGTGTTGAGGATATATTAAACAAATGTTTAACAAGTTTAGAGTATCTGTTAAACAAAATAAAATATGTTGGGGCAACTTAATTTGCATTCCTTTACGATCTGTTGTGTTGATGCTAAGATGTAGATTTTGAAAACATTTGTCATTGATTATCTCCTATAGGTTTCACTTAACGCCATGTTCGTAAGTGACGTAACTTTAAATAAACTATATTCTTCGTTTTTGTATACGATTGCTCCACCTCAAACATGCATTCTGAACTCAGTAGCCCTGGTCGGAAGCCACTGGTGGTAAAGAAAAGGTTTCACGGAGTCACATTGCTTTATAGTTTTGTTTTAAATGAGCCTCTTCCTTGCGGTCTTGACAACTTTCTGCATTTGCAAAACAGTCATGCAAACAACTACATCACTAATTGGAACCACTCTGCTGCAAGTGACTACTTTTATTTCCCATAGCTGATAATGTAGGCACTCCCAGCTTGTAAATGTCATGCCCTTTTTGCTTTTTCTCTCGCTCACGTCGCTGCACGAAGAAGAAGACAGGGATGGCCTTCTGCGAATAATAATTGCGAGATGCAAGTCTTATTTGGGTCAGCGCGTTATGCAAGCCATTAGTACTTTCACGACAAGGAAGCAGCAAATACAACTTTACTGTATCGCTTTGGTCTTTTCAAGGTGACATTTTTAGTTTCCCATGAACCATCGCTTGCCCTATAGGTCATTCCCACATGATGGGATTCTCAGGAGCTGAATATTTGAACGCTCTAAATGATAGTGCCGTTGTGGTGATGGTGGCAAGTAAGAGTGTCAGTAACATAGTGGGGTGGTAGTAGTAGTAGTTTTGTTGGTAGTGGGTAATAGAAGTAGTTTATTTTTATAATAGGGGAAAATCTTTTAAAGACGCCACTCTGTGTGGGAGTTCGATTTTCACCAACTCTGTCATATGAGAAGAGCGTTTCTTGGAACTGCTGGAGGCATTAATTCAAAAGACGATGACACCATAATGTGCACATTTCCTGTTAATTTACTTCAGTTTGTGTTATCACTATTTTGATTTGCTGTTATTGTTTTATCATACTCATATTTCTCCTGTAAAACTTATTTGATGAATAATGAAATTCAATTAATAATAATAATAATAATAATAATAATAATAATAATAATAATAATAATAATAATAATAATAATAATAATAATAATAATAATAATAATAATAATAATAATAATAATAATAATAATAATAATAATAATAATAATAATAATAATAATAATAATAATAATAATAATAATAATAATAATAATAATAATAATAATAATAATAATAATAATAATAATAATAATAATAATAATAATAATAATAATAATAATAATAATAATAATAATAATAATAATAATAATAATAATAATAATAATAATAATAATAATAATAATAATAATAATAATAATAATAATAATAATAATAATAATAATAATAATAATAATAATAATAATAATAATAATAATAATAATAATAATAATAATAATAATAATAATAATAATAATAATAATAATAATAATAATAATAATAATAATAATAATAATAATAATAATAATAATAATAATAATAATAATAATAATAATAATAATAATAATAATAATAATAATAATAATAATAATAATAATAATAATAATAATCATAATCATAATCATAATCATAATCATAATCATAATCATAATCATAATCATAATCATAATAATAATAATAATAATAATAATAATAATAATAATAATAATAATAATAATAATAATAATAATAATAATAATAATAATAATAATAATAATAATAATAATAATAATAATAATAATAATAATAATAATAATAATAATAATAATAATAATAATAATAATAATAATAATAATAATAATAATAATAATAATAATAATAATAATAATAATAATAATAATAATAATAATAATAATAGTAGTGGCAGTGGTAGTAGCAGTTGTTTTAATTGTTGGTAGCTGTAGTGATATTAATTAAGTAGTGGTGATGAGTGTGCATAACAGTAGTAGTGGTGAAGGTAGCGTAGTCTCTGTGGTAGTGTTACTGGTAATAGTACTTAATAATAGTGATGGTAGTGGGGGTGGTAGTAGAAGTAGTTTTATGGGTAGTGGTGGTATTGTTAGGAAATGTGGCTAGTATTAATTGTTGTTGGTAGTAGTTGTAATAAGTAATGGTCGTGCTAGTGTAGTAATACTATTAATGGAGCTTGAATGGAGGCCTAATTGTATATATTGAAACTATTGGTAACATAATTCGACCTGGAATCTTAGTAGTAGAGTGGTAGTGATGTAAGGGTCGTTGTGCTAAAATAGTAGTTCACCTAGGAGTACTTTTATAGTAAGGGAAGAATCGTAATAAGACGTCACTTTGTCAGTTGAGTTCGATTCTCACCATCTAAAAAATCCTTACTTCAGATCATACCATCTGGAACTGAAATAATACATTACATCAGAATTTGGTGTAACTCTCTTGCCTCATATCCTTTTGTGTTATTCCTGTACCAAAAAGTTTACATCAACAAATTCACTCTATGTTAGTCTATATCAGTCCACTATCTTCCTCTCATCCTTCTCCTTGGTTTCCAATATACATCTAGTTAGTTGTTTGTTTCGCCAATGAATGTTCGGAATGGAAAATTCTGTTGCTTGTAGTGTCATATCTAAAGCAAATCATTCTCAACAATACTTTAAAATTTTTCTAGCCATTATTCTGGCCAGAGTCGATGATCTTTCTTCTGCCTTTTTAGCTATGTTCTCATAAAGTTGCATTTTCATCTATTATGATTATATGGGGCTGTAATGTTTCCCATGGCTTAAAATAAAAGTTTTATTGTTTTATAGAGCTCTTTTTACAATAATGGCTCTGAGGTAACTCTAGCGGGGCATATGCCATTCATCCATTCTATGTATCAAACCTTCAGCATCAGCACAAACAACCAAAGCTGTATCATCCTCGAAAGCAGCCTCTATTGCACCTTCTATTAGCTTCAAAGCAATGACTCCATCTTATATTTATTTGCAGTATGAATAGGCCGTTTTGGAACACTTACCATTATTTCCATTTCATCTTTATTGAACAACACAACTTTCTTTCTTTGAATGTAGAGATTTTCGAGTATGTACGAGTAATTAATAAATTTATAGTGTGGTCGAGATTTTTGTTTTGTTTACGATCATTTGATAATATGCTTCATTTAGTTGTGTTAAATTATTTTTTACGTCTAAAGTAACTAATGCATCCAATTTTCTCCGTAATTCACATTTATTTCCAAGTACAGCGTCATTAGCTTGTATTGCGATTTCCCTTTCCAAAATCCATATTAACGGATGGTGCTTAATTTTCTGTGATCTCCTTTTTATTTCAATCTTATCACTATTTCATAGCTCTTGTTGAAGGTGTTAAATAAGCACAATGGTCTATATGCTGACGGCCCTAACAGCGTTCTTCAATAATAAAACATCCTTGGCAGTTTTCCGTAGTTACGGAAAATCTTGCTTCATTATCAGGCTTTTTAACATTTCCAAACTCCACTCTAGTGCTACTTTAACTACTATTGAGTTTATACCATCAATTTCATGTGCTGTTTTCATCTTTATTTTATTTACTACCTTATTTAATTTCTCTATAGTTGAACTCTGGATTCTCGCTGCAAAATCAAATTGCAATTTATATCCTCAAAATGATAATAAGTCTTTATCAATCTTTTTATTTATTTCAATACTGAAGTCAACAGATATTTTGTTTGTCAACCGAATCAGTGACCAATTTATATCCAGCACCCCATATACTATGTTCGACTTCACCACCTACATTTGAATTAGTACATTTAGATTGATATAGCAAACGAGTCAACTTATTTTTCTTTTTTGTATCCTTTCTTTGTTTCTTCCATATTTTCAGTAGCTGGATTTCTCCAACTCTATTACTAATTCTTTGCTTCAGTATGAATTTACTCCTTGGACAATCTATTCTACTGTTCCAATATGGTACTCGACTTTTGTTTACACTTGATCTCTATTAGTAGTTTTAGTAGTAGTAGTAGTAGTAGTAGTAGTAGTAGTAGTAGTAGTAGTAGTAGTAGTAGTAGTAGTAGTAGTAGTAGTAGTAGTAGTAGTAGTAGTAGTAGTAGTAGTTGTAGTAGTAGTAGCAGCAGCAGCAGCAATGTTAGTTGGTAGTAGAAGCGGTAGTAGGTAGTGAATAGTAGTAAACAGTGAATAGTAGAAAGTAGTAATGGTGGTAACAGCAGTAGGAACATAATGGTACTAATAGTAGCAGTGGGGGTGGTGATAGTAGTAGTAGTAGTGGTGGTGCCAATAGTAGTCGAAGAGAAGTAATTGGTAGTAGTGAACAATGATTAGAAGTGGTAACAGAAGTGGATGCAGCAATAATAGTAGTAGTAATAATAGAAGCAGTAAGTATTAGTGGTAGAAGCATAGTAAATGGTTGTAGTGGCAGAGTAAGTAATGAACGATAGTATAGGAAGGAGGTTCAGAAATAATAGTGCTAATTGTTCGTAGTAACGGCAATAAATAGTCACAGTAGTAAGTACTGGTAGTGGAATTAGAAGCTGAAGTGGTGAAGTGGTGCATAGTAAATAATAGTGGTGGTGGTGGTAGTTGTGGTAGTATTGGTAGTTGTAGTATCCTCCCTCTGGTGTTGGTTATTAGCATTTATCCATTAGTTAAAGAAAGTGTTGTGTTTTAGTTATATATGCAAACAACCTCCGAACCTTTGTACCTATAAAATTTAAACTGGGTAGATATCTTTAATGGAGTTTCTAAGCCTTACGAGTTTTCCGACCAGTTTCCAAAAAGTAGTAAATTTTGACAATGCTGCATACGAGCAGTCGAGGCCACACGTTCATCGTTCTTTTCAATCATAGGCCCTTCTTCTTCATAGGTGGTAGCCAATGTGCCACTTGATGTTTTGCCCAAGTCAAGGGCTGTTGACTCTAAACCAAATTGAAACTTTATTTGCAACAGGTGCACTGCCAACAGTAGCAAGAAAGAAGGAATACGTGATTGGATGATGTTTCTGCCTCCAAAAATAAGAGTTGTGGCTACAATTCTACTGAGAAAATCAGAATTCCAAGTGATGCTCGAGTGAATTCTGGATCAACTAGGTTACCATATTAAATGCAGCTGAACAAGGCTGGGAACATTTACGTTAGATCTGTTGATTTATTCTAGTTTCCAGAATATATTTTTATATCTTTGTAAGCTAATTTAAACTATAATATAAAGTCTCTCTAAAATTTTATCTGCAGTAGCTTTAAAAGAAACGTGAACAAATGAGGTATGACAGTTGGATACTACCTACAACTGATGGCTAAGTACAGATAAAACATTCAATATTAATGGATTTCTGTTGTATTTTATAGTTTCACCGTTGTGATTTTAAAATTAGAGTTTGTTGTTCATCCCCATTTTTGTGATCAACATTATTTACAAAAAGTAATGTTTAAGAGTAAGAAATACAAGGCCGCTCACCCTGTCCTTCTTGTAATAATCAAGATAAATGTTAAGCTGCTTTCGTAATTTCAGAAGTCAAGGACTGCATTTGTATTATAGAAGGTCCTGCTGCATTATTCAGTGCTTCGGAGAAGCTGTGGTGAAAGTGTTTCCTTGAGGACTCTCTAGACTCAGAAATTGATCGATTAACGTGATGGGAATGCAGGCAACTGCCAGACATGACCTGAGATTTTAAGAAGCATGTTTAATTGCCTGGAACGTTTTTCTTTGTATTTAGGTACAAGTGAAGCAAACGTTAGGTCATCAGTGTGTCATTGTTGTATTCACAAGGCATCTTGTTTCAGCCACAGTGCTTTCATCTACTTTGTGTAGTGACGTCTATTAACTTGTCACATGATTGTATCAGAAAGAGAGAGAGAGAGCCATTACCTTGTTCTCAGCAAAAAGGTGGTTTGCATTTATATTTTAACTAAAAGTACAATAATTGAGGTTCGTGCATTAGAATTTTCACAGAAAAAGTTAATTGTGATTATCAATTACTGCATAGTGTAATAGCCACTATAAGATGAAAACAAACATAAACATTCATTTCCAATTGTAAAATATCCATTCATTAAATGGCAATTATCGGATAAATAAATTTATTATAAATATCATTCATTCACGATTATTTTAGCAATAACTATTAAGTACCTAAATGAAAAAGAATGTGATGATATTTGAACTCTACATATTAAATGTGAATGCAGTGCGATATTCAGTACTTAATTGAAGATGTTTTCTTAAAGAGACACTTGCAATTTACCAAGCATATCTTGTTATGAGAGAGTGGCGCATTTTTGACCTGTGAAGTGTCAATGTGCATTAATTCTTTGATCCTGACATGAGTTGAATATCTTATATGTAAAGGTGGCATATGGGGTAGCACAGCACGTGACTCACACTCGGAGGTTCGTAGGTACGACCCCGCAGACAGCTCACACTAACTTGGGGTGGGTTGCTCATTCTCATGTCACGGCCTTCTTGATCACCATTTCGTATGTCCTTACCATCCATTTCAAGGTTGTAGGACTAGGCAATGGTCCTCTATGGGCGACTGAACGATGTCATTTTCTCTGTAGAGGTTTGATTTCTAGTGTCGTACCGGAACAATCCGATAGGGTGCCACGTCCTCTGGCCAGGCCAGGGGTGTAGACTTCGGGATTGTGGCAGGAAGGCTTGGATAACGCTCCTAGTGTCGTCTAGAGCTGTACCCCCTTAATCGTTCACCCTAGAAAGGCTCTCGGATATACCGGCACCTACTTGCGTTCGTGTAAAAACAATAGGCATCCTCTCCATGTTTGTCGTTCATCTGGATCTGGTCACCCTTCGGCTTCTTCCCCTCATCCCTTTTTCCCAGGTATCACAGTAATAGTACAAACGGCTCTAAGGGCCTACTGTGGTTCTGGGACCCCCACTTTGTATATGCTTTTACTTTACAGCGTGTGTTTCTGGTTAAGAGTGTTTCTAAATTCACTGGACCAACAACTGATGGATTTAATCGATAGCTACTCCAGAAGAACGGTTCGATAGCTTAACAATGATTGCGTAGGATGACCACTATTAGGTGAATGAAACTGATATGATGTTGAGACATTTCGTGAGCTTCTGATGATATTACATGTCTACACTTCCCATTCTTTTGCAATAAATACTATGGCACTTGATGGAGAGTTTCAGCGATCCATCAGCAAAATGATGCTCTGATAGAATATTTACGGATTGCCTGATGCAGTAATGGCTCTAATGGTACTGGCGGATCATTTAAATATGTTCCTTGTTTGATTACTCACTAATTTACCGCACTATTCATATGGAGCTCGTCATCATTATCTATGATTTATACTTATTTAATATGTCTTTCTTTATGTTTATTTGTTCTTCTGAACTCGGTTTTAAAACGTTATATTTTAGAAGGAAGAAGTACCATTCGGAGTTAAAGATATTCATTTTTATACGATGTAGATGTACTTCAAAAGAGCTGACTTTGTACATATAGTTGATTTATGAGACAGGAGTGCCTGGTTCAAATGATTGAGCAAACCAGTCCACGGCTGATAAGATAAGACTTCCGATAATTCCATTGCAGCCCATAATCAATTTTAATCAATTTGATAATACTTTTAATCAATTTAATGCTTAAATTTGAAATACAAAGAAAACAAAGAAATACTAAAATAGTATTCAATTAATGTCTCATCGGCTATCTTACATAAAATACATAAAACAGTTAGGTGAAGTGACACAACAGAACAATTGAAAGGATGAGAGCAACAGTGGTCTACTCTACGTGTTAAAGAAGTTGAGGTATTTTACTGCAAAGTTGACAGCAGTCAGTTACTATAGTTTGAGAGCAAGAAATCAAGTTGCTACTAATGTGCAAAAAATATAAATTTCTTTCAGTATATTTGTAATAGGTAGTTCAAGGTAAATGACAACAGATGGCAGAGTCAACTCAAACTCGACATTGTAGAGGGTTGGACCAGTGTTGCACTCGCATTTCAATTATAAACCAATGATAAACTAACGGTATAGGTAAAGAGTAAGAGACCTTCTTTATAATGTACTGTAGCAAATGAGCTATAACGTAGTTGACAAAATGAACACTACATCATAGATACAAGGTTGAAGATTAGTAACGGAAATTTACAGCGGTAGTATTAACATTACGTTTTATCTTATTTTTTAAAATAGTACAGATGAATACCTCGAAAATTAAATGTATACAATTAATTTTCAAGACGTGGTGGGGAACGAGGTACTATTAGCCAAACAGTAATGATATCATTTGACAGACTCAAAACACGCTGCTCAACACTTGCAGACCTTGAATATTATGGAACTGTTTGGCAAAGTCGTAATTGAACCAGAAGCTACTGAACTTCTGAGAAAGGATAACGAGTGAACGGTAAGCAAATATTGTTACACCAATCTGACTACACAGCAAATATATTATTAAGAAAGGACTGGCACTGTCGCTGCAAAATAAAAACCCCTAAGTGAGTAGAGTGTAGCTGAACCAGGGTAGATTTGATTCCAAATAATTTCAGTTTTGCTGCATCTAGCGATAATGAGACTCAAAGTTGTAAAAGAAATGATATGATTAACCCTCACAGGCCTTCTTTGAGGATCTATTCTAAAGTATATGACACAAACTTTGACATGGAACTGATCCTCCATATGTGCATCCCTTTAAGGTGAACTTAATTCTGTACGATATTTGGACAGAGAAGAGTACTTTGAAAACTGAGCCTGTACGCAGAAATACTAAAGAACAAACGAGTACCAATGTTTCTTCATAGTGGTAGATACATAATGTCGTGTTGATCAACTTCAAATACTGTTTAAGATTTTATATTTTCAGATATCAGTTGAAACAATCCCATAAGCGTTGAACATGTTTATCAAAAATGTTCTTCTAATCAGAGTTCGTTTACATTACACATATTTTTAAAAAGTTATCATAAAGGCAACTATACTTTTTTACATTAAATCTAGGTGTAACATGCAACACTCATATCAAATCTCCTTTAGGGAATTATAGTGAGGATAATCATACTGGATATAGGTTTTTATGGCTTCTACTAAAGTTATAATTTATTTGCAGTTACTTCTTTGAAATTTTGCTAAAATCTTATGAGAGTTTAAGTGAGATGACTCCAAATTGTCTGTTCTTTCCATCGGTATCCTTACTTGTTTTCCCCAGATGACTGAATCTTGTTTCAGATAATATAGAAGTGGAAGTTTAAAAATGTTATGATGAAGAAGTATCATTAGCGTCAAAATAATTTTTAATCAATAGATTTATTGTTTTCAGAAGTAATTTTATTTAGAAACATTCAGTTTCTCGAAGAGCGTTTGGATAAAATACCAAAGAACGTTGAAAACGTGATCTTTAGTGTTTTATTATTTATTTTTATAGTGTGTTATATTTTTACATTCTATGCTTTTTATTTAATTTAAAATTTCAAAAGCACACCTGGAAATGCTAAAACAGCCATTATGCCCATATAATATAATAGAGTAGCTTTACATAGTATTAAATATAGAAATACTGCGATTTTTTTATAATTTAAGGAATTTAGGACTCAGGTCGGAAGGAGCTGTACAACAGGGAAAAAGGATGCTACTCTAAAATTCTGCCTCCCATCGGTGCGGCCTCCAGCTTTGGAGCCTCCCAGGAAGATGCAGGCACCCTTAGTGGGGAAGAAGCTTCAATTTGGAATTGTTGGGGAACCTGCTTTCAGTCGGGAAGTGTGCGTTGGCCACCCTCTGCCTCCTCTACCTCAACCCTATTCTTCTAGATGCTCCCCTGTGGATCATAGATAAAAATGTCACATCACCAAACTGCATCTAATTATGGAAAAAGTATGGAAATGATACGTAACTAAGTTAAAGGCACATAAAATTCAGAATTCCATCTCTTTAAACGCCGTTTTAAGCTCTGCACACAAATATGTATTGATAATTCTCGTACACAAACAATGTGGAGAGGTTTCTCCAATGAGCAACCGGTTAAACAGGTAGCTCAGTGTTACGTAGTTATGATGGTGAGCGGTTTAATGATGAAATATTCAGTTACCTACTCTGATAATTTCTTCATGTGATAAATGAGTTTCTTACATGGAACCGTGCACATGTATTCTTACGACCGATTACAAACTAGGTGCTGAGAACCACAAGGGAACGATGTACAGAAACATAGTTTTGAGAAAAACAGATGTTTGTTAAAAATCAAAATTTACACTGCGAAGTACTACTTGACAACATGATGTAAAGAGTTATTATGTCCACAACACTTGATAATGAACAGCAAAAAGCAAACAAAATGATACTTTATGCCCTTATGCAACTGAATATAAGGAAAACTGGCGAGATAGCTTTTTATGAATGCTTCATTAAATCAAAGAGGCCTTAAAGCACAGCTACAGCTGGATAACCCCAAGATTTGCATGCAAAAATCTCAAAATTGACGATGTTATGCTTTAGGTCCTTATGGTTGTAAACCCTCAAATTTAATCTGTAATCACATTAGAATTATTATATTGGAAAGTGCAGCTGAATTATAATATCTGTGCTTAAAAAGCTAAGGCGATTAGAATTTACTTCCTTTTCAGAAAGACACGAGTAAAAATGATAGATATAATGGTATCTATAGAAAACGTATTGCTGGTTATTAATGGTTATATGATGGTTAAGTTAGATTGGTAAGAACTCCTAAGAGTGAGATTGGCAAGGACTGAAATAGTCTTTCAAAAATGTCAATCATGTTCTCCTACAATACTTTTTATTATGTCTCTTACCCTGTATTACATAAAGCTGACATTATTTAATTACTGGTGATGAATATTTAATCATAAATTTACGAAAATCCCTTGCAATTGATTAAAAGAACTGTTTGAGTTATTTAGGTTAGAATGGACCTTTTTGTAAAATGTAGCAGTCTTTGTCAAAGATACAAACCTGTCTAGAAGCAGACCACTTTAAATGAGCGTGCGTATGTGGGTGTGTGCAAATAGCATAGCTCAGAAACATAAATTTGGTTAAGTACTAAACCTGGTACCTAAATTCAACTTCCTCCAAGGATGCGACACGAACATTTAAATTCTCATATCCTTAACTTACCTTTAATGGAGTAATTTTAGAAATATTCGTTTTACCAAAATGATTTTGATTAGATACACATATTTTAATGACAAATAAATCTCATATCTTTAGTTTTCAATGAATAACATTTGAAGTTTCTCATAATTTTGAGTGACCTTTTATATACCGCAAATCTTTAACTGTAAATAATCTTACTAAATAAAATTAGATATAGTTAAATCACACAATTTCGGTTAAATACATTGATTTTTGGGATAAAAATGTTCAAGACATTCCTTGTTATTGGTTTGAATTTTCAAATATAATTGTCTCAAACAGGAAGTAATTACTTTTTTATGTCCGAAGGAATGAAAATAAAATGGGATGTCAAACGACAAGTTCTTAAACGTTTTGACTGTTGCTTAAGACTACTGCATTCTCCTATTCCCATGTTTTGTGCAAAGAAATATGTTAATAATTAAATAATACATACAAAAGTTATATAGGTTAGCGAATTGAACAGAAAAAACTTTTTAATAACAGTTTTTACAAGATGGAATATATAAGATACCATTTTTGGGGAATACGAACCATCTTATGCGGCAGTTATATAACTGCTCCGTTCTTCTGATACAGCATCTGTTTCATGAGTACACTCTTCAAAAGTAGAAAAGAAATGTGGTGACCTTAGTGACGTCAGCCTGGATACGGGAGATTAAAAAACAGCCTTACACTGTGTTAGTGATAGTGCTAGATATTCTGGAAAAACTATTCGATGAAGTGGTAAGGAAGAAAGACATAACAGAGACACCGTAGTGTAGGAAGGGGAAATGAAGAAAGCGTAAAAAAGCAAATAATACATTTCTGTTGGCGCTGAGAATACGATGAATTTGAGTTACCATATTATGTTTGACGTTCATCATAATCATCACCAGCCTCAGATGTCAGCAGCTGTTCATTTTACTGCTTGCTTAACTAACCTTAATTCTTTTGGTCTTGAATTGTCAAATTGACTCTGTTTATAGATTCCAGATATACAAAATTGGTTTATCTCCTTTCGTCCATCATTTATTTGAGAATTTTAATTTAGGTTTTATCTTAAATTCCCGTTTTCTTTTATCTCCTCCATTGTAGAATACAATCTAGAACGAATGCTACCCTTTGAATGTCACTTAATTTCTATGTCTAAAGTTGACAGTTTCAATTTACCTTCCGCATAAGCATTTCCTACTCAGAAATCCTTGAAATTTCCGCATGCCTGTGAAGAAAGGAAATTAATTGCGGTACCGGCATATTGAGATATTGCTTCGAAGGTCATACTCGTTGTAAGTTAGCAACTCTTTTACAAGAAAACATCAACGTGGAGGCGTTTGTGGCAACTCCCGTAACCTTTGGGTGCAACTTTTCCTTTCTAATCATCATTTTACACGATGTGGTAACAGCTATAAATTGGTAGCTTCAGCTGCATAACAAATTAGCTTGTTTATTGTAATCTTTAAGTAAATAAACGGTTATATGCGATTGCATCAGGTTTGTGGGAAAAAATAGAAAGTATGCATAGATACACGTAGGTGAAAATACTTCTTCGTATTTCTGCTGTTTTCTTTCAAATGTCATTTCATTTTTCTATATGCATTTTGTCAGTACTGAAAAAGGTTATCTGAGAGAAGAATAGCTGAACCGTGAGCAGGAAGAAAGTTAAAATTTTTTGTGTAATTTACGTTTTCCAACGTTAAGTCATATCAGACGATGAATGAAATTGGTGAAATGATGCTCAAATGCGTCCGGGATCCATTGAGCTTAGACTACCCGACATTGGTCTTTCAGGATAAGGGAAAACCCCGGAAAAGATTTATCCAGGTAACTCACCCTAACCAAGATTCGAACTCGAAAGTACGAAACTTACAAGTACGAAAGTCCAGTTTCAAAACTGGGTTTCAATACGGGGTACAATGGTAACAAAAATCCTACCAATAATACCTCCAAAAATGGAGAAACTTGTGAGCCAAACTACAATGCACATAAACTAAACTGAAAGTCAAGAGGTTCAAAATACACATTTTATCCACCTCAACAAAAATATTCCAAACACGGTAGTTTAATGAAAGTCGTTATCAGAGTTTTTTTTCTTTGCTAGATTTCCTCAGGATTACGCACTGATTGCATTTCCTCATATGCTCCTTCTCTCGGAATTGTGAATTGCAACTTACCAGGGTGCGGTCACAAAAACACTGCTTGAAATTTCTGAGCTGCGGTGAAACGATTTCCTCTTAATATCATAATTTATGTTGTTATCGCTTAGAGCTTCTGGTTTGGCGATAAACCTGATCTGTTGCACGATTGCAAAACGAGTTTAATGTTCCTATAGCAGTGGTCAATTTCTTCAAATTTGCGTTGTTCAGTGTTAGGTTTTGCCAGTGTAAGTAGAGCAGAGAAATATCTGCATACCTGCCAGGCGTTGCTCAATATAGGGCGGGCGAAATGGTACAGTCTTGTTCATAACAGTTGTTTACAGTCTAGTTGATGCTTGCTCAGAGCACTCAAAGAATTTATGTTTGTTATCATGTACGTAGAATCACGAAATGGTAGATTCAAGCATGTGCTGTGATAAATGTTAATTTATTTACTACTTTCCTGTAGTAAATAAGGTATTGCATTTCACCCGAAATTTCGATGTAGAGGTTTTACCGAAATATACCTTTTCAGACTTCCTGAGCAAATAAGGCATTTTTGGAAAACATGTATGTGTGTATCTGTAGTGCGTAAACAGTATAACTCAAAAATTAAAGTACGTTAAATATTAACTTGCCACTGGTATTTATGTTCAGAAGCTCCCAGGATTCGATACCTGATAATTTTCAAGAAAACCCTCCTTCAATTTACCCATTAGGTGAAACATTTTGTTTTGGAACTTATGATTTTCTGAAAATGGCTTTAAAGATTGGAGTACTATACGTTTTAAAATTTATATGACAAATGAAATGTTTGCCTTGAATGTTCTGAAGTCCACTTCATTCTGAAAAAAATGTTTTACAACTTGTGAACCATACAAAAAATATAGATATCATTAAGTTTCATAGTTCACGTTAAATTAGAGTTTTTATGACATTACTACTTCAAAACGTTTCATCTGGTTTTACGAATCAAAAGATTCTTCTTTGTTCACATGCAGATTCGCTATTTTTAACTCATATTCGTTACAGCCAATTTCATTGTGATCCAGTCCTGGAAGCTTAAATATTCCCTTATTGCCCTGAACCTAAAAGAAAACATATAATTAAACAAATTTTGCGAAGGTTTATCTCGATTACGATGGCATTACATACGGATATTGAATTATTTGTTGAAGAATTGCCGGAGAAAAGTAATTTGAAGGTGCACATGAGATATTTTTATTTTTTTATTTTATTTTATTTCTTTTATGTAATTTACGTCCTCCAACGTTAAGTCATATCGGACGATGAATGAAATGAGTGAAATGATGCTCAAATCAGCCCAGGGTCCATAGAGCTTGGAGTTACCCGACATTCGTCTTTCAGCATAAGGGGAAACCCTGGAGAGAACCTTATCCATGTAACTCACCCTAACCGAGATTCGAACTCGTTACCTCTTGAATGTGAAGCAGATACGCTGCCATCTACGCTACCGAGGCGGACGAGATATTTTTAGATCACGTTTATATTTGTCTTAATTATTGTGTATTAAGTTTAGGATTACCAGAAACGGATTAATTGTTTTAATGCCTTATAGTGTAGGTATGCACTGTCACTCTCTACAGAAACCGTTACCCTGTCATTGCAACAAGGAAGTAGGCATTTGTTGTCTTGCTGCAGAATATAGATCATATCAGCCGATCTTCATCTTAATAGAAATTAGGCACTGGATCGTAACTTAACGATCCAAATAATTAAAGCTTAAATTAAACATATTAGTTTACGTAAACTTTCAGATTACAGGAATGATACAAAGTAAAACTATAACATTATTACAGCCCGTTTACATTTTTACCCATCTTGCATTCTTGAATTTAGCAGCTCTACGGAAGGCTAGGGTTTAGGTAAATACCCATAAAAGATATATTCTGATTATTGTAAATATCACTTTAAAAACGTATGTAATAAACAGGGAAGAAATATCTTGCTGACAAAACTTACGCAAAGGTTTCAATATGTAAATAACCGATTAATTTTTCTTAAAATGAATTCTCTAGGAACATGGGTACCATCACTACAACAGGATAAACATTTTCAGAAAATCTCCAAAAATACAAGGCGGTTTTTCTCAGCTATATTTTTTATTGTTTCTACTCGATAGTAAGTAGAGGATAAGTATCTATTGCACTTACCCAAAAATTCGATATCGAGATTTCTCCAGAAATTATGTTTTGAGGCCTTCGAAAACCCACTCAAATGTTTTTAAAGGACGTCTGTGTCTGTTTATTTTCTATCGACAGCGTAACTAGAAAAAATAACAGTACTAAACCTAATAATTATCGTCTCCCAGGATGCGACACAAATATTTTTAAGAAAGTTTTACCACACCAAAATGCTCTATACGAACATTTTTATTTTCTCAAAAACTGCCCTAGAAACTTTGTTTAAAGAAATATGTTTATTGTACTTTCATGAAATCATTATACACTTTGAATTCTCTAGGAATTGACTCAGAAGTGTTCTTCATCCACAACAACCTTTGCGTTGCTGGAAAGCCATAGTAGATAGGCTTTCTATCACATAAATAATTAGGTTTCGTTAAAGACGCAACTTATGCCTAATAATTTTCTTGTGGAATTAAATATTCCTAAGTTATTTACTGTTATATGTTTTGGTTTTCAAATTCCTAAATATTTTTCAAATACAAAGACATTTTTTCATTTTTTCTCTTAGTTATTTAAAGAGAATGGAATTTTAAAGCCATCAAAGCTTTTGGAATATTTGAGTATCACTTAATCTTATTTATTTCCCTGTTCATATTATACTGATACGGAAATATGTAATGGAAATATGTAATAAAACATAAAAACAAATGCTAATCTCGATTAACAAAATTAAACAGAAGGATAAGCCTTTTCAAGAGTACTTTGTACAAGACTGAGTAGAGAACGTCCTATGAGTACTACATATCACTTTCTTTTTTCAAAATTATGATGCAGATTTTGTGTCTCCAATCGCTGAATTGAATAAATTTACTGAAACATGACAATTACCGTATATGAGTTCCTGGTGGGCACAAACTGAAGGAAGGAATTAAAAAAGAAAAGGAAGAGTAATGCCGAGGAGCCAAAAATAGATATATTGGTACATTGGATGAGGAATAACTGTAGGAAAGAATGATGTATGGTGAAATGTTGTAAGTATAAAAGTTTGCAGCGAAAAATTTATTTGTTAAATTACGAGGGCTGTGCATTAAATAATGATCATAATTTTTTTACGGTCATAATTTTTCGCACTAAAATTCAAACTTATTATATTCTCTTAGCTTAATGTGAAACAAATACGTCGTAGTAGTTTCATTGTTGGTACTCCTGGTTCTCGCCTGTGAGAACCAGGCAAGTTCAGACATGTTCAGGTTCGCCTACCGCTGCAATTGAGGTAACATGCAGTTAAAGTTGATGTTAGAGGAAGATCCGGAGTTTCTTTCAAACGTAATTACTGCTGATGAAACTTGGCTACATCATTTTGATCCTGAGAGCAAACAGCAAAGCTCAGTGTGGAAATCTCCTTCATCATCAACCCCCCAAAAAGCAAAAGTGGTTGCTTCTCCTAGGAAAGTTACGGTCATCTCATTCTTTGATATTCATGGAATGGTTTATCAGCATGTTGTACCTGCACACACATCAGTAATTGGACAACACTACAGAGATGTCCTGAAATATTGCAAGTCCATATAGGGCAAAAAATACCACATTTTCATGAAGCAGGCTGGATGCTACACCAAGATAAGCGCGGCTCCATATTGCCAATATTGTTACTGAATATCTTGCAAAAATCAACGTTAAGTGCATCCCTCACCCCCTATATAGTTCGGATTTAGCCCCATGTGACTTTTTTCTATTCCCTAACTTGAAGAAACGCCTTCGTGGGAGGCATTATCCATCATCAGAAGCAGTGATGAAGGCTGCGGAGGCGATTTTGAAGGATTTGTCAAAATGGTATCCAGCATCTCTTAGAGGACTGGCAGAAACGCTGGGACAAGTGCATCGCATTCAGAGGAGGCTATTTTGAGAAGGACCATCAAAATTATGAGGATGAGTAAAGGTACGTTCTCAAAAAAAAAAAAAAAAAAAAAAAAAAAAAAGAAAGAAAAAAAGAAAGAAAAAGAAAGAAAAGAAAGTGATCATTATTTATTGAACAACCCTCGTATTTATTAAGTGCGTTATTGGTCCCTTTTGTGCTAAACTCAAAACCATACACATTGGTTGGGAAATGTTCTTCTACGAATGCTAACTACATAACTACATTTTCTTTTATATGAATCATTTTTCTCACCTAATACTCTTCTTTTCCTTCATGGTTGCTTGCTCAAAGAGCAAGCGTAAACAATATAAATGCTAATATATTTAACCGTCATAAAATGGTATAAATGGCATAATGGGATATTAATCAAGAATAACTGCAACACAATACGAAATAGGATCTAGTTACCTGAGGAGATAGAATTACCATCTACTCAAGTCGTGGTCACGTTCAGTTATCATTTGATCTTGAGGTTAGTCGTCAAGGATACATCATCCATCCGTTTCATGAGACCTGTGGTGCCCTTTGGAGAAACTGCTATCCGAAGAAATCTGTTATTACGATGTCACGACCATTTTAATGGAAGTCTGGAGACCGTTCTAACGGGGGATATCATCACCAGGGCATTACACGGTGACTATCTCTTCTTTCATGTTTCCATTCCAAAGGTCACTTAATTACAAAATTACATAAAGACGTGATCACTTTGAGAGTGACGATTCCAACGATTTCTTCACAACAGTGGCTGTTATCAAAAGGTGTGTTTATTTGCATAAAATGTGCGGAAACAAAAAGGACTAAAAGAAATTTGCGGTTTCGGAGGTAAGCAGAGAATATAAACGTAACCGCTGAACCGCAGTATTTGGTTTCACATTTAAAATGTTTCTTTTTATGCTTCGTTACCCTTCATTTATTCATACGATAATAGCAGCGCTGGTGAGAGTAATGTACCAAGTATCCTGCATCATTGTCGTTTTGCTCGCCTCTTACAGTGGTTCCGTCCAACTGATGACACGATTTCAGCGAAAAAATGTAAACAAAGTTTATATGTTGAATAATCATTTAGCTGTATCATTCTCTTGCTCTGAACCGGACGCCACCGAACGGCACTGGACTCTAGGGGTCCAACCTGTACGATAATTGCGGAGACATACAATAATTATAACGCCTCTAGGACATACGACCTGGGAAAATATAAAATATGTGTAAATATGTTATAGTAAGATTATAAAGTAGTTCTTGTGTAGCTTACATGAATTAAGGACCATTTACAATGAGAATGCAAAAGTTAATGAAAGGACGTAAATATATGTTGTATCCATAAACGAGAAAGGCATTCATCAGGGAAAACCAGAAATGTAATTATATCAAATCAGAAATTAGATGATTTAAAATGGTTCCTAATCATGAAGTAACATTCTTGTATGTTCAAACAATGGTAGCCAATTTCCTCGGTGTACTATATTTGAAAAGAAAACCGTCGTCTCGACGTAGATGGTGGGCTCATCCCCTGAATCAAAGAGGAATCTATCAAGGAGACTTTCATAATTTAGCTCGTGAAATGAGAGATGAGCGTCCAGTGCAATTACAAAGATACATAAGAATGACTCCTGCACAATTTGAAAACGTATTAAACTTAGATGGCCCAGTTCGAAGCTCCGATGTCTTGACGAGATTAATCCCTTTTGTCATACAAACAAGCATGGCTCTAATACAATGTAATAAGCTTTTCGATAAAGGCAGCCATTTTCCACTGTTTTCTGATTGGTGGATTTATTCGTTCTACATAAACGCAAATGTAAATGCTTGCAGTTTGCAAGAATTTGCGTTTGCGTCTGTGAAACGACCTTCCGTTAACGTCTGTGTTTTCATTATGAATATCCCTCATTAAAATTATTAGCTGGTCGCAAGCTTTTGCATTTATGTTGCATTTGCGTTTACCTTTCATTGTGAATAACCCTTTAAAGTATGCAGTATTCCATGTATATTAATATTTGTTAATGATTGTAATTGTTATGTTATTTTGATTTAATAGAACCTTAAAATAAGCACTTATTGTAGGTTATCTGTGGTCGTAAGGTTGACACTTTGAATGAATACATCACTGTGGAATGGCTACCAAAATAGTAGCCGTAGTTCATTTCGTTTTAGTCAGTTTAAGGGATGAACTTTATTTCAAATTGATTTTACACATAGTGGACAAAGTGGGTGTGATTTTCATTTAAGAATATTAAATACCGAAACAGAAACTTTTGTAAAGCTTGTGTATCATCGCTCCTACTGTGAGTAATAAAATTATTTTGTTCAAATGTACGATAATCCCAGAAAAGCTAAAAACTTTTAGGTTTTGCATACCACACTTTATTATTTTATGGCCACCAACCTTGTTACAAGCAACACGTTGATTTTTAACAATATTGTATTACACCATTATTGAAAGTAATATATAAGACTACTACATTACATTATTAACATATATATAGAGTCAGGATCATAAGAATTTCTTAACATTTCCTTACATATGCACCTATCTTTTTCCGTTTCAAGCAACATGATCTAACTCTGTATATCTATTTTATTGCGAAGTTTGTAGAGCTTGTTCTATTATTTTTAGGTGACGAACATTTTCAAAAGAAAGACATGATAATTTATTCACTTTTATCTATTTTTGGAGTGGGATACATTTCCTAAATACTTCATAAACCGCTGCAATAAGTCGGAACCTGGCGGTCAGGTATTAACAGCTTCTTATTTGTGACCATAAAAATAACTCTAACAATCTCAGTTGTTATGGTGATTTTATGGTTCACCAGTGTGTATTATATTTAATTTATCTTCTTAATGAAAGATATGATAGACTGTTTTCACTTTACCATACAAAAGCTGGCGTACATGTGTTTCTTTCTCACAGAATCCCTAAACTACATTGTAGATGGTTCTTCTTTCACGTTATACTGGTCTACTATCTGAATATCCAAATTTGGTACCTATGTTGAAATGAAATTTAAGATATAAATAATGTGTAATTTATACAAAAGATATACTAGAATCGTTTGGAATTATACAAAGATTATTTGCAGGTGAATACATCTCTTAAATAACATTGGTAACAGTTACACATATGGTAGCTCAGCAGGATTCTGCTAACAATATAGAGTAAGCAAAATAACTGATATATCTTCAAATGATCAACAGATATTCTTCATTCAGAGATTAGGTCAACATGTGTCATACTTCAGGTTTCAAGAACGTCGCTGAAGGGAATCAATAGGATTTTGACCTTAGACAGTAATGCTATTCCGATCTTCTGGTACAAGGTTGACTATTTAATTAGTATAATTTCCTTTTCAAGCAGAAAACCGGCCAGAGAACTGACACCATGCCAACTTTCGCTTGATCACACCCAAGGACATTCAGCGAATCCACGAGTGACATTCCTTATGTCATAGTTGGATCAAAATAATCTGGGACGAGCGACAGCCATGACAGCTTTTAGAGAAAAGTCACCGCAAACGGGACCACATTGAAAATACAATTAAATACTACTAGTGTTTTCCACAGCTCCAACAATTGGTTGGATTCGTGAAACCATTCTTAGAGATAAACCGCGTGTTAAAAGTGTTAGACAATACGTTTGCTTTATGCCAAGATCACGGAGCACGTGTGAAGGTGCTCAGTGTTGCAGTGACGGCGAACCCGCGGTCCGTGGCCGTAAAACGAAGGGACTAATTCCATTAACAGCAATGCTGTTTACTCTGTTTTCGTATGTATTTCAGTATAGTTAAACAATAATTTGACAAATGAGGAAGTATTTCATGTTAACTTGTTTATCAGCTATGAAGCAAATAATAATTGCATTAATAAATCGAACGATAACTCACATAAGTTTACAGATTACACACAGTTTTGAATTGATCAAAGTAAAATTACTGAAATATGACCATAATATTTTATAATTCATGCGAGTTTTTTCTATTTAAAGGAACTTATTTTAGAAATGTGCAAATACTTCAATTATCTGAAGTTTTATAAATTTTGAAAATCAAAAATAACTGAAGGTTTCTGCAAATTAGTATGTCCTACTAATTTTGTAGGATAATGTACAAAGAGATGTTGTCAACCTAGATTAAATAACATTATTATTATTATTATTATTATTATTATTATTATTATTATTATTATTATTATTATTATTATTATTATTATTATTATTATTATTATTATTATTATTATTATTATTATTATTATTATTATTATTATTATTATTATTATTATTATTATTATTATTATTATTATTATTATTATTATTATTATTATTATTATTATTATTATTATTATTATTATTATTATTATTATTATTATTATTATTATTATTATTATTATTATTATTATTATTATTATTATTATTATTATTATTATTATTATTATTATTATTATTATTATTATTATTATTATTATTATTATTATTATTATTATTATTATTATTATTATTATTATTATTATTATTATTATTATTATTATTATTATTATTATTATTATTATTATTATTATTATTATTATTATTATTATTATTATTATTATTATTATTATTATTATTTACCAATATCTCATAAGACAAGAATTCACCAGCATTTACAGGCGAAATGAACTACTGATGCATTTGTATGCCAACGAGATAAACAGAAACAAAAGAATAAACTGGAAGAAAATCCAATACTTTATAACAAATATAAAGCAACATTAGTAAGCACAGTTGTATAGACATACGAGAGAAAACCAGTTAGGCTACAGAAGAGCATTTCAAATTTCTAGTACCGGAAAGAAAGAGTTGTTATATTAGAAACCAGTTATCTATGTTGGAAATACCTGAGGGAATAGAACGACACAACAAAAAGGAAGTGAATTTTAATCCATTGGAATGTGTTCCAATGGGAAGAAGAATACAATTACTGTTACCCAAAATTAAGATGAAATCAATAAACGCATTGGATACAAAACGGACTAAAGAAACCAAACTCTACCTATGTTGCAGCTCCTAATGCTACTACTGATGATGATTATCCATGATAGATGCTAATGATGAAACATAGAGCCTGAAATAAGTTAAACGTGTAAAGTAAATTCTGCTTTTCTTCATTTGCAATGGCAATTAGAGGCAGATTTGCACCCCATCCAGAAGCTGATATCAAGACTTCTTTAAAATTGTGTATGGTATGCTGAATCAAAGTAAAATAGAACCTTTTTAGAAAAATTATATTTTGCTTAAGTTTGCATGCCTTCGTGTGAGCAGTTTATCTCAGATAAAAACCTATCTCGCATTTAAACTTCACTCCTTTGAAGATTATATATAAAATGTATTATGAAGTTTCTTTATTCTTAATCACTATTTAAATAGGAAAGTATGGTTATTTTTCCTAAATTTTTTTATTAAAATGGGTTTTTTGTGCTAACATGTGTGAAATATATATTGAAATATTTCTAAATCTCCCAAGAAATCCTGTTGGTTTTGAATTGAATTTTCTAAGACTGGGAAGTCATTAGTGATACAAAAGCATTTACTAAAGGAAAAATGAGAGCCAATACAATATAAAGTTTTGACCATTAACATTTTAGTAGCTTGAGCCATTTGCAGGACATACACTATTTTTGTTTTATATTTTCCAACATTTTCATGGCTCCCTTGAATAAAATATTTTTTAAACTAAATGATTAATTTTGATATTTACTGTTTGTCATCTTGATGGTATATTGTATTTGGTTATATCTTGTAATTTTATTATATTCATTTTATAATTTGTAAACTATATTCCTAATATACATTTGGATAAAACGGGACTCAAAGTTTGAATAGTTAATAAAACAATATTTTAAGTAAGACTTTGGATTGCCCTCCTACCCTCTTGAATTCAAACAGTTGAATATATCAACATATGCTCATGTGCACTTATCAGAAAATATATGCTCAAACAATTTGAGAAAAAGGTGAATAAAGCTACGTAGATATAAATGAAGCTTTCGTATGATTAATTTTTGGAACTAATATGAAGATAAACGATGCTGGACATAGAAAGTCGTACGGTTATCCTCAAAGTTTCAATGTAATACTTACAAGACCACCATGGCCATTAATATTGTCGTCTAAAATTCGATATCTTTTGACCTACGGACACTTGTCTATAAAAAGAGAAATACTTAAGATCCGGTTTTGGCTGTGATGACTGGCGCCAGAGAGGCACTACTTTCATTTTTCTTTATCCCTAATATTATTTTCGAGGTCAAAAAGAGAAACTAGTCTAACGTGTGCAAATTCCTCTATGCTCATAGAATAATATATGATTTGGTTTCTGTTTTGATTAGTTAATTGCATATCCTAACAATGGTTGCTAGAGGAAGCATTAAACAAATAAATATCTTTGAGCATTGAGAAGCATAGTAGAAATCATAAAAGACATGTTTTAAAGATTCTTAGTAGTGAGAAGCATATTTGAAATCTTATACATAATGAGCTTAGCTGTTATGCCATAGAAATTTATTTCTAATTAGTAGCGTATATTTACTGTCATTTGGAAAATAAGTGTGAAAAACTGATATGAAATTAGCTTCAAAACTTCAAGTTAGAGATATTGATGTACTCATTATATATCATTACTACGCTGAACTTTTATTCTTGTTCTTGTTTCAAAAATCATGCATTATTAAAAAGTTGCATGTTGTGGTTACTTACATAATTATATTTTCATTGTCTAAGCGAATAAGAAAGAATGTATGAAGCACTAGTGGAATCCAAAATGCTGTATGCAGCGGAGATCTGGGGGTGGGGGGGTTGCAGAGGTAAACAAAGCGGTGGACCAAACCTCAGAAGGTTTTGTAAAGAGCTACTAGGCTTACCAAGATCAGCACCTAGGGAAGTAGCTTTAGTAGAATTAGGAAAGACAAGAAGTAATGGAATAATAATGGAAAGAATAAAAAAAGTTTGGTATAGGTGTTTGGCCAAAGAAGAAGGGGAAAATTATAAAAGTATGCACGAGACAGCAAAAAGGATTAGAGAACTCAAATAGTTGGTGGGCAGAGATAGGAGGAATTAGGGAAAAAATAGGAATGGGAGATATATGAAGATTAGAGGAAAGGAATACAAACGATGTGAGTAAATTGGTAAAGTGCAGAATAGAAGATATAGAAAGGCAGGCAATGTGGGGAAGTCTAGAAAATATGAAATAATTACAATTTTACAAGCAAATAAATAGAAATTGGGGACGAGAAGCATATGTAGATTACTGCAATAGGCAAGAGAGAGAGAAGGGTTAGCATTGATGAGAACACGAATAATATTTCTAAGAGGGATAAGAGGTATGGAAAAGGGAATTTTTGAATTTTGTGGGGGAAAAGAAAGCACAGAACACTGTGTAACAGAATGCGAAGAGGTTGCAATGTGGAGAAAAAAGGTTTGGGAGGAAAAATGGGAGAAAGTAGAGAAGAGGATAGTAGCTATAAAAATGTTAACAGGAAAAGAAGAAAAGAAGTATTGAAGTATTGGTGAGTTCTTGCAGAAAGTAAAAGAAAAATGGGCAAGAAATACAAAAATATAATAAAGGAAGATGGGGTGATGGGGCTAATTAAGTATAGTCGCGCTGTTCGAACGGTTTCCATGTATTTATCTTTGGTAATAGACACCTCTCAGATAACGCACTGATTACTCCACGTGGAGTGAACATGTATCTGTCATTTGGGATTCCTGCGAATTCCATTGGCTGAAGTGATGCGTTCATTGGTAGTTAGCGTCGGTGCCGCTCTCAGTCTTACAAGAATAATCAGTGCGTTATGTGAGAAGTTTCTATTACCAAAGATAAATCCATGGTAACCGTTCCAGCAGCGAGACTATACCAAGGAGGCCTGGAGGTTAAGAGCGTATGAGAACGGTCTACCGGGAATCATACGAGTCAGTTAGAGAATTTAATGTTGTATCGGCATGTTGGCCATAGTAGCTCAGTTGGTTAGAGCTACCGCACGGATAGCGGGATATCTGTGGTTCAAATTCCGGCTGTGGCATTGGATTTTTGAGTCTGGCTCTACTCATTCATTCTGTGTTACTGTTTTTAATTTAAAACTATTTATTGTTTTTCAAGAGAAAAATTGGTATTCATTTTGTTTTTCTTTATTTCTTTTCTTGGCATGACATCTCAAAACTTCACTATCGCTTAAAGCATGTTGTATTGCCCTAATTCTCCTATATATATATATTAGTAAATATGTAACAAGAAAATGTCCGCTAAGCATATCTTGAAGTAGAAAAGTAACCTTTCGTAAAAATAGTTGCAGGAACTATACAGAAATAAATCATTGTAGACAGTGAAATTCATATAAAATAAAACATAACAGTTTTATGTATAAAAATGTACACTTACTTATTACTAACGACATTGAAAAACAAATTTTAGGGGAGAGGAAATGACGTCGGTTGGTGCCGTTAAGCATGCTTCTAAGAAGTGTTTACATAATCACATTCAATAAGCAACATGAAGCAGGTTCAGGGTGTGGTTAAAAACCTGTTGAAACACAGAGGAAAGTCGCAAGGACATCCACCATGTTCATGAATATGAGCGTTCCTCTTAGGTTTTCTGGGCAGAACTCATTTTAGAATTGACCCAGAGACGATGTTCTTCAGAATCTGACAACCTTGTATCTGAATATCATATTTACAGGAAGTGTTGGATACAGTCTAACAATAGACGGGTTTCTCTTATATTTTATTTTTGCTTGGAAGTACTTCACATTTAGATAAACACGTCAAAGTAGTTGGACCGTGTAACAATAGTGCGGTATGTGTGACTTCAAACCTGTAGTTGAGACACAGTTAAAACCCAAACACAAGACAAATAGTTACAGTGGAAATATAAGACAAAACAGTAGGCTTTACTTCAATTAGTAAACCACAACTGAAATATGTACACCTATGCATTTGTTGCAAATAATGCAAAGGATACGAATACAAAGCAGACAGGTCAAGTATTTCATTCACACGTGCAAGTAAGACGCAAGGTAACAAGCCCTTTAGAACTTTACTGAAGTGCCACTCTAATAAATCCTCTAGGTATTCTAGAAATACCAAACTTGCTGACAAAACCCTTGGGACGCAGGGCTGGCAACAAGAAAAGCTTATCGACCCATGCAATCACCAGACTGAGTTCAGCTTGGCTGGGCAGTTAATCCAGAAACTGTTGGTAATTTGAACAGGAATGGAATTATTTGGATGAAGGAAGCTGCCAGGAACTGGAGCTCAGCTGAGCATGAGGTGCATGTGGATCTTTTGTGACTTTCGCACGCTGACAGGTGGAGATGAGGCCCGAAGAGATGACGATGGGCGTTAGCAATGACGGGGTTCCTAATGATTCCAGAATGGCAGTACATTTGACACAGGCACCAATCTGAGAGCACTATTAACCCAGGGTTCCAGGAACGAGGCCAAATAGGAGGCACCAGCTGTCTATTCAAGCACTAGAGATTGATGTTTACCAGCGTAAGTTTCAGCTTTAAGCCACCATGCTTCAATCAATGTCACCTGGCCCTGCAACCAGAAACTATGAACATAAAACAAATAAAAGGAAATGAGGGGATAGCAAATTCATGGTAGAAGAAGAATCACCTCAGCTTTTGCTTGCCACCTGGGAAACGACGAAAATACCCTTTGTTAAAGTGGCCAGCCAAGCAGTAATTGAATCTGAGAGCCTCACATGTTTACCCTCAACCATCTTGATCGATGTTGTATGGGTAAGTTATGGAACTAATATTATTCTCCGACTCAGCTTGGATAGCTGCAAGACAGCCAGCTGAACTTTGTTGATCCAACCGAAGTTATTGAGCAGTTTGTTGCCTTACGGCAAGATTGGCAATGTGTTAGTCCTGTCTACATATGCACAAGCAGAGAAACCTTTTCGAAACATAAATTATAGACGCAAAGGAAAGCACCAAGGAGAATAGCATTTTGGTGGAGATTCCTTAGGCGTTTAAGTTGGTGTCTTTGACAAATATCACCTACCACGAATTAGTAGCAATATACATATACCATTTGGCTGTTTTCGGTGAAACACACATCATCCTCTTTGGTCTCCAAAGGAAATGACGGAATGGGAAACACACACAAATGTTTTAATTTATACCTGAATGGATCTGAGCTTAAAGGACATAACTTAAGACTCACCTTTATTTGGAGTTATTATGATCAATCCAAAATAACTTTCCTGCGTAAGGAATGTGAAAGAAAAATGTGAACCACGTTTTGACATTGCTTAATAAGAGGAGGAAGAAAACAATGGGGTCATTACTTGCTATTACTTCTAAGGCTACATGATATGCTTAATGGAAGCTTTTACTATTTCAAACTTAAATTTACAGGTAAGATTGAAAGTGTAACACAAAAACATAATGATTGCAATTCAAACAGAAGGTGACTTCCGCCACTCAGACGTAAAAGAACTTCCAAAACAAATGACGAGCTAGGAGGAGCTACGCTTGCTCCATTTCAAATTGAAAGTCAATTGTACTAAAGTTCAATTAAGTTTCCTTTGTGTATTATATTTTGCACATTTATTCGAAAATTAATAAAACGTTTAATTCTAATTAAACTTTCACACAGTTCATAAGTTATAATTCACAAATCTCCCAATGTGATTATCATTTTAACATCGGATATCTATTTCTTTAAAGAGAATTAAGATTTATGTATTTAAATATCAAGCTTGTTTTAGATATATCTCTTGCCCTCTTTGTCAGATTTTCCAAAACTTACATACTTATGGTTTTCATTATAGATTGCTGGTGCTGGTGCTAGTGGCTGGCGTCATAGGAGCTGACCAGGAGAATGAATACGATTACGAAGATGAAGCAGCGGAGCCCCAGACCCCTGCACCCCGGGGCAGGTTGGCTCTACTCGGCAATCGCTCCCCCATACAAAGGGGTGGTGGTCTGTTGAGAGGAAAGCCTACTCCAGCACCCCCTGCAAAATCCACATCTACAGAACCACCAGCGGAGTCGGTAAGTCGTACTTCTATGTGAAAGAGAAGAGAATGTTTTGGCGGAAGCACATAACGATGACGACGATTGTATAAATAATTATGGAATATGTATAAGTGACGAATTAAAAAGGTACAGCAGAAATTCCATCAAAAGTGCATGGTACGTGTATGCCTTAATCCAAAAGCAAAACAAATGTGGACAGCATTGTTAGTAAGTAAGAAAATACGTATTAAGTATAACATTTAGCGTTTAATTCAGGAACCTTTTGGGGTAAAATGAGGAAATATTTGGAGAAATTGTCTCATTCTATCTGCTTAGAAACACTTATATTTTTAATTTAATTAAAGTAGGTCTAATAATTCTAGTCACTCGTCATAAATTTGATAATATAACTGATAACAATAAAACAGAATGTTCAGCAATATATTCACTTCTCCATTCTTTTGGAATGCCATTAGAAACAACAAAACACAGATAAAATAGAAACATAAATGTGGATATCATAAAAATATTACATTATGTAAACGAAAATGTTGAAATTATTGCTATTGTACTGTAAATGCCATCCGTATTTAATTACATTATTGCTCATATGTTCATCGTGGATTTTTGAATAACTTGTAACTACTAAAGATGGCACGGTTGAAATAGAATAGACTGATACTACATGGGGAGTTTTCTATCCCATTCTGGTACTAATAATAAACTTTTATATGCAGATTTTCATGATTATTGAGCTAGAAAGGGATATTAGAGTTTATGATTTCCATGCATAAACTAATTTGCACACGTAATGGTTTCACAACTTTTAGTAAGAACGGTGTCAAATGAAGACTTGTTGATTATTTAATGTAGATTTTGATTTGCTAAAAATAATGCACTCAGTTATCGTTACAATAAAATCAGCACGGCCATAACAGATGTTTCTTGGGCTTACGTGTTACCAAATTAAAACAGCAATGCGTTTTTACCATGAAAGGTACATACTTAATTTCTTGGATTAATTAATGGTACCTTTTATGTTAAAATAAAAATAGATAAATGTTATTCAACAATTATTAGGCATTATTGTAGTATGGCAAACACTTTTAAAGAACAATTTAAAATAAAAATAAAGACTGACTGTTGGCGCTGTCTCACCAAGGTCTCATCTAGACCGAGTACAATCCCAGAGATCGTAACTTTACAATCATCTTTACTTTAAACTCTTTCACCATCATTTTAGTTCGTCTTCTTCACTTTCATACCAGTAATCGGAGTAATTTCTCATCCTTTTAACTTTGTCTGATCTAGAGATTGTTTGTTCCTTGACAGCATCTGACTTCAGGAGTTGACTTTTGTAAGTTCTGCGGGGTGAATCCGCCATAGAAGGAGAGCAAAGAAATCAACAATTTTAACAGCATCTTTTGGTGCAGATACCCCACCTTAATTGGGGGCTGGTGGCGCTCCTGGTTTGCAGACGCTGACTTTAGGTGCCCCAATGTCTTGCAGTTAGCATCCTAGCTCAGGTCCTGCATAATTTAGAACGAATATATGTTTATTCTTTTTTCGATATGAGCCTTCCATAGACATTAAGATAAAATAGATACAAAAGCACTTTTATGAAAAGCAGAGCTATCATGAAATTGAAATATTGAGTAATTATTAAATGTAGATTTTTGTCACTATTCCTGTATTTGCAGAACATCAAATCATACATCTGAACTGTGTAATGAATACTAATATAAGTTTGTTTGACTTTTAGGCCGAGTTTGAAGAAGAAGAACAGGGTGAGGAAGAGGAGCAGCCCGTAACTACAACGACGGAAGCTTCCAAAAAGTCGTTGGTTCGCGGAGGAGTTCGGCCCTTCAGGAGTAACGAAGACCTGCTGGCAGCTTTGAAGAGACGTCGTGAACAACAGGTACGACTTCGGTGGAGGGACGACGGGACAAGTGTTCTGCTACCTTCCTGGCTCGCTCATTCTGCAAACTTCATTGATTACTAAGCGACGAAGGATACTTTTCGTGAGAGGGAAGAATAGATAGATGTAGGCTCGGGATAAGGCAGGGTTTCAACCGATGTTAAAAAATGCTGCCATATAGACAGCATTAACTGTCTGCTACTCTGAACACATGTGCAGAACCTGCCTGAAACTTTTGTTTTCAATCTATTCTTTCCAATCGCGGACTGTTGAAAGAAGGCTTGTGGGACCATTTTCCTACATAATTATGATTTACACAGTACAAATAAAAGTCAAAAGATTAGAAAGCAAACAAACGAGTATCTTTAAAATTACAGTTATTTCAAACTTTAAAGCTTAACAAACGTGACAATATTTATAATAAATTTCTGGGATCTTGTTTTACACATTTACTCCGGATTGGCTTATCTCTACAGCTAGCCACAAAGGGGACATATAGAAAGGAACTAAAATGTTTTAGTAAAACTTTTGTATGCTAAATGAAACAATATTTGAGAAACATTTTCCAGAATTTTAACGCTGTATTCCAACTGTAAATATCAGGCTTGAAAAATAAAGTGATAAGGATAAAATTAAAAGACACACTCTTGTTCACATATACTGATTTATTCTAATTCACACCGGCGAATTTCAGTCTTACAGTAATGGAGTACTTCCTTAAGAAAAATGTCAACAAAATTTAAATATATTGCTTAAAGTGCAGTGCACTGATAATAAAGAATGCTTCCTTATAGATGAAAGTGTTTCTGACATAATCTATGTTTAGTGAAAATTAAAATTCCGTTGCTCTTCCTGAAAACGTTACTTTTGTTTCCTGCCGCATTAAGGAATTCATAAAGCTTTAAAGTATGAAGTGATTTGAAGATGATCAAGACTGTTTATGGAAACGTGAGAATATAGATGTCTCATAATATGAATATTATTAGAATTTGTTTTGGAGTAATTAACAAGTTAAAGTATACTTTTTGTCACAGAAGCAAAATTTTCCACAAGCCTTCACTTATCCGTCGTTATATCTGCTTCTTTCCATTTTATGTGTTCTTACTATATAAAAACTGTCATTAAACTGAACAATTTAAAATGCTTCTTTAAACTGAAATTCTATTATCTTCTAGTGTCTTATCATGTATTGATCAAACAACTCAAGAAGTTTATTAGTAACTACACTGTGTGCTTGTATTTGAACAAATTATTCCTTTTTACTGTAAAATCTACACCTTAACATGTTTATTAATCCTTGTTCTGTGTTTCTTTGCTGGTCTTGGTGTTCTTACTTTTCTGCTTATATTAAACTTAATATACTCTAGTGAAATACAGAGTAAACCTTATTTTAAACGTTGCTAACTCATGGCTTTGTGACCTCCAATATTTCTCTCCTAAGTTAGAAGATTAGGTATGGAGAGTCAAGGTTCAAAGTTAAAAAATAATGATTGGAGAATGGGGAGTTTATATTGGTCTTGTTCTTGAATTATCGAGGTATCCAATTACTAAAGTCATAGTTGGCTGACTATCTTTTTCTAATAACAATCATTTTATTTACGCAACATTTACATATATCAATTTGCTTAATTTAAATTGTTTCAATTTCCTCCCATATATGTTGTTTTTGGTACCTATAAATAGTTAGTATTATTTTAAGAGTTAATTTACTTCTTTATTCAATGAAATGTTGTTTTTGTCTGAATATTTTAAATTATGAATGATATTATTAGTTTAGTCTGCTTATTTACAAGTACTCCTCGTTCATTTGCTCAACAGTATCGATAAAATTAATCGAAATGTAACAGAAACTAAGATAGAAGGAAATAACATTGTTTCTGTTTAATGTCATGGCAGGACATTCTTAAGATTTTATTAATGAAGTAAGATATTGAGACTGGCTTTCATAGGTAAATATTAATTTTTGGTGCTACGCGTTTTATATTACGTATTTTAGTTATAAGAATTTACTTGTAATTATAGTTTCAAAGATTAATAGAAGCTGTTACAGATTATCTGTGTTCCTGTGAGGAATATCAAAGTTCAGTAAAACTCGATTTGATATTATAAGGAATTTTTCTTCTAATAGGCAACCTAAGTCCTAAAACAATGCTATCGGAGCTATAGAAATACCAAGCAGCTAACATCTATATAACAAACCAAACGTTATAAATGAGCAAGTATTTACAAACATAGGAACAGTGACAACAATAAATTTGAACTGTGATGTCATTAGGTAAAATCTCCATCCATATTTTTTCCATCGATATCAACTTCCCCCAGATCACTGTAGGCCTGGCTCCAGCCTACAACTTTAATCTAGAATTCAAGATCACAGTCTATCTTTCTTTTGTTAGTTATAAAATATTTGAAACAGTGATGTAAAACTGAATGCTGGGAGAAAGTGATTACTAATCGCTCAAGATTAAATAACCAATAGAATAAAGTATTTATGACTAAAGCTGTATAACTTTAAAATCGTGTCAGATTATCTTATTAAACTTCTAATAAGTAACAGTAGACTGTAACAGTTTTTAATGGGGATATTGTATATACAAACTCTTTTTTAAAGTAAAACTTTAAAATGCCCAATCCGTAAAACTGATAAAATATTTATCATTTTCTTGCCCAATGCCATGAATACAGTATAAACAAAGTGTTTTAATTAGTATTTGCTGAATTTGTAGAAAAGCACTGCTAAAGGGAACTTTAAATAAAGCATTTTGAACATAAGCGTGGTTACGGAAACTATATGCTGTTCAGATTTAGTTTTGGATTTTAAGACAAAATGTTAGTTAACATTTATTTAATGCTAACTTTATAATACTTATGTCACAAAACGAGGAGTACCTGTGCTATGACTGTATTATAAATTATTCTTTGGTGAAACAACTTGACAGACTAGTGTAATACAATACAGTGCGTAAGGGAATACACTCCGCAGTACAGAGGGTCAGTGTGAACTTTACTATCAGTAGTGTTGGTAACATGTGTAACGGCATGTTAAAATGCATGTAAAATCATAGATATCTGTGTAAATTGTTACAACAAATGTTAGAAGTAGTTCATTGTTAATTTAGCATCATGTCAGCATTTGCTTCCATTTATCAGCTATCTTCCAAATGCTTCTCTGCACCCTATTTCGCTTCTTTTATCGTTTCCCGTAAAAGAAGGACTGCTTGGATAAACATAAATTTTTTTCGTATTACAACAGAAAATTTTCTTACTGGAGACTCCAAGTAATATATATTAAATATATATTTTAAATCAGCCTAGTAAAAAAAAAAAAAAAAAAAAAAAAAAAAAAAAAAAAAAAAATGTAATGTTCGAATGTTTTTTATATTCGATAGTAATATGAATGACTTCTCTTTTGAGTCTCAAAATTAACTTTGTTGCACTTTTACTCAAATCCCCAGACAACATGGACACCATTAATAGAAATTTTTCTTCGTGTGCAAGGTTATGCCATTGATTCGGTACCAATTCCCACGCCACCCCCCCCCCCCCCCCACAAAAATTTTGAGCTTGCGTTTCGCTCACTGCGGAGAGGGTTCCCTTATGTACTGTGTTTAGCTTAAGAGTTTGTTTTCAGGATTAATTTATACTCAGTTTTATACACTTTTCTCTGTCATTAAACTGCTTCTATTTCCTAAATTGCTATGTGTGTAACAAGTTCCCAATAAATGTGCTTTTCATACAAACTTCTTATTTCTACTATGTTTAATCCTTTAACTTTCTAAGCAATTAATCTGCATAATATTTGTCTATTCATTATTGCTTTTGTTCGCTGAAATCACGAGAAATACATTTTTAGCATTAGATTATATGAAGTAAAGTTTTACGTACCTGGCAGAACCTAGAAAACCCATTCTGGACCAACAGGTTACCTTGAGTCTCTCTTGTATACTGGAAATTTAAAGGAGGTACAAAGATACGCTATCTAAATACTCTGTCTGCTCTTCTTTGCCATTTCTGTATTCCTTTTTCTTTCGATTTACCTTAATATTTCATTACACCCTCTGTATCTAGCAGCAGGGATAAGCTTTGTCTTCTCAGGTATATTGTGCTTTACTTAGTCACTCAGAGACTGGATGTAGGGTTCCAGCGTAGTACAGGGTTCTCATTAACACAGTTACTTCTTTCTACTTTCAGTATACACCTACATTAAGTCCCTTAAAACCCCGTCGATAAAATACTTTCCCAAACTCATGACTGCATAGATAGTTGAAGTATTCCAGTTGTACGGTACAAAAGCACAGCTTATGATGTAATTATCTGGAATAAAAGAGACATTGCATGGATCTAGTATACCTTTATGTCCAAACCGATAAAATATAATACTGCACTTGCATCAGTATCCAATAAAAATATAATGGACTTTCTACTTGTTATTTTGGATGTCTGGTTTATCTGTCTAATAATAACGATAACTGGGATATTCTTATACACGGGTCAAAATTGTAATACTTAATATCACATTTAGAAGTCACTTCGTAGAGTATTGAGTACTTCTTCATTATTTTAATAAGCTCCTTGTGAATATGTCATATGTGACCTTTAATTTCTCACAGGGGAATTAAGCTAATTTTATTTTATAGTTCCTATTTTTTAGTATATTATCTTAGTAGCTAAACCAGTTTCATTTTTATGATTATTCCTAGCAAAGTTATCAAATTATCAGTCTTCCCTTCTGTTACACTGATAGATAGAAAGCATGCATACAGAGCTAATTAAGGCTTGATATTTACAAACATAAGATGTTTGAATTCCTAAAGACCATTACTATCTAAAACTTTTGTAAATGCTGTTTCTTCAACTTTCACAGTCCTATTTTCAATTTGTACTACAGATATTCTTAGCATATTAACTCCTGATATTTCTGGACCCATTAAATTATGTTAATCCATACATTTTTTATACCAACAAAGGGGAAATAAACATACAAATGTAAATTTTATAATTCATAGACTTTTAAGTTTTACCATAACAATATTAATATATCTTAAACAATGTTGCTTTCCACCAGCCTTTAAACGGGTCTAGATTAATTGATCAATATTCTCTGACAAATTACAGTAGCACTATTCGAACGTTTTTTAAGTTTCTATAGAGCTTTCCAAATAAAGTTTGACTTATCGTCACGCCAATGATGCGACTCTGTTTGCAGCTGAATGGAGGCTCACCCAAAGTGGTACAGGCGTATCCTACACCAAGCGCGCCAGCCGCTTCTGAGGAAAGCACCAGCAAGCCCAGCACACCTTCCAGGAGCACCTCAAGGCGGGGTCGCTTCAACAAACAGAATGGTGTGGCCGCGGCAGGATCTTCTAGCGACCCTGTAGTGGCCGAACAGCCACCCTCTCGCTCGTCCCGGCGCTTCTCATCACGCAAACCCGCGCCGGAGAGCGAAGCTGTTGTCGAGGAAGAGGCGGCACCCGTCACCAAACCTAAGTCCACTTTCTCCAGAAGACGGTTCTAGTGTTATATGGACTCAGTGTGTTGAATAACTGTGTTTGGTTGAGAGACTTTTCTGAGAGGCGGTTCCTGCGTTACCATTCGTGCAATATTTCTGAATTAAATCGTCGATGTGTTGATTAAATGAGTTCCATTTTAGTTAGCTAACTAAGCTAGCTAAGTTCCAGTTGAAAAAGCTTGCAAGTACTCCATGAACGAACAGATGAAAGGATATTTCGGAAGTACTTAGCTGATACAGCATCTTCATGTATCTCCTATCATAACTCTTTCTGGATTTATTCTATATTTCTATTCTGATTCATGGACTTAATTATATAGCCTGTTTGATATTCATTATTTTTGCCATATTGCGCGTAAAGGGCATTAAAGAGCAAAGAAGTTTCTGCAGACACAACAAAAGTTCTGATACAAAACACAGTAGTGAGGTTCTCGCAACCTCAATTTGTGCTGTGGGATGTTCCTTGTGTTCCTACCAATGACAGAGGTATATTCCTTGCGCATGACATGGTACAGAAATGTTGCACTAGCTGTTATGTAACGCGTTTAATGTGGAACGTCGATTGTCTTCGCAATACCACAAAATGTGGACATACTATTCCTTTTAGTTCTGCTGTCCACCATGTTGCTATCAAAATTTACTCCCGTTTGTGCAGATCATAAATGTGAATAAAGATATACGGAGGGAGTGATATTTTTTGCTCCGGATCCACAAATATGGATGCTCACATCATGATTTCTGCATTTGTTAATGAAGTCATTGCTGGCAACATGGTGGACTAAAGACGTTTATACAATAGAAGAAAAGCACGAAGCACCACTTCTGCAAGGTTTCTGTTCTGAAGCACCAGTCAACGAATGGGAGTTAACCATAGCTAACCAAAAGCCCGTATCCCAATTAAAATATGACCACTTACTTTAAATCTGTGTTCCCTCGTATTTTAAGCTTTGTTTGACGTTGAGAATAAGATGATGTTGAAGCGTGTACAGTATCTTTCCTTAAAATAAATGTTTAAAGCTATAAGTGTATTATTTACCTTCTCCCCATCTAGCCTCCTATTCTTTAGTGTAGGGTCGGCAATTGTTTACTAGGAATACAATTTGTCATCAAAATAGATTACTTTGAAGAAAACTTTCCTGCTTTGTATCTTTATGCTTTATAGGAAGAATTATTCAAATTTACAATGATTGCTTGGTGGGCTATTTTAGGACACTTAATCCACGGATGTCTACTGCTGGTTAACAAGATCCAGCACTGATAGGTGAAGTATCTCATGTGAACTGAACTTTCCCGTGGTTGCTTGGTGGGCTATTTTAGGACACTTAATCCACGGATGTCTACTGTTGGTTAACAAGTTCCACCAGTGATAGGTGAAGTATCTCATGTGCATCAATCGACTTCTGAATGCGAGAATAAAATATAGAATGACGGACAAAGCAACAAAGAGAAATCTGCTGTAGCTGAATAAATTTTGGCTGACCACTTTATATGATATAGTACAACAGCGCTGCTGTTGTGTCAGAATTTCGTCCCACAGGTTGTTACTTGTTAGTAAATCTGGAAACCCTAATTGCCAGGTAAATATGAAGGATAGGGCAAGGGCACTAAAACCTATGTGTCTTCCCTTAGCCCTTAACAGCAAATAACATTTCAGAATATCAAACAGATCTTACAGAAGGTTTTCAATTATACATTCCATTTTTATGTTGGATAAATTGATAAGTAGTAGCTTGAAATGGAGAATTAGTAAAATATGCAAAGCATTAATTAATTTTAAGTAAGCTTTTATATACCGACGAGAAATGTATTTAAATGTAAGAATAAGTGTTGATGAGTTCTATTGGCAACAAATAGCTGGTAATCGAAAAGTATTCTACGTTCTGGAACAACGCAGATGTCCGAACCTGTATCAGCTAGAACCCTATGTGTCTTGTTTGGCCTGTAACGAAGTGGTGGTTTGAAGAAGAGCAGTCGTACTCCGCCATTAATGGCTATTGTTATCATCTTTCAGCTAAAGGTAGGTGCATTTCCAAACATAAAAACGTAATCACCGAAGCGACAGATGTTGGAAACATCACTGGAATCGTGAGTCGATTGTGGTGAGTGAGCTGTTGCGGATATGGTTCCTAGAATGAGAACATGTTCGTGATTTTCTGCGCATCAGGGTAACTACTTACCTGGAAAGTTCCCTGCCACAACACAAAAGCTTGGGCATATGAACTAGAAAATAGTCTAACACAGGACGACGACGCCGCTTCATTAATTTTGTTGGTTAAAAGTGCTAGAGTATGTAACTTGGCTTTCATTTGACAAGCGGTTAGGATCTGTATATGTTGGGACAGACGGTTTGCCAATACATTATACACATTAGATTATACATTAGATTAGATTTTGTTCAGGAAGAACTCAATAGGAGGAGCGCAATCCCTACCCGCCTGAGGTTTATTGTACGGCTTTCATCCCTATTTCCGCTAGTCATGCTCTCCTAAACTCTAATAAGTTTGAGGAGTCCATGGATTATGCTTTTATTCGATACAATCCCCTTTGGATCCAAAGTTCAAAATTATTTTATCTATGAACTTCCAGTGCTTCACATTGGAGTATTAAGTAGGAGGCCGTTTCCCCCTCTATGTCACACATCCTGACTATCGGGTTATGGGAGAGCCCCATTTTTGCAGGTAGTTTTGGAGACTCCCATGTCCGGTCATCAGACCCACCATGAGTCTCCTCTGTTTCTTTGTTAATTGAATACTTTGGTAATTTATAGCACACTATCCACATAAAATAGATGCGCTTTTGGGACATACTTATCTTTTTCTAT
>CM060947.1:117700390-117947565 GCA_030765055.1 Mantis religiosa
GGGTGGTCACCTGTTTTGGGTGACAATGGGGATATGGATATGGTATTGCACCATATCCTCCATATCGTCGGTGAACTCGTCGTCTTCTGGGTCTTCCCTGGGTTAGAATTGACCCTCTAAGTAGTCTGCAAAACACGTAGCTTTCTCTTGGGGCTCGAATGCGAGCCTTCCACGAGTGACATGTAGTGGATGCCGGTGCTCGGTCCAATCACTTCTGAGGGAGCGGATGATCCACCAGCGCTGCTCTTTAGTAAGGTCAACCCTCTGCATGGTGTTCTCCCAGGCCACTGTGCGGGGCGCAAGAGGCACTCTTCTTGCCAGGGGTTTGAACCGCCGGTAGACTGCCTCGATCCTGGAGTGGCGGAAGAACTGCCATAACTTCCGGACGACTGCTTTGGCTTTGAGCAGCTGCCGGAGTTCGGGATGTATGGTTCTAGGGTTATAGTACTTTGAGGGAATGCGGTGCGTGTGCGCCCGTACCACATTTAGGAGATGTTAGGAGAAGGATGCATCTGCCGCTTCCAAATCCTCGATAGGATCAATGCGTGGTCGTGGGTCTACGGTTTGGTTAAGGTCAAGGACAGCTGCATCCCAGTTGACCTCGTATGTCCAGTCTGGGTTTAACAGAGCTGGCATGTCCACGTTCAAGTCCATCACGACAGGGTCGTGGTCAGAATCGAGTTCGTTGACCGTATAGAGGTCAGGTGATATGGGATGGTGATCATGATATCGAGATCGTCCGGCCTGCCGTGGGCCGGGTAGTATGTAGGTCCTCTTGGTCCAGGCGCGATGAGGTTTGGATTACCGCTGCCTGCTAGCAGTTCTAGCGCACTCTTATATACACGATTTAGACGTTTCACAAAGGCTGGCGAAACTTAGCGCTGCTCATGGGCATAGGCGTGGCTTTAACGCTGTCCCTTTCACTCTCCGCTTCTCTCTTTCTCGGTGCTCGTTTTATAATGCCTCGCGACACTGCTTCTTCCTGAAGGCTGGTCGTTCCGAACAGCACCATCGTAGCGGGCCAGAAGATCCAGGCGTACCACCAACATCTTTCCTCGGGGTACCTTCTGGATGTGGTAGACCACGTCGTTAATCCTCTTTACGACCTGGTACGGTCCTTGCTACGGCTGTTGGAGTTTCGGGCAGCGTCCCAGGTAGCTGCTGCGTTGCAGAGACCAAAGGGCATAACTGTGAACTGCCAAAGCCCTTGGCCTGTTGGTAATGCGGTCTTCTCCTTGTCTTTCGGGTCTAGAGTCACCTGCCAGTAACCCGACTTAGATCCCGGATCGAGAACTACTGCACAACAGCAAGCGTGTCCAGGGTGTCGTCAATCCGGAGTAAGGGGAAGCAGTTCTTCCTGGTGACAGCGGTCAGCTTCCTACGCAGAAGCGTAGCTCGCCATTCTTCTTTGTAACCAGAACTGCAGGAGAACACCAAGGGTTCAGACACTTCGATCACTCCCCTGGACCTCATGTGCTCTAGCATGTGCCGTACCGCCGCCTGTTTCGCCAGCGGAATGCGTCTAGGTGTTTACCGAATAGGCCGGGCGTCTCCACTGTCGATGCGGTGAGGCACGTTGTCCGTGCGGCCATAGTCACTGTTACCTAGGCTGAAGACGCGCTGGTATCGTCTCAGCAGTTGCCGACCCTTCTCTAGCTCTACTGCGGTCAGGTGGTGGGTCACCCTCTCCAGTAAGGCTTCCAGCCGGGGCCCTAGGTGTTGCGTTGTCATTGGCTCCTGTGTCTTGTCGATTGCTGTCACGCTGATCACGGGCTTGCAGTCTCCAACTCTGTCCCAGCCTGGACATCGTGATCGGTGTCTATCAGGTTGAGCAGCCTCTACAGCCTTCACTACTGCTTGTGATGATGGATAATGCCTCCCACGAAGGCGCTTCTTCGAGTTAGGAATAGAAAGAAGTCACATGGGGCTATAGGGAGGGTGAAGATTGCACTTCACGTCGATTTTTGCAATATATTCCGCAACAATATTGGTAATATGCTGCCGCGCAGTGGTGCAGTATCCAGCCTGCTTCATGGAAATGTGATCTTTTGCGCCTGATATGGACTTGCAATATTTTCAGGACCTCCCTGTAGTATTGACCAGTTACTGATGTGTGTGCAGATACAACATGCTGATAAACCATTCCATGAATATCAAAGAATGAGATCGCCATAACTTTCCCAGCAGAATCAACCACTTTTGCTTTTTTGGGGGTTGGTGATGAAGGAGATTTCCACACTGAGCTTTGCTGTTTGCTTTTAGGATCAAAATGATGTAGCCAAGTCTTATCAGCAGTGATTACGTTTGAAAGAAACTCCGAATATTCCTCTGACATCAACTTTAACTGCATGTTACCTCCATTGCAGCGGTAGGCGATACTGAACATGTCTGAACTTTCCTGGAGTTCTCAGGCGGGGACCAGGAGTATCAACTACTACGGCGTGTTTGTTTTACATTAAGCTTACAGGATATAAGATTGAATTTTAGTGCGAAAAATTATGACCGTAAAAAATTATAATAATTTTTTATTGAACAGCTCTCGTACATGTATCGTGCTTCTAGTGTAAACTTATTTAACATGTGCTCCCTAATTACCAAGGGCGATCAGAAATTGAGGTTACAAAGTCCGGCATATTCCTTTATTATGGAAAAATTAGTAATGTATGTTAATTTTAATACATTGCTGTGTTCCGTTGTTCAATACTTATGGGCGAAACATATAACCTCGGTTGAAGTTCAGAGGCAGCTGATAGCGATTAATAATGGGCAGCCTGTAATATCTCGTGAGTATATCGCAGAATGGTGTCCAAAGTTTACACGCGGTAGAGAAAACATCACTGAAAAGGACCGCAGTAGCCGAATCCGCATGGAATCAACAGATATGAACACAGCTCGCTTGGAATTTCTGGTTTAGGACAACAGGAGGATCGAGAGCATATGAGATAGAATTGGAAACGTTTAAAAGCTTTCGTCACATTAAGAAGTTCTGCAGTAGCGGAAGATTTGTTAACGATAGATTCCAGAAAATCTCTGCGACAAAACAAGAAGTGCATGGGGCAATCTGCAAGTTCTACAATGGCTGTTCTCTAATGGGAACAGCTTTCCTTACCACACTATGAAGGGTGACGAAGCATGGATTCACCGCTGCGCTCACATAGTAAATGATGGCCAATAGAATGTAAACTCCTTTTTCCAAAGAAACAGACCTGCGAGGACCTTCTGCAGGGGAAGCTGATGACCACAGCTACGAGTGGAAAGAGGGCAGTCATTGACCGCTAGCCGATGCTATTAAACGCTGACACGATTGCGAGAAGCAATCAGGGTAAACAACCAGGACATCACATCATGGGCAGCTTCTACCTTCACGATAACGCGTGCCCTCATACAGCCCAGAAGAACACCATACTATCAAATCAATTTTACTCGTACATCATCGACCTACCTGTAGCCTAGACTTCTCTCACGCGCCTTCAACTGTTTTATACCCTAAAGGAGCAACCAGGAAGCTGAGGATTTAGAACGGGGAGCAGGAACGCTTCAGAAGTACCTGAACATGAAAGGACAGTCTTTTTACCAAACTCATTCCACAAATCGACAAATACCTAAACTAAAATGGACACTTTACCAAAAAATAATCTAATGTGTGTACTATCAGCTGTCTGAATTTTTATTGCGAAATAAAATGCGCACGTTGCACTACAAACATTGTAATCCTAGTTTCTCATCACTTCTCATAATATAATTTCCATATCTAAATACCGCCATGTTAAAAGGAACTACTAATCAGTTTTACTCCTTCATATAGTTTCAAGCTCTGTGCGGTTCCTTTCGACTGTTTGATTGTTATCTTCTTTTTATATTATATGCATTCTGTAATGCGGTTCTCTGTACATGTACTGTGAGAAATGGTTTTTCACAAATATAGAAAGTAATATATTATTGTTTGAGAACTGAAACACTCCGTCCTTGATGGAATGTGCTTGCATTAAAGTTATCTCTACAATTAAAGCCCCCATTTGCTTTATACAACAAATTTAGTAACCACAATTCCATACTTTGTTCCTCTGTAGTTGCTATTTATTTGTTTTAGGTTTTAAATAACTAAAATTTATTATTTTGACTCTTGCATTACATATTTAAAACCACCAAACTTCATTAGTCGAGGGTATTTGCTAGTTGTCCCGTGTTATTCTCCAATCCTTCTAGTGTTCTTTTCTTTTCGTATACCTGTCATCCTGCACAAATTCCTTCTTTTATGCTTCGTAACATCTTAGTTTAATTATCAGCAAACGTCGTTAGGTCTCCCCCAAGACATTTAATCCTGTTGCTGGAGATTAAAAGAGACGAGAGATATATTTATAATTTAGTTTATTAGGAGGTGTTTACATCATACAAGGAAGTTTCCATGATCTTATAATACTGCATCTTATATTAGTCCATATGAGGAAGAAATTCAAATTGTATACATGTATACATGTATACATTGGTCTTTATTAATATGAGAGTACATTGAAGCATTTATTAAAATGCTAATAATGCTTTACACCATTATTTTTACTGTTATCAACCATATTATGTGATTTTCCCATTTTTTAAACGAAGAAAGCAGATACTTTAGTGATCACTGTCAATATTGTTGGTTATAAAGCAAATTGAAAGGAAATTTAATAATATGGCATATTACATTACATGAAAAATTTTAAAATAGTTAATTTTTCAGCATATTAATAAAAATCGTATAACTAAACATTACCTTTTTTCAAAATATCATTTAATATATATCGCTATCTTGATTTTGTAAAATTAATCATATTTATGTAACAACAATATTTTGCTACGTAGTCTAGTATACCACATTTATTTAGTGGAAATTAATTGTTCTTTCACACTGGACGTGTGTAGTCTTAATTATGAAAAATTCAATGCCATAGCCGGGATTTGAACCACGGATCTTCTGGTTGCCGTCCAGCCGCTCTAACCCTTGAAAAACACGGGTCAGTTGGAGAATTTAATGTCATGTCGGCACATTGGCTATAGTAGCTCAAGGGTTAGAGCAGCTGGACGGCAACCAGAAGATCCGTGCTTCAAATCCCGGCTATGGCATTGAATTTTTCAATCTGACTCTACCTTTCCACACATTTATTTAGCTAATTTTGGATGAACATATAAACATCTCACTTATTTTACTACGCCGTATTTTCTTTCTACTCTATTAAGATTTGTTTTGTAAAAATATTCTCTAAAATAGAAGTTAAGAAATTTGAGAGAAAATTAAAAAATGGTTTAATAGTGATGGGTCAAAGTTTTATAATATCAGAGTATCCTAGTTTCAGACAATGCATACAAAAATAGTATAGTTAAAAATGCAAAAATCCATTTTTTATATAAAAAGGCTTGCCAAAGGCATCATACTTTAGGACATCGTAATGTTAAGAGCGTCGTTGAATATATCATGAAAGCTGCACATACTCTACAGGTATAGGTGAATGGTAGGAAATTACTTTGGATATTCTGCAGTAATTTATAACTCTTTACTTCTTAAGATGCAAGGTCGTAGTATGTCAGTGCAAGACAATGTTGTACGTCATAAATATTTAACAGCTTCAAATGAATTATTCATCTGTTGCATCTCCACAACCTAGTGGTTGATGTCTAGCAGAATTCAAAAGCAAAATCCAGAGCAGCTGCATGGATGTATGGACACAATAAAACAACCTTCTGCAATCGAAAATAACCAAACTGGGTTAAGTATCCTTTCGTGTTTTACCTTCTCCATATACTATGTACATTATGCACAGAAAGTATTAAACTACACCCAAAATGTCATACTAAAATTTCATTAAAATGTTCCGTTGTGGCCATTATGGTTTCTCTTTGTCGTTAAGGTAAATGCTGGGGCATTTGTTTTCATACCATGATTTCATTTCCATTATTTCCCTACATTCCATTTTCTTATCATATGCACTTTCAGACTCAAGGTGTACAGCAGTGCCAGACAGATGGTACGAACTCTTGCATACTGCAAATGCTTTCCTTGGCACTGGACGGCGTACTTGATCGCTGTCCTTACGTATGGAGACACTTGTGGACTCCAGACCTGGAATGCTGGTTACTGAGGGTTTTGTTGTAGGGATGATCGCTCAGCATTTATTAGGCACTTGCGCGCGCCTCTGTGCCTATCTGCCATACGACCCTGTGGCTTCTTGAGGTTCTGTGACTTCATTATTTCCTCCTGGGAGTTGTTAACAGTGCGCGAAGTGTTCCCCTCTGGTTCCTCCCTTAGACAGATCAAGAAATGAGTAATCTTTGTTTTATTGCATACAAATTTACGGTTGAATGAAAGTGAAAGTAGCATATTCAAACATTTTATATTCTGAGATTGCAAAGATAATCTTTTAATATGGTTAAACAATTTTATTTTATAACACTCAAGTTTTGATGCGGTCAGTATGACTTAAAATTTTTAATTGTGCTTGGAGTTGAAACTGAATTAATTTAATATCTAATACAACAGTTAGCGATACTGAAAATATACAACCGAATTAGTTTGAATACATTTGTTCGTAACCCAAGCTTGAATACATATTCTGTACATTTACATATTCTGTGCACTTTTACTGGTTCTTTTTACTCTAAGTTAGAGAAAAGCAATTTGTATTCTAGGGTAATTATTCGCCTCATAGTAGTAGAAGCAACACGATTTCTTACGATAGAGGACAGATTGAAAACAGGCTTATAATTGTGAAGAAAAACTACAAACAAAACAAGCAGCGAATCATAAAGTGTGACTGAGATATATGTTTGCTGCAGTATTTACATTACAAAAGAATATATTCTAGCAAGATCAAATGATGAAAGGTTTATTTTTGGGTATAGACTTAAAATTCAACGGAAGAACCGCGATCTTGGCAACAAATATCGTGCTGTTGATACACATTGCGTCATCTGGTGGGCCAACACGGAGCCTTGCGATGCCACTGTTACCGCACAGATGGCTCTGCAAGGTACCATTTTTAAAACTAGGAATGAAGCTATATTAAATACGGAAGCGGTGATTGTGATCTATAGAGAGTAAGATACAACTTGGAAATAGAAAATTAGATAAAAGGAACAATGTTTACTAGTAGGGAAGTATTGCATTGCATCCAAATATTCGATGTTTTGGGATCCTCTAAACCTACAAATAAATACAACAACCTGTACGCGCGCGCGCGCGCGCGCGTGTGTGTGTGTGTGTGTGTGCAGCATAACTCATAAAAGAATTCGCTTAATACCAAACTTGAGTTCTTTCAAACATGCAGCGGCACGAACCCAGACCCCCTTTTACATAGAAACTTTTCGAACATTTTGATTTTATCAAAAATGAAATTAATGATTTTGTTTAAATGCCTTGTAATTAATATACTTTAATTATAAATTAAATGTATATCTTGAATTTTCTGGGAAATGTCTTATTCATTCTGTATGGTTTTTGAATAACTGGTAATCCACAAATTATATGGATAGAGTCAACATGAAAACTTCAATGCCATGGCCGAGATTTGAACCACGGATCTTCTGGTTTCCGTCCAGTTGCTCTAACCCATTGATCTACCATGGTCAACGTGCCGTCCTGAAATTAAATTCTCCATTTGACTCGCATATTTCCCCGGTAAACCACTGGACGGGAACCAGGAGATCCGTTGTTCAAATCCCGGCCATGGCATTGAATTTTTCATGTTGACTCTATCCATCAAAACCCTTAGCCTATAAACGGCTAGTGTGGAGAAATTATTAATTTCCATCAATTAACTAAAATAACACAAATTATATTTGATACGTTTCTTTGTGGTGTCAACCATTTCGTAGATATTCCTTGTTACTTCTTTGAATTTGTCAGTACTTACATTTTCCTCAAATAGAAACTCACTATTCATTTATTTATCTCGGTCCATGCAAAGAGAAAGGAGTTAGGAAGGTATCACATAGTGACCAGCTGTAAAATATGTAACTATCGCTTGAAGCCATTCCCTTATATTCCCAAGTTCCCCTCACACCAAATAGAAAATTAACAGTAAAATTATTTCGGCAAATTTTTGTCTTTATTAACAAGAATGAGATAGAAGAATAATGGTGACTGGTTTGAATGAATAAGTTGTATAAAAGTAGGAAGAGTCTGTAAGTGGAATACATCAGATTTTTATCTCTTGATGTACAAGAAAAACTAAATTTAATAGGTCCTCACACAGTGACGATCTTTAAACAATTTGACTATCGCTTAAAGGTTGCTGTATTTATTATTATTATTATTATTATTATTATTATTATTATTATTATTATTATTATTATTATTATTATTATTATTATTATTATTATTATTATTATTATTATTATTATTATTATTATTATTATTATTATTATTATTATTATTATTATTATTATTATTATTATTATTATTATTATTATTATTATTATTATTATTATTATTATTATTATTATTATTATTATTATTATTATTATTATTATTATTATTATTATTATTATTATTATTATTATTATTATTATTATTATTATTATTATTATTATTATTATTATTATTATTATTATTATTATTATTATTATTATTATTATTATTATTATTATTATTATTATTATTATTATTATTATTATTATTATTATTATTATTATTATTATTATTATTATTATTATTATTATTATTATTATTATTATTATTATTATTATTATTATTATTATTATTATTATTATTATTATTATTATTATTATTATTATTATTATTATTATTATTATTATTATTATTTATTAGAGGTACTATGTATACCACCACAAGTCTGTCAATACATTTCAAATTTGGTTGAACTTCCTGCAACAAAATGCTAAGTGAGCTTCCATACATTTAATTTATTTGAAATTAATGTACATTTAAGAAAATATGTGTGAAAATTACGCTAAAATATACAATTAGAACAAATGTTTATTAATCCCCGAATACAAAACAAAACGTTGCAGATGTACTTTATATGTAGTATTTTGTGCTTATTTGCGCTGTTATTCTAATGTTTTTATTTCTTACAGTAGATTCTGGTCTTGAATGATTCTGAAATGAACGTGGTGCATGAATCAGAACCAGCTTTTATGTTATGAAACCGCGGAAAAATTGTTTCAAACAATTCTTTGGGGTTAGAAGACAGAACAAGCGCTTAATGTATTTTTAAGTTTTCAATGTCACATTCGAAATGCCCTAGGTCTTGAAAAGGAGAAAATAAGAATGAAAACACAAGGACAGGAAGAAATGAAATGGAAAAGAAAAAAAAATGTGTACGAGGAGTACAGAAAAAGAAGCAGGCGAGTAGTAGTAGATGGTTGACGAGACTTGTAGAACCGGACGCGAACCTAGGACCTTGGCATTCAAGGTCCGTTCGTGAGGATGTAACCTTGTGGAAAGAGGGAAACCTGTAATTACTTGCCTTGATGCCATTTCCGATTGGGTTCAAACTTTCATTGCCTCGATGCATCCAAATGATTCGATTATCCAAAGAATGCCATCCCCTTGTGATCACGCATTTAGAGAATGCTTGCAAATGTTATGGATGTTTTCTGAATCCCCCTCTCTCTCTCCAGCAAACCGGTCTCCATCCAAAGCCAGTTTCTCGTGAAACACACATCAATGTATAGAGTAAGCATGAACAGGCCAAAAGGGCTTGGAAAAAACAACCTCTAGCACACTCTTATTATGCTTAATTTCAAAATTTGTCGAGTTTTATTGAAAATTCTTAGACCACAAGATACTTTCTTTTACTATGGTACATTTTGATTAAGAACATTTTATAATAAATATAAGTGGATTTGTATGCTCTAAAAGGAAATATATTGCTTTAATGCTTAAAATATTTCACTAAGCCAAGCAGCGGAAGCTCATAAATATGTTGTGGGGTTGCGTGCCTGCGTCACATACAAGAGGTCTCGAGTTCAATTTCGGGGTGTAGTACCCGAAGACATTTCCGGAATTTTCCTAATCTGACAAGAAGGCAAATGCAGAGTAACTCTAAGCACTCTAGCCTCGTTTGAGCATTATTTCATTCATTTATGTACGATATTCTATCACAGGTTAAAGAACGTTATCTTTCAAGTGAAAAGGGAATGGTTCTATCGTTTTTAATTAAAAGAATGTCATAAAAGCTGTTGATAGAATTCCACCAAATACATAAGGAACACCCCTGTCTCCAGCGCTTATACAAGGCGAGTGCCCCTATTTATCTTATCTATGCAACCCGCAGTTTATAGTCTAATGTGAAAACAATTAACTTTTTAGCACAAAAGTCCTTATTGCAGCTCTGACCTTCTAATCGGTATTATCGCAACCAACATTAATACTTACAGCCCTAATGAGGAGCAAAAAGTTGTGAAAAGTTTAAATAAACGACGGATTTTCATGCATATAATACTAGAAAGGTGATAAATTGTGCTTGCCGAAAGAGCGATATAGATTATGTGGCAGCTAACAGAGTGCGTTAGTTAGCAGCTGGCATAGTATGGTAATGTAAGGGCTAGGTTCGAAACGACGTTACATTAATTTTTCTTTATCCAAGACTTTACTGTCTGTATTTTTGTTACTAATTTATTTATTTATTGTTGCTACTGGTACTTTTGTGAGCCAAATACACAAGAATGACAATCCGATAATTAGGAATCTACGGAGATTAGGTCACCATATAAGATGTGCTGAGCTCACTCTACCGTAAGGCTGGAGAGGCCCGCCTCGTTAGCGTAGATGGTAGCATGTCTACCTCACGTTCAAGATGTCCCGAGTTCGATTCTCGATCAGGGTGAGTTACCTGGATAAGGTTTTTTCGGGGGTTTCCCTTAACCTTAAAGACGAGTGTCAGGTAACTCTGAGCTCCACGGACCCTGGACACATTTGAGCATCATTTCACCCATTTCATTCAGCGTTGGAGGACGAAAATTGACCAAAAAAGAGCTGGAGAGGCCCTTGACCTTTGAAAGGGAAACTACGGGCTATCTTTGTCTTCAATTAGGGATCATATTTAACTTTGTGAACCTTATTATATTTATGGTATCTGGTGTTGTAAACCATGTTGCGCAGTTAGCTTTCATTTTTAGGAGTATGTCAACGTCATTAAATCGAATAGTTTTTGTTTCGTGCTAAAATATTAATTTCATTTTGCATTTGTTAAAGGTTTTAAACTCGGTTGAATGGATCAAGCAAAATACCGACCATAATAAAATATCTACTACGAACCAAACATTTATAACTATCTTCCAGTAGAGAACATGGCTAGTATTGTATTTTGTAAACGTCTATAATGTTATCAAAATGTTATTATTATTATATCAAGAGGTAAAACAAAGGGCAATAAGAATTTCGAACGGATCACGAAGGATTTGAACCCAAATTAAAGTGGCAGAGTGGTAAAGTAACCTGTATAATATACCATATAGGGGAATATGGGGCAGGACAGGGTACTTAATAATTGTGCATCTATATTTCACATTTGAACATTTACAAATTGTGCTTTGGTAATGTAAATGTGTTTATTATTGCACAATTACCTAAAACCATAAATTAAATAGACACTCACAACAAATGGGAGCAACTATCACGTCAAAAACAAAATTAGTACATTTGTCCCGTTTTGCCCCATAGGTGGGGCAGTAAGGGGTATTATTTCTTTGACCAATTTTTGATAAGTTTTTTATTTCTTTTACATTTAGTTTACTTTTCACAATATGCACAAATACGTACATCTTCATCATCAGTTTCGACACCTACACAAGAATTATGTGCCAACTGCAGGTAGCAGGGATGTCTAATCCACCCTCCTTCTGAATAATCGTGGCAGTAAAGACAATCATCTTTGTCGTCTTTTGCCACTTCTTTCCTGTTACCAGCAGACAGATGACTTGTGGGACGTTTGGATACAGAAGTATTAGGACATGTAGGCCTACCTTTCGATGATTCCCGTTTTGTTTTTGTTTCGCCTTCTGGCAGAGCAAGACGCCTTTTTACAGGTTTTTTATTCACTTTTTCTTGTTCCGCGTACAATAGCGCTTCTTTATAAGGGGATGTTGTCAGTACTGTGCTTTTTCCCCTGTTTTTCCAAACTCTCTTGTTTTTCTGATCTACCTTTGTAATAGGCGTGATATTTTCTGGGCTGGAACTCTGGAAACTACTGCAGCTTGGCATCACAATGTTTTCTCTGCCCATAGTTGAACCAGAGACAAAGGACATCTCAGAAGTTGAAGGATTAACATCATCAGGAACTCCAGAAGAAAGCTCAATTTCTGTCGTTTTGGACAGTAGGAAATCAGCATCATCAAACACATTGATGTTCACAGACCATATTCCTGTTGTTCGAAACCCATTGACTGCCGTGCTCATTGTTGAGGCTCGCCTATAACTGACACCAAACAATGATGCAACCTGAAAAAGTGTCAATACTTTTCCAGGATTAGATCTAACCCAGGAGCAAATTTCATCCTCATAATATTTGATTAGTAGTTCATGAAAAAAAAAAAAGAAAAAAAAAAAACATAGCGGCTGCAGCCTGTGAGAACATTTTAACAACATAATCAGGATTATCTCGTTTCCTCTTAACGTAGCGTTCAAGAGTTGTTTGGGGCACTTGAAATTGACTAGCTGCCCTTTTGTACCCCATTGAACCACCATTCACAGCCCCCTCCATTGAGACTAAAGACCACTCTTGCCTCTGAATTCTTTACTTAATTACGCATTATCCCGAAATCACATGAAACATGAGTAGTCAATCATATGCATAACACACAGAGTTTTACACCAGGAGCATAATGGGGTAGTGCCCTGCTATGCCCCACCCATATTGCCCCGTAAACACCAATTTAGGTTAATGCTTGTCAATGGTTCGATATTCAAAGATAACTTAGCGAACATGGATTTAGAAGTAAATTAAGTGTTATATTCCATAGTAATTATTGTTTTTTATTTAAATGTAGATATGATGTATTTACATGCCTTGAAATATATCACGAATCTTGTAAAAACTGCTTCAAACTGTATCCAACACACAGTTCGCACACAACAGATTCTGTTATGGCAGCCAACTGACGTGTACTAGTAGCTGTGATTGAGATGACGTAGTTTTGACAGATTCCGGTAGATTGTGCCACCTACTAGAGAGAAAACACGTATACCCCGTTCTGCCTCAGTACCCCGATATGCCCCATGTTCCCCAAGCAAAAGTTAGCTTGAGAGGGACGGCTTCTATATAAGTAACGGCAGACCTTTGATCACCACTTCCAATTTTTACACCTTCATACAGTGTTTTGGGCTCGTTTTGGTAGTATTAACGCAAATCACAAAACAGAATCTGCCATTAAAATTACTGTATGAGCTAGAAACTGCCATATATAGTGACAGAAACGAAAACAATCTACCTAATTTTCAGCATTTTTTGACGTGGCTGTACACGAAAACACATGTTGGCTGAATATTTAAATCCAACTGGTTCCACTATGCAGATGTGCCATTTTGTATCCCAATTTTATTGCCAACGGATGCATGTGATAGGTTGTTCCTTCAGGGGCGTGAATGTACGCTGATGAATAAAAGTTTGTAAACTCGTCTAAATTATTACTGCAGCTCTCTATGTCTGGGTATGATGTTTTTGGAATTGGCATACATAGTAATTGCTTTTTGTTCCATACAACAGTTATGCACTGAGTTATCTAGCTGCTGTGCAAATAATCCATTCGTAGTTATTCAAGAACAGTATAAGTCACATATGTCACTTGGCACGTTGCATACATTAAAAAATAAATAGGGGTAGGTTACTCATCTGGTATATTGTAGTCAAATGAAATATTATATTTTTACAAAAGTTCCATATTGAGACTCACTATTTGCACATGTCTTCCATGTTTTTCCTGCAAACATGCCACTGTCATTTTCTAGGTTTGAAGGTGTTAATCAAAATACATTATAATATATATATATATATATATATATATATATATATATATATATATATTTATTAGGTAATGACATGAAAGGTAAAATTTATGAATGCAACTGAATTTATCACATTTGCTATTTCCTTTCTATTACAGCGAACTTACTGACGAACTTAAAATTTTAAAAACAAGATAGAAAATTATGTTCAGTATCACCTACCGCTGCATTGGAGGTAACACGCAGTTAAAGTTGATATTAGAGGAAGATCCGGAATTTATTTCAAACGTAATCACTGCTGATGAAACTTTGCTACATCATTTTCATCCTGAGAGCAAACAGCAAAGCTCAGTGTGGAAATCTCCTTCAGTACCAACCCCCCAAAAAGCAAAAGTGGTTGCTTCTGCTGGGAAAGTTATGGTCATCTCATTCTTTGACATTTATGGAATGGTTTATCAGCATGTTGTACCTGCACACATATCAGTAACTGGACAATACTACAGGGATGTCCTGAAAACATTGCAAGTCCTCCATATCAGGTCCAAAAGACCACATTTCCATGAAGCAGGCTGGATGCTGCATCACGATAATGCGCGGCCGCATATTGCCAATGTTTTTGCTGAATATATTGCAAAAATCAACGTGAAGTGCATTCCTCACCCTCTCTGTAGTCCGTATTTAGCCCCATGTGACTTTTTCTATTCCCTAACTTGAAGAAACGCCTTCGTGGGAGGCATTATCCATCATCAGAAGCAGTGATGAAGGCTGCGGAGGTGATTTTGAAAGATCTCTCAAAATATGGTTTCCAGCTTGTCTTTGAAGACTGGCAGAAACGCTGGGACAAGTGCATCGCATTCAGGAGAGACTATTTTGAGAAGGATCATCAAAATTTAGAGGATGAGTAAAGGTACGTTGTTAAAAAAATTGTGATCGTTCTTTATTGAACAGCCCTCGTAATATATCTAGGAAGTTATAATGAATGTCATTTATTTTATTGTGTTCAAACAAACCCCGCTGACTACATTCGTTTACAAAACTATACGCCTGTGAAGGATTTCGCAATAGGTAAACAATTAAATAACAAGATGATAATGATGAAAACAGTGCTTGTCTTCTAACTGCAGTATTGCGGGTAGTCTTAATTTCCAGGCGCTTTTCATGAAACTGTGCAAAACAATGTTATTTTAACCATGTGTATCTTCTCAATAGTATCTTGTTCATTCTTCTGTAACCTGTCTTGTACAACTTACGACAAAACTTTTTTTAGTCTACTGATAATCCGTACACCTAGTTTTAAAGTAGGTCAATATTAGCTACTAATCCGCAGCAAGTGAAGACGGAGATACCATATTCATTAAAATGGTTTTGCAGTTTATAAATTCCAGGGCCTAGAAAGTTAAAATATATCCACAATTTGTCTTCCTAGAGGCATACACGCTACTGTGTACGCCACAGACGTGGACATTAAATGTTTTGCTAGGTATTATTACAAAAGTATTTGAATTCAGTTTATAATGCTGCTTGTGTTATAATTTCTATATTTCATGCATTCTGCAATCATTGAAAGGCGATGTTTGTTTTTCATCGTGGTTTATAGGGAGGGGTCCGTATTGTGGAGATGGATGATATTGAGTTAGAAGATTCAAGGTGCGTTCAAGTTATAGCATCTCCTATTTTATTTTTCAGGCCTGCGACCAGATAGAACATTATGACTTTTTTTTTTTTAAATATGTGCACTCTTTGTGAATGTGTGATAGAGATGACATCACTGTATGGTACATAGAACTGTAGTAGCAGGGTCGAGAGTTAGGACTGCTTTTGGTACTTAAAATGGCGACGGTTTCATTGCAAGAACAGAGAGTAATCATTCGTTTTCTCCATTTTAGTGGTGTGAAACCTATGGAAATTCATCGCCAGTTGAGTGAGGCATGTGGTGATGGTACCATGGATGTGTCTAATGTACGTTCCTGGGTGCGACAGTTCAATGAAGGCAGAACATCGTGTGACAACAAACCAATACATTCACGGCCTCACACCAGCCGGTCTGACGACATGATCCAGCGAATGGAGCGAGTGAAGAACGTTGTTTTGGAGGATCGCCGATTGAGTGTTTTGAGATAATCTGCAGGATTGTTTTCACAGATCCCACGGAAATGCCAATTTTGGAGACGATGACTGCAACTGTTTGTTGTCACGCGATGTTCTGCCTTCATTGAACTGTCGCACCCAGGAACGCATTATACACATCCATCGTACCATCACCACTTGTATTACTCAACTGTCGATGAATGTTAATAGATGTCACACCACGAAAGTGGAGAAAACTAATGATTACACGCTGTTCTTGCAATGAAAACGTTGCCATTTGAAATATCAAAAACACTTCGAACTCTCGTCGCTGCCACTAGAGTTCTATGCCCTGTACAGTGCTGCCATTTCTGTCACGCATTCACAAAGAGTCCCCGTGTATTTGAAAAAAAAAACAGAAGTTTCTATCTGGTCCCAGTCCTGAAAAAAATAGGTGTTATAACTTGAAGGTATCTCGTATTAACCAGAAAGGTGCAGCGAAACCACTCTGATTCATGAAAACCAAAAGTTTGTTTTACTATCAGCTGCAACGAGAAAGAGAAGCATTTGGTTACCTTAGAGGTGCAGCAGATGTCTCTACTGTAGCCTAGAACCCTTTTAGAACGTTTTTTGTACAGCAAAACGATCGTTTAAGGACAACAAACACGAGCGTTCTCCCACAAATAAGAATATCTTCCCGCTACTAAGCATGAGCAGAGGGGACTGTCAATCTGTTTAAATGAGAAGTGAAATGCACTGGATTTTATCACTGAGGTTTAAGTGCACAGGTAGTACGGCTCCTTTTTTGTTTTTAATTAATATCCTCCAACGTTAAGTCATATGGCTGCGGCTTACGGCTTAGGACTCTGTCAACCTCTCGTTTTCTCTTGCGGCCTAGGACCCTTATATGCTAGCACCAAACCACTTGAGGTAGCAAGTACCATCTGTCGGGAAACTTAGAAATGACGGGCTTATGCTGTGACGAGTAGTAGAAAATTGCCAAAATCGAGCAATTTGTATGAAAGATAATTGAAAAGGCTTTATTGTAGAGATACTTGAAAGGTATATTCAGTTCGCTAAACGAATAATAGGCAATTTGCTTATTTAATCAGTGACAGTTGTGGTGGTGGGGTGTAACAGTAGTGGTGACAGTAGCAGTGGAACAATAGCAGTTGGCAACAGTAGCAATTCGTCGATAACATTTTCAAATGAAACAAGTTACACATTGAGTACCTTTGGACGAAAATAGCTTGCTTTGGTTTTATTGAATCCTGTTTAGAAATTACATTATTTAGGACAGAGATAAAACAGAGAAGTGTTTTGTCTTGATTCAATGGAAATAACTGATTATGTTTTACTTCTTAATAAATAGTTTTTAAAAGTAAATTCATTTTCAATTTTGGGATGCACTAAAGACGAGTGAATATTTTAATTTAACGGTACTGTGACTTTGTGGATTCGTAGAATTAAAAGTTTTGTATGCAGATATTTAAAATGCTCTTAATTACAAGTAAAACAATAAACTCTTTGTACATCCCTTACAGCAGTAGAATGTCGTAACATGCACAAACGCAGTGTACACGCAACACACGTAAACAAACGAAAGCAATTACTTGCGGTTCACTCCAAATTGATACACACACACGATTAACAGCTCACTAGCAACTGACTCGCAACACACACACACACACACACACACACACACACACACACACACACACACACACACACACACACACACACACACACACACACACTCACACATAAGGTACTGGCAGGCTGATTACAGCCAGAATGTTTTGGGTTTAACCGCATGTTGGAAACTTTGGTGAATGCAGGATGGGATGGGATTTTCGATTGAGCAAAGATTGCGAGGTAGCTTGCTTGCTCCTCTAATTTTGATCAGTATGCAATACCATTTTTTTGTTACTCCCTGGTGTTTATAGGTTTAAAGTGGGATAATTTTGAATCCTAACAATTCATTGGATGTTTATGGAGTTCAGCTTTTGCTGCGGCTCGAATTAATTCCAGTGTTATCTTGGGTGCCCACATGCCATGCGGGGTACTCCGAAAAATCTGAAATGGTGTCTGACTCGCAACTAAAACTTTGCCGTCTTTAATACCTCCAGTCCTGTTCTAGAAATTAGTGGATCGTTCGGTAACAATCAGGATGGCAGCGGGAAATTCCAGACTATTTCTATCTCTTTCTCTCCCTGCTGCTGTCTATATCTCGGCGCTCACCTAAGTGCGGGCTGGCTGCGGCACAGCAATGCCTGGCAACAGTATGCAAAGCATCCAACGGGCAAAATTTCAATAAGACTCTTAAAGAAAAACTTGAGCCAGTGTTCCAAATTCATATGCGTCAATCTTATGCTGGGATATGGCTGTAGCCTAAGCAAAACTGAATCAAAGATAGTAATCTCTTTTCTCACACATAAGCATGGTAACTTTCATAATGTTAAGTACACGGTATATTATATACAGCTATCGCAGGTCCGGTGGTAAGACTTCCTATTGCAGATATGATGGTGGAAATGCGTTACTACGTTATTTCGTTTGCATGGTATCGATAGTGTAAAAACTTTCAAAATAGAAGTCCTGTTCGATAGGAGCTCTGGTAGAAACTCTTCACATGCTGGTGTAGATGGAAGGAGCATTTGCAAGGCTTCCCTTGCTAAAGCGTGCTCGCTACAGAGAGGACTTTGAAACCCCGAGCACTCTTTTCAGGTATATTGGTTTCAGGCCTTCAAGCTCTTGTAACTGCGTGATAAGTGTTTCTATAAGACTTCTGATCCACGTGTAAGTGAGGGCAGTACCCGAAAGAGCTCTAGCAGCGTACATTGACGTATTTTGCAGGTGCCTGATATCGTTTATGGGCTTTTCAGGTCTTTCCTTTAAATGGTCTAGAGAGTTTGATCCGGTCGCTGCACTGTAATCCCCAGTTACTTAATGTCTTTTGACGTTAGTGTACGTTCTCCGTAGAGTTTTCTTTACTCAAGTGTTCTCCTCTCCTAAATACAATTAGTTCAATCTTCAGTACCTTCACAACTAGTTCATTTTCTTATGCCCACTGGGCAATGAGATTTCTTCCTTCCTGTAGATCCTTTTTGTTATCGGAGACTAGGGCCATGTCACCTGTATATAGACTACATTAAGATTCTTTACTTCCTTCTTTACTTTTTCAGAAATGTCATGTTTCAAGATATAAAAGATAAGCTTTTTGTTGTGGTAAATTACATGACGTCATTCTTTAATAATGATTACAGCATTGCTACTAATAGCACAAACACTAGATAATAGCATATTATGATACAAGTATGGTAAGTACATCATTGGAGAATGGGGAAGAGTCTGAAGAGTATAGAAGTAGAATACTTAGAGGAAAATAAAATTCAGCATTTGAACATTGATTTAAGTATCCATGTCACTAACATTATGCTTTTGACGAACTGGGTTATCGGTCATCACGCTAGATTTTTGAACTTAAAAAGATAATAATTGGCATCTCATACTTAACATATGCATGAAGTAAATCCCAAATACCATTGGGAAATAAAAATAATGTGAAAACTTAGGCAAGATTTTAATGGTAAACTTTAGTTATCAAATAAGATCATGTGCACAATAATAAATAAATAAAGACTTAGAGGGCTAACATACGTGTGCGAATAAAACGAAGCAGAGAGCCACTAGAACCAAATACAGGAATACTACGAGTATATGACACTGAGAACCGGATACGAGTATTATCATCGAAAAAGCATTTTATAAACTTTTATTTTACTTCAGGTTTGGTACTTAAAGTGACCTACGATATACGGATAGTTGTCATTTGTTTTCGATATTGTGCATGCAACCAAGTCCTTAATACTTAAATCTAGATTATTTCTAAACAAAAATTGGCAAATAACGAAACATATACGAGACAAAATGTAAAGAAAATTCATGCAAGTATGAACGATTTTTTATTTTTTAGAACCCTAGATTATAAAAATCATGCTTTTTGTCAATAATATCTTCCAAATATGTTGATCTGATTTTTAATATTAGACTCAACGAGAATGCTTAGAGAGTGGAAAGGCAGAGAAAGTATTAAGTTTCACCCAAGGGTTTTAAATATATGATTCGAGATCCTTCAAAGACAAAAATAACATTCTTAGAAAAACGTCCATGTGCGTGTGTCACCTCAAATTAAATTTTCATAGAACTCCTTCAGAATATTTCCCCAAAATAGTTGTGGCGATTTTGATTAAAATGATTTTTAATTTTTAGGAATAGTCTATGAGGGCCCCTTCGTTCTGAATGAGTTTTGTATTGTTGATAACCGCAAGAGTTACAAAAAGTATTGCTACAAATATGTACCTAGATCTCTTAGAGCATGCGATTTACATGAAATTCATTTTTGTGACATTAATTTCGAAGATATTTCTTGTTATTGGTAGGAATGTCCGAATACTCACTTTTGTTCACTGGTACAAGTAAGAGGCAATTATTTTTTTTTCCTACAAGATATATATTATGCAGATAAAAAGGAACTGAATTCCACCAATACTTTTGATACCAAAATGAAAGTAGATGTAGATTTTGAGGCTCTCTGAGTTAAAAAAAAAAAACATTTTTAGAAAAAGGTTCAGGCGAAAACGTAACTCAATAACCAAAAACCAAACCTGGTACTTTAGTTCTGTCTTTAGGGTACGACACGAAGATTTTCAAGAAAATCCTCACTCCACAACTACTCTTTACGCGGAACAACTGTCAAAAAATTTGATTTCCTAAGACTTTTATTTAACAATTTGTTTAAAATGCTGTATGTTTAAGTTGTTTTAATGAAAAATTAAATGTATATCTTGAACTTTTTGGTGATGTTCTGTGAAGGCCTTTTCATTCTAAATGACCTATGTAAATCGTAAGGGTTAATACCTAGCTCTGGAAAAGCTTCATGCAATTTATCACAAAAAAGTAAAATACAACTTTTGTATGAAAATAAGCGGATTCAATATTTTTCTAGTTATTACTTTGAACTTTTAAATATGTATGCGTTTTTCAAATCGAAAATATTTATTATTCTTTTATGTCCAGAAGAATATGTCAAAGCCATCACTTAATAATCTTTGAAAATGTGACTATTGCTTTATCCTCTGCATCATGTAACGAAATGCATAATGCAAATTTATCTGGATTAACAACAAGTACCTACATAACATAATAACATTCTGTAGTGATTGTTGATAACATAATGGCACGAGAAATTAGGAGTGCAAAACTTCAGGTCTTTCTTAATGTCCTCTAGAGTTAGGATGAGTGAATGTATGTGATTTAATGTTCTCAAACATAAACGTAATAGAAATCCAGTTGTTTGTTTAACAAATCGAGGAGTAAACAGTGTTACCACCCACATGACCTTAGGCGTTAAAGGCGATATAAAATGGAGAAAAAGTTAAGGTTGAAGGGAGATGTTGGGGCCATTACTGCTTTCATCCGTGACACGTGAGTATTTCATGATGGGAAAACTTGACACCGTAGGGATCAACCTGTACCAAGAACGCAGCTAGAAAGTAACTATCAGGCCCAAAAAGCTTGCATAAACACTGCCACAAACACATCAAGGAAATCGAGCATAACGAAGAAAGAGTAAGCCTAAAGGTCCAGAACTGGTTGCAACTGTTTCTAGCGATAACGATGTCGTTTAAGAGGGGATTTCCTAAACAAAAGTCCCCGAAGTCAAAAGTAGCAAGAACCTTAACCTCCATATAAGAGCGTTGGCAAGTAACACATCGCACCAATAAATGTCATTATTTAATATATCATTAATGTGAATCAAGCTTCAGATGCAACTTTACACGTAATTCTTTCCTGGAACTAATTGGAATAGAATGCCCCACTCATATATACTCCAAACGAAAGTTGCATCAATTGTGTAATACAACAGCATACATTGCCCTACCTCTGTGGCATCGGGGCAGCATGCTTGGCTCACATTCAAGAGGTCCGACCTTGAATCTTACGTAGGGTGCGTTACATCGATAGAGCTTTTTCCCCCCGAAGTTTTCCCCCTACCCTGAAATATTATAGTTGTGTTACTCTAAACCTTATGGACTCCGGGCTCATCACGTATTTCATTAATTTTAAATATTACCTAACCGGTTAAATCACCTTAAAATTAAAAAAAAGACGATTTTGAAAAGTAAAGGCAAAAAGTAAGTTGCACCATTACAAACAAAACTGCACCATTGCACCAAAATTGTACCATCACAAACAAGATTTTAGGTTGTGTGTAATCTATACTGATGTTTTATATCAACCATTTGTGCAGAATCTTTATAATATTGATTACACTAAGAGTTTTCCAGAATACATTATCTACAATTTACATACAATATTTTATGCATAGACCATAAATTCCAGTAAATAATGACATAATTCGAATTCCATTGCCGAATAAGTGTCAGTCTTCATACCTTCGTAAATGAAAAGTAACTTCGCTCCCTGCATTTCACTTATTATTTGACCTATTGAACGGATAAATAAGACAGCCACTTGCATGCATTCCCTTCCTGGCAGAGAAATGATTAGGTGTTAAAGACTGTAAGGTAACCTGTTATAATAAGAGTATTGTAATTATATATATATATATATATATATATATATATATAGAGAGAGAGAGAGAGAGAGAGAGAGAGAGAGAGAGAGAGAGAGAGAGAGAGAGAGAGAGAGAGAGAGAGAGAGAGAGAGAGAGAGAGAGAGAGAGAGAGAGAGAGAGAGAGAGAGAGAGAGAGAGAGAGAGAGAGAGAGAGAGAGAGAGAGAGAGAGAGACAGAAACGGTACAGCAAGACTGAAAAATTCAATGCCATAGCCGGGATTTGAACCACAGATCTTCTGGTAGCCGTCCAGCCGCTCTAACCCTTGAGATACTATGGCCAACGTACTGACATGATATTACATTCTCCAACTGACTCATATTTTCCCCGGTAAACCACTAGGAGTTTTCATAAACACATGAGACAACTATCTTAATGGCGACTTACTATGCTGCAAGTACTTTAGCGCCCGGGCTTTATAGTTCGGACCACTATTAGGTACAATTAATGGAAATTAATTGGTCTTTCACACTAGCCGTGTGTAGGACGCACTATAATACGGTAGAGCCAGACTGAAAAATTCAATGCCATAGCCGGGATTTGAACCACGGATCTTCTGGTTGCCGTCCAACCGCTCTAACCCTTGAAAATATGAGTCAATTGGGGAATTAAATGCCATGTCACCACCTTGGCCATAGTATCTCAAGGGTTAGAGCGGTTGGACGGCAACCAGAAGGTCCGTGGTTCACACACCGGCTATGGCATTGAATTTTTCAGTCTGGCTCTACCGTGTCATATTGTGCGTCCTACACACGGCTAGTGTGAAAGAACAATTAATTTCCATTTGTAGACAAACTTTGCATCTCCCTTGATCATAAGAAAAAGAAATCACAAAATGGTTTTATGTTCTCTCTGTATGCCACATATCTTGAAATCTCAGGATATGTCATTGCTGTTATTGACAAGCAAGTCATAAAGAGCCAACTATGTTCGATGTTGAACACAGCAGTAATCTATCTATAATGATTGGATTCACAAAAGTAATAGCTTTGAATGTTAAATGAAAATACTGTTTTATCAAACATGATTAACCAATCCGAAACATTTATATTATTTTTGCCTTCACATCTAATAGAAGTTATCTGCCTGAGGAATAGTATCCTGAGATATGTGTTTAATTGATGTAAAAGAGGTTTGGAGTAACTAAAATGTTTAAAGATAAAAAATAAGGGCAGTCTTCTTGCCTTCACTGTTAAATATTATACGATAAACAAATAAAATGAGTAAAATAAAAGTAGTATGTATATGGAGATAAAATGAGAATCGTACTGCCTTACCCTTATAAGCTTATATCATCACTTAAGACTCATCTACAAATTATCCTTACAAACATGTTTTTTACTTATTTTGTGTTGAGATAAACGACTGCAGAAATAGTTACATTGTATTTTCCTTAGGTACCAGTGGAATACAGAAGGCTGAAGCAAGAGTAAAATATTTAAAAATAAATCATTGTATATGGCTCGGAAATTGCGTACACTTTGCATAACATAGCGAGAAAAATCAATGGTAATTTAACGCTTCATGAATATATCTATGAAGTTAGAAATATAACATTTGAGTCCCTTTCCGTTTACCGGGTATACAGAAGTGTAAGTACAGCGTTCATTAACAAGTCCAATATATATGTTATTAATAATAAAGTGTCTGAAGCATATGTTCATTTAGTCAAAGGTATTGAAGCCACTTAACACATTTTACGTAAAAGTGTAGCGCGGGCATTGTTCATAAAAATACTGAACTTAAACATCAAGTTTAGTATTCGTCTAAGATTTCGTTTGTGAGTTGTGCTGTTCACACACACACACACACACACACACACACACACACACACACACACACACACACACACACACACACACACACACACACACACACATACACATACTCATAACTGCTCTAACTACTTTTGAAAAAACCCTCATATTTACAATCAATAAAACAGACAGTTTTGTTTCAGTGTTTTATGGGGAGATAAAGTTGCAAAAGAAATGCACTTGTCTCAGTCCGATGTATACTTAGGTTTCGTAAGTATTTTATTTGGATTATTGAAATTGTTTGATTGTCATTTAAATTATCTCAGGAATTATACTCTCTTACGCACTTGTTTAACTAGAAATTTTTAACGTTAAACGAAATGGCTTCTTAAGAAATTTAGAGGAAACATTTTGCATACCTTGTCCAATTGCACTGTTTCTTTCTGAAATGTATTGCTATTGATCAAATTTGTTGGTAGATATCAGAGATAAGGCCAGTATTTGCGTATGCGGATGACATTACACTCGTGCTCACGGATTCTGGTGACTTCACAGCAATTGAACCAACGTTATTACAATATCAGAGTGCGTCAGGGGCTTTCATCAATTACAGTAAATCGCATCTCCTGGCCTTGAATAACTGGACGATGGAGGACGCTCGGCTTACACATCAGTCCGACATTAATGTCCTAGGTCTGTTTCTAACACCCGGCCGGACTTGATCGCAGTCAACTGGAGAAGAATTGTTAACCACTGCATATATACATTTACCTCACAGTTGACGAGGAATTTGAATTTTGTGCAGAAAATTTGGCATGTGAATACCTTTGCGCTGGCGAAGCTGTGGTACGTGACGCAGGTGCTTCCGATGCCCCATCAGTTCTCACAAAGGTTAGAACGGGCAATAGGCTACTACATTTGAAAGAACCAGTACTACAAGATTGCCCGACCACAGTTGCGGAGGGACATAAATAGTGGTGGATGGAATTTGGTGGATGTGCAAGTAAAGTGTCGTGCCCTGTTATTGCGTTCTATCCTGACAGCCATCCATGGCGAAGGTAGCCAACAGGATCTACAGTTCAGCAAACAAGTGATCGGCGCACATATGGTAGCTCCTGCAGCCTTTCGACAGGTGCGAAGGGATTATGAGAGAGTTTTGCCTTTAATTGCAAGGAGAAAAACGACGTTAACATCCAAAATCATATATAAGGAATTAGTAAAGGATTTCTTGGCAGTACCGTCGATTGATCTCAAATATCCAAATACTCACTGGAAAATATATGGAAACCCATCGGCTATCGTTTTGCACCATTGGACTGGAAAGTAACCTTGCAACAGTTTGTAAACGAAATCATTCCCACGGAAGCTAAGAAATATAAACACAATATAGTGCCTGCGCCGTGGTGTAAACACTGTGGACACGTGGATACGCAACTCCATAGAATAACCAGCTGCGTAATGGTACGTGACATCTGGAAATGGACCAAGAAACAGACGGGACACATGATTGGGATAACGTCTGAGAATTGTGTAACCTCAGTTTTGTTAGCTTGGAACTTCCAGAAGGGAGCAACAGAGCACCCACAGATATGGTTGACTTTTGGTTTCTACCATTACTGCCTCAGTTTCGAACAACCGACTTTATTAGAGTTTAAATCATGGCTAAAGGCTGAAAGATACATGATGAGACGATACTTTAACATATGGAACCTCCTGAATAAGCACCTGGACTTTAATTTATGAGACTTACAAAGAGAAAAAAAATCAGAGCCCATCCTTCTTCCTTATCTCACTTAGCACATAAATAGACTTATTTCCTTTCTCCTTGTCCTTAAAAAATAAATAAAAATAATAAAAAAACCAGCATGGAGTTTTAAAAATGGCGTCCAAAGCAAATGTTGCCTCTGCCCTACGGGCAAGAAACTTTGTAAACAAGTAAATTAAATTATGGTGCATAGTTTTCAAAACAATAAAAAAAATAAAAAAAGAGAGAAAAAACTGCATTACTGAAATTGTATCTCTTTAAAAGCACATATTTCCTTGTGAATAATTCAAGCTAGCACTTAAAAATACACTACTTCCTTATACATATGCTGCTTTATATTTTTACTTTTTTAAGTATAACTAAAGGTTTAATGTAAGAAAAAAATAGAATTCCTTCCTGGAATCCCGTCCGGAGGAGTTCTATACCTTCCAGTAAATCTACTAACATCGGGCTATTGCTTTTAAGAGTGTTTAAACCAGCGATCTTAGAATGAGTAGGCCGGAGCCTAACCAACTGAGCTATCCAGACAGATAGGTCATGAGCTTATGTATAATATTGGAGAGATGGATCATTTTACACTCCTTAACAACTATTAGGTATAAATGATTCCTGCTTGCTGAAGAAGACTATCAGTTAACGAAAAATGCAAATCAGTACTTTCCTCAAGCATTGCGATCCCAAGTTGAAGACTATCACGTGACAAGGATTTGCATGATGAATTCATGCCATTGCTGCTGCACCTTTCTACTCCATAGTGTTTGCCAAAGGTGATGCTGCTGTTAATGTCACAGATGCACAAATCTCTGTTTGGCAATCCACACAGCGCTTTCACGGAGTTTTTCAGACATGACTAGAATCGTTCTGCACGGACAGCTGTCAAATTATGGTCAGGATGTGACACATTCCTTTGTCCAATAGTTTCATGGACACTATCATTTGTTTAATAACATTCAAAGGATATATTTGTTTATATGCAATACAAATCTACGCAGTTGCTCCGATTCCTATGTAATATATGCATCGTTTAGCCAAAGAAGAAAAATGTATAACTTTGAATATGAAGTTCAGCTTACCTACCTACCAAACTATCTGCTTCCCTGTCGGTCTATATGTCTGTCTCTACCTCCTTTAATCCACCCGTCCGCCCATCTGTTCATTAAAAAAGAGAAAATAAAAATATATCTTGTTGAGGAAGAAGGTAAACATAACTGAAAGCTGTCAAACAAAATAAGCCGTTCTTCTGGTTCTTCTGTTTTGTATGTTAAAATGAAATGATACAAAGTATTCAGAGAGAAATAGTTTACCTCTCCACTTCAATGGTACTGAGTTCAATTATAGAGAGGTAGTATTTGTTTAATACTACCCACCGAATAACTAAATTTCGCGTCATGGAAAACCAGTTGAGACATTTTTCAAATAATTATTATATCACACTAATTAAAAAACACAAAAAACTTTGACATTAGTTGCTCCGAGTTTGGTTAATAACATAGATACAACTTTGAAAATTTTCATGAGAGGGTAAAGATTTTCAAATAAAAGATGAAACCAAAGTGTATTTTTGTGAAGGTATATAAATATATGCACGTAAATATATAAGTATAGTAGAAATTATATAATATAGTGGAAAAGTAATGATGCTATTTAATGGATTACTCAAGAAACTGGCCCTGAGGAACAAGAAGATGCTACGCCGTAAGAAATATCCAGACAGAACCGCCTAAGAAATAAAAGAAACACCAAGAAGATAGTAACTTAGGCGGAGAAAAATACCAGGAAAGATTCTTATGCAAACCGTGCTTGTGGTGTGTAGAAACTAGTCAACGAATTTACTTATTCTTGGAGCTTACTGCAATCATAACTGTACTGTTAAAACGACTGTTTAAAAAGAACTAATTAGAAATTTCTCGTCTATGACTTATGTACAACATATAAAAAGAACAAAACGCCTTTGATAAAAGTAGTAGCAAATGATGTCGTTAGTTAAATAAAAATCACTTACTTTGTTTTATATAAAATTAAGATTAAATTAATTTCAGCTAGTTTCGACTCTATTCCAATATGGTTAATAATTTAAAAATGGAGACGGCTTTCAATTGTATGGCTCTTTAAAATAATACTTATTTGTCCAAATTATTTCAATCCTTTCGATGGTCATATGAGCTTTTCGTAAAGCCCCCCCCAACCAAAAGTAATAATTCAGTAATGAAAATATAGTCCTAGAATGAAAATATAATTGTTAAAATAAAATATTTGCAAAAATCTGATTTGTTACATTCAGATGATTTGTGTAACCCATTCTTTAACAAACGATTCTTAAAGCAACTTATTACTCTATCTACTTCACGCACTGAGAGAAACGTTTGTGAAATTACTTACATGGTTCTTTGTAGGTGCAGTAATATAGGAATACAGTAGACTGAAGGATCAGTCAGATATTTTAAGAACTGTTCCCTATATGAGTGGCTTGGAATCCCGTTCTCCTTGCATTGGTAAATTGTTTACAATAATAAGTATTTCTAAATTGGATAATTCCACAATGATTTATATTATGAAATAAGCTGTATGATTTAACAAGTGCTACACCATTTGTGTTACGATTTTGCCATCTCTTACGGTTTATCAATTATGCAAGTCATTCAGAATGAAGAGGTTTTCAAAAGCTATTCCCAGAAAATTCAAGACACATTTCTTTTGTCATACGAGGGGAGACCCAAAGGAAACCAGATTTTTGTCATAAAAACTTCGTTGGAAGCATGTTTGGAACTCTTCAAGTTTGATATTGTCTAGTGCCTTTTGCGAAGCTGTTTTTACCGCCTCCACATCGTCACAGCGCTCCCCTTTTAGCGTTTTTTTCATTCGTAGAAATAGGAAAAAGTCGTACGGGGCTAGTTCCGGCGAATACGGAGCGTGGGGAACGACAGACCACCTCTGAGATGCCAAATAGTGGGTCACTCGTAAGGCGGTGTGTGCTGGAGCGTTGTCATGATGCAGAAACCTGTCACAGGATCGCCAAAGTTCCGGGGGTTTCCTACTCACATCCTCTCGCAGATGCCTTAAAACATTCAAGTAAAAGTGCTGGTTAACACTCTGGCCAGGGGTAGGAATTCATGATGCACAATTCCACGAACATCAAAAAAGACAATGATCATCTTTTCACATTTGACCTCACTTGCCTTGCTTTTTTTTGACAGCCCTACACTGACGCCGTCTGCACAGCTGTTTTATGAAGGTCTCTACTAATACCATCTAGCGTGAGAACCCTGCACTACATCTATGAGTGCCAGTGCCCTCGGAGTCCGGTTTCTTTTGCCCCCCCCCCCTCATATGCATGTGTAGTGTTTAACACCCGCTTTTACTACATACAGGACCGCAGTGACACTGACAGTGATACATGAAATGAAGTTGGAGCAATGGTGGAATGAAATGGCAGGGGAAACCGGAGATCTAGGAGAAAAGCCGCTCCAGCATTGTATTGCCCAATCACTTTCTTTTGTTATGAATATATTTTAATCATTTGGCCCTTTATTTAAAACCACTGGAGCCAATTTTGAGAAAATCAAATTTTTTAAAAGCTCTTCCATATAGGGGCAGCTTGAGTGGGAGGATGCTTTTCTGGAAAATATTTGTGTCGCATCCTTAGAAGATGCTGAGTTTAATTAGCAAGTTTGGTATTTGAACTCATTTCGTTTTATTAGCTACGCCCGTACAAGGGCGTATAGGCATGCACGCACGCATCACACATATAATATAAACATCTGAACTTTGCTTTTATTTACGCATTCGAAGTTTCTCATTAATTGATTCATTTGTTTAACATACAAATACATAAAAATCGCATTATAAAAAGTGTTCACTGAAAGCCATTGCTATCAGCTTATTTTTCTTTATTTTTATTTTAAGATCTGCTGATGAAACGTGGCGACATCATTTTGATCCTGAGAGCAAACAGCAAAGCTCAGTGTGGAAATATCCATCACAAACCCCCCAAAACATAAAAAGTGGTTATTTCTGCTAGGAAAGTTATCGTCATCTCATTCATTTTGTCTTAAGTAATCATTTTAAATATTTATAAGGAGAGAAAGACTATTGAACAAGTGTATCCTAAGTTTTTTATATTTTTCATTTTTTGTATTTATTTATTTTTTATTATTTTTAATGATGGGAATGGGTACCGGGTAAGTGGTTTAGAAAATCTTTTGTTTTATTGCCTTGTACTGTGAGACAATATGAAGGGCTCTATTTGCTTAAATGGTTATTAGATCTGCATTTGTTCCAAGTGATAAATGTATGGCTACAGAGAACGCAAAGTTCACTTCGTGACCTAGCGCTAGGGCAATACGGCTCACAAAACCGTGGCCCCAATGGCGCAGCTTTGTGAAACATTCCACTTAAAATTATATATCTTAAAATGGAAAATTAAGTGTGTGTGCGTGCGTGTGTCTGTGTTTGTGATCAATATGGCTCAACAACAAAAATTGGTTAAGTTCCAAATAAATTCCTCCACTCCAATTTATCCTACATAGAACATTGTTCCAAAATTTTGACTTTCTCAAAAATGGGTTTAATGATTTTTTTTTACAATTTCGTATGGAGAATATACTTCTATGGCAAATGAAGTACATATATTTTTAATTTTCCTGATGTACTCTAAATCCGTTAATTTTTAAATACCGTTTGCTTAACTGTGAACTGTAAGGAATAGACAAAACTTTTTTGTTGCTCATAATTTATTAAATAAAATTGTTGTGTAGTTAATTACTTCCAAAATATTCCTAGGTATTGGTTTCAAATTTCAAATACTTTTTACTTTTCTTGGTAGGGATATACTATTCGTTGTTGAGTCATGGTCCTGATAAGACCATGAAATTTCAAACTCATCACATGGACCCACAATTCTTAAAAATCTGTCTATCGCTTTACTTGCTGTATTGCACACGAAATGTATGTATGTATGTATGTACGTATGTACGTATGTATGTATGTATGTATGTATGTATGTATGTATGTATGTATGTATGTATGTATGTATGTATGTATGTATGTATGTATGTATGTATGTATGTATGTATGTATGTATGTATGTATGTATGTATGTATGTATGTATGTATGTATGTATGTATGTATGTATGTATGTATGTATGTATGTATGTATGTATGTATGTATGTATGTATGTATGTATGTATGTATGTATGTATGTATGTATGTATGTATGTATGTATGTATGTATGTATGTATGTATGTATGTATGTATGTATGTATGTATGTATGTATGTATGTATGTATGTATGTATGTATGTATGTATGTATGTATGTATGTATGTATGTATGTATGTATGTATGTATGTATGTATGTATGTATGTATGTATGTATGTATGTATGTATGTATGTATGTATGTATGTATGTATGTATGTATGTATGTATGTATGTATGTATGTATGTATGTATGTATGTATGTATGTATGTATGTATGTATGTATGTATGTATGTATGTATGTATGTATGTATGTATGTATGTATGTATGTATGTATGTATGTATGTATGTATGTATGTATGTATGTATGTATGTATGTATGTATGTATGTATGTATGTATGTATGTATGTATGTATGTATGTATGTATGTATGTATGTATGTATGTATGTATGTATGTATGTATGTATGTATGTATGTATGTATGTATGTATGTATGTATGTATGTATGTATGTATGTATGTATGTATGTATGTATGTATGTATGTATGTATGTATGTATGTATGTATGTATGTATGTATGTATGTATGTATGTATGTATGTATGTATGTATGTATGTATGTATGTATGTATGTATGTATGTATGTATGTATGTATGTATGTATGTATGTATGTATGTATGTATGTATGTATGTATGTATGTATGTATTTATTAACTGCAATTGGGTACTACCCGGTGGCAGAGTTAAGAATACAGATCAAATTACATATACTAGATTTACAACAATAATACAGTAAACAATACAAACATGATATTATTTTACTTTAGTCACTTAAAACTTATCTAATTACTTCTCTATTTACATATTATATACCATTATAATTCAAAAGTTAAACTATAAACCATCTAGAATTTTTCTAAATTTCTTCAACGACAGGGGACAGCCCTGAAAGACTGCTACAGGCAATTCATTCCATTCTTCAATGGTTCTATTAACAAAAGAAAATTTTCCTACGTCGGTTCTGTATCTTCTACCCTTAATTTTATACCTATGATCGTTTCGTCCATAATAATCCGGATTATCTAACCTTACATTAACGTCCACCCATGCCTTTACACCAGCATTAGCTTTGAATAACGCTACCAACCTATGTTTTTTACGCCTAATTCTTAAATCCTCCCATTTAGTCTCATCTCCTTCTATAGGCCCAAAATACTTGCCTCTTTTTATGAATTTTATTGCCCTCTTCTGTATTTTTTCTAATGGATCGATTTGGTTAGCTCTATACGGGTCCCAGCATGCTACTCCATATTCCATAACCGGCCGCACTAAGGCCTTGTAGGCAATTTCCCTGGACCTAGCGCTCCCCTTTTTCAATGCCTACATATGAATTCAAAGTTTGTCTTGATTAACGAATAGTAATAGAATAGAGTGTCCTGCACCGTGGCGTAGTGGGCTAAGGCATCATGCTTTGGTTCCCTGCCACGGAATGCGGTTTGGGGTCAAACCCACCCCTGTGAGTGCGGATTTTATGTCCCGAACGGTGCCTACTCAGCATCGTGAGGAGATTGAGGAGCTCGCGATAGGTAAGCGACACTGGTCAAGAGAACCAAATTTCCTGCTGGGAGTGCCGAGATGCTGACCATATCTCTTCCCCGTATCAGTTGAATGATCGTCCACCTCTCCATTGCGTATGTGGGCGTGATGCCGGCGGTCGGGTTGGCTATGAGCTGTGGCGCCATAGAATAGAGCAACCAAAGAAAATGATCTGAGTGCAAAACATCATACTTTTTAAAATAATGTATGTGTGAGGGAAGTGATGCTCGGGCCAACTATTTTTCCAAAATATTATGGTGTATTTCAAATAAAGTAATCTAATCTCAAGTAAGTGCTTCTAACATCAATATTAGGATTAGAATTTCACTACGGAGGGAATTCGGCATAATGCTGGGCACATTATGCCTATGCTCCCAAGTGGGGCAGCCCCGGGAGGATGAGCCGAGAGGAGACAGAGGGTGGCCGTCCCAAGGAGCCATGACAGTGCGGAGGGCAGGGTCCGTAAAATTTAGTTATATAGGGACTTCTCCGATAGGCCAGGGCAACGGACAAGCTTCTCTACAGCGGGACGGCAACCGACCCAGCAGCCGAGCCCAAAGGTCCCAGGCAGGCGATCCGAGTCCCAGCTCGCCAAAGTCCGTGGCTCGCGGTCCCGAAATGGTCCCAGCAGAGGGTCGGAGACCATCAACCTGCCTATAGGAGGAAGTAGTTTTCCTCAGAGCATATCATCCCGCCATGCACCGCCAAGACACCTGCCGACATTTCTACACTGCAAGAGACCACCAGATGAGAGACGATTCGAAATGATATTTGAGATAAAATGGAGGGACAGGAAATTTGGGGGATGTAATTAACCTACTCGGTATTCGTCTAGCAACCTGGAAAAAAACCCTAAAATCCTATGGGTCAGGTAGGTTGACCATGGGAATCGAACCTGGGCCTACCGAATGCGGGCCACAGACGAAATCGTCTGAGCCATGCCACTCGGTAACATCAATATTAATGCATAACCTATAGCATGTTGATATTCAAACTTAATTTGTATCTTAAAGGCACAAAATTAAGCCACTTTTTCCTTCAAAACTTATATACTCTGAAGCTTTTATAAAGACTGTAAAACAAATTAAACTTGTAGAATAACATACGAGCCTTAGAAAATTTACTGTGTAATTTTCTCAAGCGAGATTGACTAATGTGAAAAGGGTTTTTGAATTGTGGATCTCTAAAGCAGGGATCTTTCACTTTCTAACACCTGTTATATTTTTCACATTTTTATTGTTTGTTCTATAAGGGTATACTCCAATTTAAACCTAATTTTTTCATTCTCCCCTCCTTCAACACAATATTGCTTAATAGAATCGAGAGAGAGAGAGAGAGAGAGAGAGAGAGAGAGAGAGAGAGAGAGAGAGAGAGAGAGAGAGAGAGAGAGAGAGAGAGAGAGAGAGAGAGAGAGAGAGAGAGAGAGAGAGAGAGAGAGAGAGAGAGAGAGAGAGAGAGAGAGAGAGAGAGAGAGACTGATTGGTAAACGTATACACAAGCACCTGAATCATAATTTTGTCACGTGTCCTTAACAATGTTCTCCTCTCCAATTTATCTCTTCACTTGCACCTAGTTCTGTAAGCTGTTAAGTGTGTATTAAGACAAATAAATGTAAAACTTGGAAAGTAAGTTATGTTTATAGCTGTAAACACATTCCCTCTCTACTGAACTGTGCCTCGAGCGAAGTTTGAAGAATCATGGACCGTACGGTAATTTAAATACCATCTCCCACTTTGTATAATGTCGAGAGTGAATCTTCTCCACGTAACGTCCTTGTACCAGACTTCCTGGTACAGTCATGTCCAAGTGTCAACACGATGTTGTAATAATTTCCAACTATCTTTAAGATGCTTTCAGTTTCGTTCAGAGTCTATGTCAATGGATGGGGAAAATTTATAAAATATGTAAGTGATAAGAATACATTAGGTTAAAATTGCATTTATGTATGTCTAATAATTTCAGAGGACGTTAAAGGTCTTAATTCCCCCAATTACTTTGGGAACTTCATAATATATTATCCACGAAACTATTTAAGATGTTGCAGATGTTAAGAATGTTTACAGAATATATTTGACAAATTTCTAAGTTCATTATTGATTCAATGCTATACATTAATGTGGCTTATGGTGAGGGACAGGATATTTCCTTAACCTGAATTCGTTGACAAAAAAACTTATGATGGATTATGTTTAAATGCAAATAACAAGTTATTAATATAGAACTGAGATATTGTTTTTACATTAAAACTCCTTTCGAAGGTCTTCAGTAACTACTGAAAAACGGTTTACTTATGTTAAAATATTATTCAAAGGAAAGAAAACTGTTCAAAATAAAAATTAAAGAAAAGTGCTAACATACTTAGAAATGAAAATAAAAAAGAAGCATTGATTGAGCATGTCAACCCCACCATATTTAGAAATGATACCAACGTATAGAATAAACCATATGAGCTGAGCCGAAGTTTATCTCTACGCTCTAAAATCCAGAGCAGTTATGATTTTGTGTATATATTCTTTTTTTTAAATTAGTGTCCTCAACGTCAATAACGTTAGACGACGAATGAAATGGGTGAAATGATATTCAAATGAGCCCAGGATTTAAGGAGCTTAGAGTTACTGGATATTCGTCTTTCACGATAAGAGAAAACATTGGAACAGTACTTATCCATATAACTCACCCTGGTCAAGATTCGAATTCGGACGTCATAAATGTGAGGTAAACACGCTACCATAACTCTTCAAAGGCGGGCTGAAAGTTTTCGAGTGTGAATGTGTTTGTGTGTGTATGTGAGTGTGCACGGGCATTCCAAAGTGGTGCAAAATTCACAGTACAATGTGGTAGATACACTACATGCCACTTTTTTGTTATTTACGTCCTGCAACGTTAAGTCATATCGGACGATGAATGCCATGGGTGAAATGAAGCTCAAATGAGCCCAGGGTCCATGGAGCTTAGAGCTCCCCGACATTCGTCATTTTTAGGATAACGGAAAACCCCGGAAAAAAGTTTATATGGTGACGTGCATGATCTAGAAAAAACTTCTTTCAGTCTGAAAAGTAAGATGAGACAGCTCTTCCATGTGTATGTATACTGATGTCGAACATACATTCGGTTGCCTAATGGCAAGTACTTGTTTTATTTCTACTTATTTTATTTTGTGTGAGTATTGGACATCCATTTCGGACATTTTGGAAGAGAAACGCCAGTCAGAACTCTGGACAGATTAGCTGGTACACGGTATTTCACCGGAATTTCACTTCACAAAATGTCATTCCAGAAACTAACATTGGAATCATACGCATCCATCATTCTATGTTATGCAGTTATCAAAAGGAAGAACTTTACCTTCAGGTGGATATGCATCCCCTATTGTATTTATAATCAATATTTACTCCTTAAAATACCTTACAGTTTCTAAACTTTTCTAATTAAAGTGTACGAAAACGTAATTATACTTATCAACAAATAGAGTACTTTTATTCAAAATGCCATCTAGAATTCTAAATACGTAATATCAGAAGCGAAAAAATTTGAAGCTCTAAATATCGTTAAATTTCCATTTATTTGCACAGGAACCATGTGAGGCAATATTGGCCGAATGGTACCCTCTGCATCTAAAAGAAAGAATAAAACATGTTAAACTATGTGAATTGAAGAAATATTATATTTATTTGCCATTTACATCAGTGGATGGTTAGTGGAATCCAGCTTTTGTGTTGAATATGCAGCAGAAATAATTAATTTTTGCTTCAATAAATGCTGAGACAAAAGGGCTACAAATGTGTAATTCTTTCTGTACTATAAATAAGTATACTTCCAGCAAAATGTTTATTCAGGTGTCCTCAAAATACAGAATTCAAGAACAAACAGATGTAACTATACCAAAGAAATATCAAGAATATATTGCAATAATCTGGCCCATATATTAAATACAGTAGAGCCCGAAATAACGCGGTTGTTGGGGAACATGCTTTACCCCCCGTTATAACGATTCCGCGGTATATCGAAATGTGAGCTTAGATGTGACAAAAGTCGATTCCGCGGAGGTGTAAGGAAACATTCACGCAATAATAAATTGCAGTAGGTAAGTACATAGAAAGGTATGTAATATAAATTACAGCACTTTTAAATACAATTAATCACCAGTAATGCTGGAGGTTTTTATCCCAGAACTGAAATCGATGGCACTTTACACTATTAGCATTCTCAACACGTGACATTACACTCAAAAGGCGTCATTCAGACTTAAATAATATTTTAACTTTCCCAGGTCTCAGAACAGATGTTTTAACCCTTACAGAAAACCTATTGTTTCCATGTCGCGTTACAGTAATAAAGTGGCCAAGCTCAACGCTACGGGTGTGGTGAGGGCAAAAATTGTACTGCAGAAACGTTCTTTGAAGACATTTGTAAACTCAACTTTCAAAAGTGAAAAAATGAATGCAAATAAATTAAAAAATATGGTTTTATTTTTCGGGAGACATACTTTCCCCCGCGTTAAATCCAAATCTGCGGTACTTCGGACCGCGCTATTTCAGGCTTCTACTGTAATTGGGGACAAAATTGGGGACGAGAAGCATATGTTGATTACTGCAATAGGCAAGAGAGAGAAGGGTTAGCATGGACGAGAACAGGAATAATATTTCTAAGAGACATAAGAGGTAGGGAAAAGTGAATTTGTGAATTGTGTGGGGGAAAAGAAAGCATAGAACACCATGTAACAGAATGCGAGGAGGTTGCAATATAGAGAAAAAAGGTTTGGGAAGAAAAATGGGAGAAAGTGGAGAAGAGGATAGTAGCTATAAAAATGTTAACGGGCAGGGAGGAAAAGAAGGTAAGAAGTATTAGTGAGTTCTTGCAGAAAGTAAAAGAAAATTGGGCCAGAAATGTAAAAAAAAAAAAAAAAAAAAAAAAAAAAATGTAAGGTTGGAAATGGAGGGGAAGGAAGGGACTAATTAAGTAATCAAGGAGGTATGGAGGTTAAGAGCTACATGGTAGAGCAAAAGACCAGTGTGTCATGTAAGCCATGGTAGCAACAAGGAAACGACAAATAAAGGTAGTCAAAAGTTGTAAATTGTGAACTATTGGAATATACACTATATATATAAAATTGAGGATCACTTTGTTGTTGCCCGCCTCGGTAGCGTAGTGGCAGCGTGTCTGCCTTACGTTCAAGAGGTCCCGAGTTCGAAACTCGGTCAGGGCGAGTTACCTGGATAAGGTTTTTACGGGGTTTTCCCTTATCCTAAAAGACAAATGTCGGGTGCCTCTAAGCTCTATGGACCCTGGGCTCATGTGAGCATCATTTCACCCATTTCATTTATCGTCCGACATGACAACGTTGGAGGACGTAAATTACACACACAAAAAAAAAAAATCGTTACTTCATATTATCCTCACTTCGTAAATTGATGATTCCTTGTAGCATTCTAATCACGCCTTGTATTTCATTGTGTCAAATTGCAGCTGTTTTCATGTTCCACCAGTGTGTCCGTGGGTGCTTTATGTAATTCAAATTGAATGGTAGCATATAAACTCAAATGAAAAACTCTTCAAAGCCATATGTTAGATCTAATGCTTCCTTGCGAATGAGAAATGCAATTACGTGCTTTACTATTCTTATGAAAACTATTTAACACATTGCTACGACTTCATGTAGTACTAGACAATGATCGGTCGCTAACTTGTTTGAGAAACTTGCGAAAAAAGCAGATTCTTTGCCTTCTAAAGATCATAACATCAAAATGCGATATCATTTTTTTCCAATCCTGCAATTGACTTAATTAAAATTACCTTGGCACTGATGCATGTTCTCAATTACCTATCAATCAAACGGAGATCATACTTCTCATTTTCTTTGATTCTCTCAGTACTCTTGAGACACTTAGCGATTTCTGGACAACTGATTCAGGAAACTGGAAATTGATTTAAGATACACAGATACTGTATCATACATTGAAAACATAAGATAAGAAAATAATCTATGGATACCAACTGTCAGGGGCGTATCTACTAATGAAGAGATGGCAACAAATGCTAAAAACATTGGTACCTCTTAACATGAAAATAAGGGTGTTGTGGTTCCAGCAAACCTCATGAAATCATAGAAAGCCCAAATCATTTTGTACTGAGTAGTATATTTCAAAGAGGAGATCAAGTTCTTAATGCAATATGTGATCGCTGTAACACCCTGGTTGTGTGATTTCGTTGCGACAACACTATGACTTCCTTTAGTGTTGTGGATGATTTCACTTGTAGTGTGCTAAATATTTTAGAAGTGCTGTACCGCTGTCACCAGATGCATAAGTGAGTTTGCAAAACACCACACAACGGGTTATGACTGCACCGTCTATTTCTCTTACGCAATGAAGAGTTAACGGCTTTCAGTAAACCATGTTGTTTGGACTATGACAACAGCGGTGGCTTAGACGCTCTTGATACAGAACCGAAGTAGCGTTATGGGACAATGACGTCATATTTCTTACTTTCTCTACATCTTCACAGTGGGGAAGTATTGTATTCCATCCAAATATTCCATGTCAGATTTCTCCGGTAAAAGATGTTCGAGGGCCCTGAATCCTGTTCCTAAAATCAGAAATTGATCCGTATATAAGTTTGTGTTATGTCTGTGACCAGCATACACAAAAAATTAAAATAATATACTTTAACATATTTTTATGACTATTGAAGTTTCTGTGAACAGCCCCTGAGGACTTCTTCATCCAAAACGAATTTTTCATAGATAGTAAAATGCAAGGGAGAAATAAAGTCATACTACACAGAAACATAAGAAGTCTAAGGTACAAAATTTATGTGGAATTTGTTGTGGAGTTAACAGTTCCGTACATATTCCATTGTTTTTAAATTTTCCAATATCTATAAGTACTTCACTCAAATAGGATGTCGCCATTCAGTTTTTTTCTCCTAATCATCTAGGAGAGTACAGTTTTAAAGTCATTACACAAAGATCAACTCTTAAAATATTGGGCTCGGTTAAGTCTACTGCACTCCAGTATTCCAATTGTACATACAAGGAAATAAGTACATAGACCCATTATAGCAAATGTTTATCTTAATTGACACGAAGTAGACAGAAGACTAAGCTTTTGTAAGAATCAATTGTTGGAGAATAGGTAGAGAAACTTATGTGGGTGTAGCATATAAGAATGTTTAATTTGTTGACTGAGGCTTTATTTATTGTTTATATATTTTGGATAGTAAATGATAAACCCAAGTAATACCAATAGCTAGAGCAACTTTTATAGGAAATTATTCAATGTTTATACCTTTAACTTCAGCATGTTTTATAGCATCAAATTTTATTTTATGGAAAATGTCCATTTTAGCTGGCTTTTATACAAAGAATATAAATTTAGAGGAGGTTTTGTAAGAAGCATAAATATGCTTCTACGTACATGTTTAACAGTAAGTTAATTGTTTCGTTAATTTTGTGTGTGATATAAGAATGATACAATAATGCACCTATATTTAAATTAACAGAAGAATGTTAGATAATGATTTGTGGGATGTTAAATTAATACTTGTTACTATTCTTGGAGGAATTAAATTAAAGTTCATAAATACCCACTTCATTATAAGTCTGGCTGGCTACGTAGCTCAGTCGGTGGAGCTGTAGCCTGTCGTGTGAGGGGTCTCGGGTTCGATTCGCGAGTTGGGGTGGGGATTTTTCTCCAACCAAGATTATTCTCCATCTTCCCCGAAAGATGGAATTATGAATGACAGTGCGAATGTGTGCGTGATCTAACGATTATAACCCAATGAATACGAGTTAACATCTTCTATATTTTACAAAGGAAAAAGGCCGCAGATATGACCACTACAGTTAAAGCCTGGACATAAATGGAATAAATAAAACAATGCTATGATGCTGCAAATGCAAACAAGTTAATAATGAAGTTTATTTACTATTAAATTATTTGAAATAATGGGTGTTTGATGAAATAATCTTACAAATTGATGTTACTGAAAAACATATCTCGAATGAATTAAGAATTAAATGCTGAGAAATTTGGATTATTTTGTCTTCTTGCAGTTGAATCACCAGCGATGGTAGCAAAATTTCTATTCATGTTAATTCCTAATATATTTCTACTGACCGTAGATTCTACGACAGGCCCTTACTTTATTATGTTCATCATATTGTTCCTATTCTTTTTATTCCTTCATGCATTCTAGTAATTTACATACTCTTTTGATTTGGTCTTGCAACAGTTCTTTTCCTATTAGCTTATAATTTATTTTTAAAGTGCATTCGTGTATTCCTTCTTTCAACATAAATTATCTGTTGGTTTTATATTCTAAGTTTTTCATTGAATAGACATACACACATACATCCACCCACCCATCCACCCACATACACACACGTATACACTCAAGATTTAACCAGTATATATCGAGACTGAAGACATAAAAATAAATTTATTGTATATGCATGTGCAGTGATTTAATATTGTTGAAAATACAACGTTCTGAATTACACTCTTCGTACTCTTCCTAAAAGTCAACAATCGGAAGGATATTTGGGCACTCCATCGAAGCCACTGAACGGCTTCAATCATCTTTAGTTGCTGCCATTCCAGGTTCCTTTTGATCCGAGAGAACGAAAACAAGTCGGAGAGGGGGGGGGGGGGGGGGGCATATTTGGACTGCTGAGTGCTTGGGGCAGTGTTGTTGCTTGGTTTTTGTCCAGTGTCTCCCTTACAAGTAGTGACTTATGACGAGTACATTGTCGTAATGCAGGATGCAGGAACCGTAAATCTATCAGAACAGAACGATCGTAATTTTCGTTCTCTCTGGCTTACGTTGTATCTAACGTCCACCACTTTGTCCGTCTTCGACAACCTTCCGCTTTTTTATTTTTTTGTTTTGTTTTAAATTTTTATACCACTTAAGAACACACATTCGGAATATGACTTCGTCTCTCTAAGGCTCACAAATTACATCAAAGAGCTTTTCAACAACCTATGTCTTTTTTCGGTTTAAGACAAACATTGATGGCAGACGTTACTTAATGGCTTACTGCATTATGACTCACGTTACATACTATATTGTTTTTGAGAAATCACCTTGTAATCAATATTCGTGCTGCCATATGGGTAATTCAGTATACAATTGCCATCCTTTTTATATCAACGAGATATAAATGAAAGTAAAGTTGTGAATATAATATAGTGTATAGAATGATTAAGTACTTACAGAATCACTGTGTGTAATCCTTTGCTAAATGAAATATTGCAAATATTGTTTTATTTGTTTTTGTGGTTGGAAGATGCAGAACCTAAGTACCAAGTTCAATGCTCTTTGCAGAAATCACTTTAATCAAAATATTTAGAGATACTTTTGAGAAAATTATAAATAAGAAACATTATTATACATAAAGGGCAATTCCGATTGGGAGGAGTTTCCCATATATCTCCTTATGGCATATTTGACTTTTATCCAATTTTTCATTATAAACTGTAGTGGAAGCAGCTGTTCGTTTCTGGAAATGCTATTGGTTCAGTTAATCTTACGACAGTTAACATTTTTGAATCTACAGTATAGTAAAGCTGTATGAAGTATGTTAATATTATTATTTTCTAAATATATTGTAGAAAGAATGTTGAAAGTGTTTTAAGAACATTATATGCAAGAGAGTACTACATTTTAAGCATTTTGCCTATGGAGACATCATCCACCAATGAGCTTCGACAAAGTCCATTAATCATTCCAAGGACCATAAGCGGAAACTAATTTTATTTCAAGAACGAGCTCTCATCAGTCTTCTTTGTATCTTCTACACTAAATTTATTTAAAAATATCTTCTAACCAAAACATAAAATAAGTAAAATTAAACCTAATCTAACTTTATAAGAAATTGTCTGCGCTCTATTGCTCAACAAAACTACACGTCTTATCTGCAGCACTTGCAACGTCATCTGTCAAACTCCTCATAAAATGATACAAGATATACTAAGAGCAGCGAATAGAAGCCAAATGTTTCCATAAGGCAACAGAAGTACTTATAAATCATGTGTGCTGTGAAAAAAATGCCATATTGTTGCATAAAGACTCAAGCTTCTAGTATTTAACCAAAGCCAAATGCAAAGTATTTTTTTCCACTATGGTGCTCTCTGTTACTTTTGGTGTGATTCGTTTGTTCAGCTGACATCAATACCAGCAACTGTTCTCTGAATATGGTAAACATATGGCCTTAATTGATTTAATAGCGGCTGTTGCGTGGGGGATGTGCACATTATCTTGCACGACATCAGCTGTTGAATTTAAAGCAAATAGCTGCTGGATGAAAGCTATTCATTGTGTTCCCACATGTACGTAGGTATATTGGGAATCGTTTTACTGCTTATATGTGAACTAATACTTTTTGATTGTTCTTTTTATCAGTAAAACAAGCTCTTTATCTGTTATATGGTGGTTGCGTGTGAATGAAAGATGACTCTCTTCATTTGTGTATTAATTATGGCTAACATAAGCAAGATCATGCTGCTCATAGAGCGCATGAAATACTGCAAATAGCAAGAGTTCAGTACATTCAATTTAAAAATTGTATTACTTCATGTGTCAATTGAATCACAATGTAGAGAAACACATTGTTTTTGTTGTTTGAAAAAGGTAGGTAATAGGATTCAATATTTCCGCTAGGAAATAACTTAATTAACATGCATTGCTTCAAAATAATTCACAGTGTAAAGTCGACCAACCACTCTGAATTCTTGAGAACTGCTACTAAATTGATTCCCGTATAACATTTACAACAAACTGTAACACAGAAGTATAACTTCATGAGTCAAAGCGACGACAAATAATTAAAATGTTTAAATTATAAGCTGGTGCACTCTAAACGTTTTTTTTTTAATTTAACGTCCACCAACCTTGTCATATCGGACGATCAATGAAATTGATGAAACGATGCTCAAATGAGCCCAGGGCATAGAGCTTAGAGTTACTAGAATATCTTTCTGGATAAGGGAAAGCCCTGAAAAAAACCTTATCCGTATAACTCCACCTAACCGAGAATCGAACTCACGACCTCTTGAACGGGAGGCAGCCTTGACCGTGTTTGAAGGCTTGGTGCACTTTTCTTTGTCATTTTAATGGTGTGCAATTAGACATTCAGACAACAATGGAATCTATTTGATTATCCATTATTTTTAATATGCTCTCCAGAGAGATTTAGTGGGCGCTTTGAAATGAAAGCCTTGTGTGGATGTTCAGTTTTATTTCAAGCTGGAACATAATTTCTCTTTGTAAACGACTACTTTCCATTATTGCTTGCCTCTAGTCGCGTGTTTTATCTCGTCAGGAACTCCTGGAACGCTGCGTGAAATAAAAGATATTCATGTACATTATGCGCTGTAAAACTTCCTATAAACGTGTGGAACCCACCCGTATTTTCTTGTCCCCAAAAGATGCAGTTAGCTAATCAAGCATTCTTGTCAAGGTGATAGTTTAACGGTGCTTTGAAAGGTGAGCAAGATGCAGTAGAATGACGTAATTACTTCTTTTTTCCCTGTCTCCCCCACTCCATATACTCCCACACCTAGCCAGTGGAAAACGGTTCTTCGAATAAACAGAAGTTAAAGTAACATGGATTGGTCCAAGTGTATTAAGGGCAAAATATATGACAATGTAGTGGAATTGGCGAACAGGTACATAAAAGCAGCTTACTTTGGAGTTTCACCAAGGTCCATTTTGTTGGCATATGTAATTAAATTCAGAGTACAATGGACAACTTTGTAAACAGGAGTGTGGTGAAGCACTCTAATTCTGTTTGAATGAAGATCTTAAGGATTATAACATTTACAGTTTTATGCCTATAACGCATAAACAATTATACCTTGTTATGTAGAGAGAAGGCAAACATAATGGGAAAACGGAACATTTCTAATAGGCTTTATATGTGTGTATATATAGCTGAATACATAGTGCTGAGCCCAACAAATATTGTAAACAGTTTGGTTGCAGGTAAATATAAGTTTATGCCTTTAAGTCCAAACAAAAGCTTTCTATGATGTTTCACACGATATTTATTTTAATAAGGTGAAAATGCTTAGTGAATTATTTTCAACATAAGAAACTATTTACCAAAGAATCAGATGAAACAGTGTTGAAAAAGAAAATCTTAACTGCATTGTAATCCATAACGTTCATTAAGGATCATAATTTTGTTCATTATGAAAAATAACTGTAGCCTAATTGATACATCTGAAGCACTTGTAGTATAATATTGCTATGCCTTTCTTGAACTAAACTAAAGAGCGTGGCTTGTAAACGATAAATATATTTATGAAAATAATTTACAGTTTAAGACAGGTAAGACTTAGAGTTATCCACCTGGTTACTGGGAGACAAAACTGAGTGCTTTCTATCCGTTTCACACCATTTTTTGTTAATAATACGACGTGCATAATTATGGTGAAATTATATATTTATATCCAATATATTTAACAGTGAAAAGTAAATTATTTTAAAAAATCCTTGATATAAAATTTTCACTGGCAAAATACTATATAATAGTTCATATAAAAATCCAGAAGATAAAGGCATGAAAATCTGCACCTCATTGAAATAAACATTTTATGTAACATTACTTTTATAATGAGTAGAGAAGTTCATATGACTGTAAAGCATGATATTTTTATATTATGGAAATTTATGAGTCTATTCAGCTTGCTTAGTGTTGCACGAGTAGCACTTGAAACATGAGTGAAAACTTAATTATTCTGGTATATCTGCCTCATCCTATTCATTATGAACTGTACAATTAAATAGAAAATTTAATGATGAATCTCCTCATAACACCTTATAATTACAATCATGTACAACCGTGGCTATTGTGCTCCGATGTTCACGGATAAAGAATGAGAGCCCACCTCGGTAGCGTGGTGGTAGCATGTCTGCCTCACGTTCAAGAGGTCCCTAGTTCAAATCTCGGTCAGGGTGAGTTACCTGGATAAGGATCTTCGGGGTTTCTCTTATCCTGAAAGACGAATGTCGGGTAACTCTAAGCTCCATGGACCCTGGGGCCATTTGAGCATCATTTCATCCATTCCATTCATCGTACTATATGACTTAAAATAGTTATAGGACGTAAATTAAAAAAAAAAAAAGCAGGATGAGAAACTTCGGCAGAATGTCTGACTTCGTTGACTTCGCCCCCTCTCAAAATTTGTCAAGTTTTGGAAATGCTGCATAGCTTACAAGTGCCAACCATCGTTCGAAATGGTCGAATAATTGTTTAGATAATCACAGTGTGATTATCTTTGCTTCTATATCTTTGCTCTCGTTCCGCATTTATACAGTAATAGAGAAGGTACTCAAAGTACTAAGTAATAGAGACGAAGCTAATGAATATGAAAATCCTCCCCTTTCAGGTCACTAAGTTAAGCTCATTTAAGAAGTCATTTGGTCTGCAAACTTCAAGAAAAATAATTTTCTGATTTGCTAATAATTAAACTCCGGTTGGTAAGTTCTAAGAGCTGGACACAGTTTTCTCTCTTTATAGGATTATTTAGTGTGCCCTTTTAACTTACTTGATTGACACATATAAAGTAAACGAAAGAAACCTTTCTTTCCTGAGGCTATTAGAATATTTTGGCATTGGTATGTGTATCGTCACCTTAAAAACATATTTAGTTTTTATTTTTATCTCGCCTGCAATTTTGTCTTGTATATGCGTTTACTATGTAGTTATCAATAACATTTTCTACCCCATTAAATTCTTAATGAAATGTCTCAGTTTTCTTCATAAAAATAGCTAAATCTGTCAGTTAAATAATGTTATCTCCTCTTTGATTGAAATATAATATATTGATCAATATTTGTGCTTCTAATGAGCACAGTATCAAAATACTGATTTGATTATAGCACCAGCCCATTCAGAAATACAATACAATATTAGCTCACGAATATCTGCCCAGAAAATCAAACAGAATGGCTGACGTATTTTGTTCCAGAAACAACTAATTTGTGAAACAATTACAAGAAATTAAAACATCTAATGAGAATGCATATTGCATTGTCAGAGTTCTTCAATTGACATACCAAATAGTCAATTAATGGATTTTTGTTTTGTTTTTTGTTTTTGTAATTTACGTCTCCAACGTTAAATCATATCGGACGATGAATGGAATGGGTGAAATGATGCTCAAATGAGCCCAGGCTCCAGGAGCTTGCACTTACCCGACATTCGTCTTTCAGGATAAGGGAAAACCCCGGAAAAACTTTATCCCCGTAACTCACCCTGACCGAGATTCGAACTCGGGACCTCTTGAACGTGAGGCAGACATGTTACCATCTACGCTACCGAGGCGGGCACATAAAGATGTTAAAAAATTTCGTTATTTATTTTATTAACATGTAGCAAGTCACATTTTGCAAAAGGCTACTTAGTTATGTAAAGTACCAAGGGCGCCTAAACTTGGTTTTAGTGTTTAGAAATATTTATATTTTGGTGGTATAATTTTTGTGCCACCAACTAAGAAAAAACAAACTAAGGTTTACTCAATAAGGGAATATTTTATTTCTGACAAGCGACACAGAAACACCGAGTTGTTCCCCAGCTATGCTTGAGTGCTTGCATAAAACGACAATGTTACATAAATCCGTCCAACGGTGATCGGCTATTGCTTCACAGTTTGTTAGCACGTGTTACACAAGGCGCGTTTATTACTTATATCCACAGAATTAAACTATGCGCGATGTTTATATTTGTTCCTCTAGGTGGCTTCCCGTTATTTTTATCATTCATATCGGCAAAAACACTTCTCAAACTACTTAATGAGTAACATTGCTATTATACACATTGCGCATGTTGTTCCTTTTGGTGAAAATTGTGGTAATTCTGGTGCTACCTTTCATTTTCAACATAAACTGGAGGGCTTCCAGTCATGAAGCACAAGACCTCACGTAGACCATATTGGGACTTTTGAGATTCCAGCATGACCTTCGGGAGGAAGGGAAAAGGGAAGGCGGCAGCCGGCTAGATCCCGCTATGACCATCTAACTGGGGATGCCGGAATGAAACGAACCGCTCTGACAAGGGCTCCCACTCGGCCGACGATGCGCCAGGAGATGTTTCTCCAGAGCACAAGTTTCACCGTCCAAGTTTCCAAACGCAGTCGTCGGATCATACAACACTAACATATGGGGATGAAAGCTAATGGTGGGACAGGAAATTCAAGAAGATCTACTCAGTACTCCACGAAAAACCCCAATTCCAGAATGGTTTTAGCTAAACTTATAGTGGAGGATTTGAAGAGGTTAATAGATATAAATAGACGCCTCACCCATAATAAACACTAAAAGGTCAATCGACTGACTACCAGATTATTCTGCTATTTACCGTGTTCAGAAAATTCTTGAACGTTCTGTAGAAAATCCAGTGGTTATACAGGATGACAAAAAATCAGGAATATTTGAACAGTCCAATAAAACTAAGAGTGATGGTAGAAAACATTTTATTTATTCATAATAAAAAGCACACAACTTGCCATTTAAGAAAAAATGATGGATTGCACCATTTTTAATAATTCTTTGCCAACCTCTCATGGAGCTTTCTGTTTCCGTTTTTTCTTCTCTTTTTTCTTTTGGCGTTACTTTGTATAAGACAGGGCTTACGTGAGTGAGAGAGTCAGTTAATACCTGAACTGAAAGTGCGTTCCTGATGCGACTTCAAGTGACGTTCTGCCAGTTAATTAAGATTAGGATACGGCACATTCGAAGTGGGCCTTCAGCATGGAGCCATTACTATGGAGGACTGTGGCATCTGAAACTTACGAGAGGAAAGGTTGAAATGAAGAACTCAAAGAGAGACCAGTACCAGTACAGTTTAATGGAAACGCAGACGGGGTTCTCTATAGGAAGTCAGATTTATCTTCATCAAGGAGCCAGCAGCACCATCCAGATACCCTCAATCGGAGGTCCACATTGAAGGTCTAACCGAACGCCTTGGGCAAGTCTTTACAAAGAGCAACCACCAATTATCTGCTAATCCACCGCCTGATCCTTCAAACATAAGCATGACAAAGGAAGGTAATATGACGTGAAATGAGGGAAAGGAAATCACTGTATTGCACAGTTACCCAGTACCCGCGTACGAATCACAGAGATGCCAAGGCAAAAGAAAGAAGCAGAAATGATTCAGGAAAATTTCCCTTGGAAATCGAATTAGGAGTTTCCGAATGCAAACTCTAAAGGTTATCGCCTGAATTCAAGGGAGTTTGTAACAAAATTATGATACAGTGAGTGCTGCTTCCGTGAGAGATTAGAGGCACCTTTGTTCGATTCCAGTAAATGAAGCGCGTGGAACAAAACCGACTTCCAGCGTATTTTGTTATACGATCACGCCATTAAGAGGAGTCAAGCCATGGGCAAAATTAAACCAAATAACAATAATGAAGTGACAGCGTAAACTAAGTAAGATCACGGCGAAGATTCAATTAGTTCATTAATGAATTTACACTGAAAAGGCAGAAAAGAGATTATGATAAACAAAGTCACAATATTATACCAAACGGTTTTTGTTTGGTTTTTTGTTTTTGAAACATTTTCTGTACATTAAGTTAGATCTATGATAATCAACGTCACTATTCGGAACCCAGAACCCCATATTACATTGAATACAATGAATGCAAACACAAAATTAATAGTGCTTGCTTTTCAATATAATTTTTAAAATTACAGTCGTATTTGCAGCCACTATCGGGTTTTCTTTCTTACACTACGGATCTGTATTCGATCCTTCTTAAAGAATTCCCCTTATCAAATATCCGATTAAAGAGGAATTATTGCTCTCTATGTGTCGTGTATCCTTAAATATTAGATTTAGAGCTCTCTAGCACCAAATTACTTTGTGATTATTATGTACTTTCATTAATTGTCTAGTTAAAGACTTGCGATTATTGTTGCAATCAATAGTAATAAAATATTAATATTACTATAAATCAATAAACCATCACTTAGACTTGAAGTTAACATAATAAAATAACTGTTTATTTCTTGTAATTCACAGCTGCATCTGAGAGTGCGATTTCTCTACCTACAGTCCCAAAAAGTATGATTCACTTAATTTATTTATGACAGTAACCTTCAGAGTTAAGTGACTCACTATGTCACTTAACAAAAGCAGTTGACTCATTGTCTCAGTAAAAATGTATGGACAATGCGTAGGAAACTAACAATAGAGACGTTCGTAAAGAAGGAGTAACTGGTTGTAATAACCAATAAAATAAAATTATAAATAAATGTGATATATGGTTATATATAGTGCTTCATTCGACAAATTATCCATCATAATAGAAACATATATAGTTAAAAGAATTCATGATATATGTACTTAGCACACATTCCTCAGAGTGTTAGAAACCTGTTGAGAAGCAGCTGCACTTGTAATCAGAGAATCAGGTTCGAGGGTTCGGTAATACCTGGTAGGAGAGCGAGGAAGAAGATAATAAAATCAAGGTGAAACGATTGGAGGGCTCATGGAGCAATTGGTGAAATAAATCACGAGCGAAACCGGAGAACCCGAGAAAACCCGTCCAGTCGCTGTTTCTTCTTCGTAAGATGTATATTCCTTTTCCTCAAATCTGATGATTATATTGGAGCGGTTCCCCTCCTTATGGGTTGGATTTATATCATAATATATTTATATTATCCGTCGGTGTGGCGACGCATGTAGACCTTGATGTAGAAGCGATGAACCTTTCGTCTAAAAGCCATGAAGATGAAGTTCTCGAAGATTTCTATAAATCCTCTCTCCGGCAGCTGCGACGAGCGATGATGTGAAACTTCTCAGGCATGGTATCGATACAAAAGGGGTTTCACTTTTGGGCAACCATGGAATAAAATAATTTACACCGTTTCAATTTACTTGGAATTATATTTCTCGACATCATTTTATTCTTTGCATGCGACTTTTTCCACTGATGTATATAGCCCTTTACTGTATATTAATTTTCTCCTGTTATTTATAAATGATGCAACGGTTTTTTATTTAATTATTTATCGTAGCGTCGCGTCTTCGATGTATATTTTAAACGTTTACTAAACGTTCATAAATGATGAATTCCAATAACTTCTCGTAGTTACAAGAAGTCTTTTACCGAAAACACGTCTACCCTCTTCGGGAGTTAAAACCAGAAGAAAAAATTTAAGAATAAAATCATTGGTTCTTTTTTCTGTTTTTGTTGCTAAGCCACCGCAATACTTAATTCTGATTGGTCGTACGTCACAATTTGGGATTTCAATAAACCTAAGCATTTGTTGCATCATCTATATGGCCTGCTTGGTTATTAACCTAAGTTGAATTATAGATGGCCATGCTTACCTAATATGTATGGAATATCAGCTTCAAAATCCTGAACAAAATAAATATAGTGCATCAAACAATATTGTTATCACAGAGATTCGTCTAAAATTAAGGTGTGAACTCTAAGACTATAGTATAGGATAAATATAAATTTCTAGCTATATTACTCGCAAATGCAACTTGTATTTATTTTAATTGGTAATAATTATACATAGCCTCTAACGTTTCGTTATATCCCATAAGCGCTTATAATTGTACAATATACATACTGGGAAAATTAAAATAGTCAATGAATTTGGGTAATAGCTCTCCTAAACTCAATTCCACAGACTGATAAAGAAACAAATTGTAGTTTTTAAGCCATACACAGGAAAAGTTAACAATCAGAAAATGCTTAATCATATCACGTTTAACACTATGCACTTGCTGGTCTTCTGCTGCGAATAAACACGCGGGTTGCCACGGCTACCTGGCTACAGGGCAACTTACCACTGTTCCCTTTATCCCTTAGAATTTAACAAGAGCAGTCGAGTACGGTGCTGTTAATTCTTGAAATCAGATATGGCCGAAGAGATTCATTGCTTCCCGCACATTTCTCTTTAAACGTGAGGTATGCTATTCAAAGTATTAGCTTTAAAATCGTAATACGTTTGATCTCATTTATAAACATATCTAGAGCTCTATACAGAAACTATAGAAATAAAATTACTGAAAAAGAAAATATGTAATGATAGCGTTTGCTTGTTGTTTACAAAGTGTCTTCAGATACTATGCACATCGTAGTTTGCAAATCGACATGATGCGCTTGTGGATCGCTAAGGCTTAGAAAGATGAATGCACTCCTTAAGCAAACAATTTCCGACCCACTGAGTTATGGGATGGGCCGTGTTAAACAGTTTTAACAGGGAAAAGACCTTGCTTAACCCCTCTTTTGTTTGAGGAAACGAGCTGATGTCATGCTTCACAGAAACAATGGATTGCACGTGGGCCTCCTGAGCCGGAACTGCGCTCTGTCGCTGCCGAAAGAGGATATTTCTCGTCTATTGCATGCGCGGATTTCACGCTGAGATGAAGAAACAATCAGGTCGATTTAATTGATAGTAGATGTACTGTGTAATGGCAAAGATACTCATCGAGGTATCAGAGCGTGCGTTCGTGCAACTGTGTTGAATGGAGCAACGAGGGGGCTGTATTTGTGGTGGATTAGCTGGTAAGAGGAATGAGATATTTACCTTTCTTAATTTATACTTCCGTTTGTAATCACAGGTTTTTATCCTCCGTATTTTACTAGAGAAGCACTTTCCAACTTGGCTTCGAGAAGCTCTAATAATTTATTCATTAAAAAGTCAATTCCAGAAATAATACGCATTGTGCATGCGATCGTCTCTCCTTAGATGTGCTTGGTCATTATCTAATGCACTATTAATCTTGAATTATTCTGGCCAACTTTATATGATTTTAATAAAAATGTAAACAATTAAAGTAAGACCTGAAGCTTTCCTGGCGAAGAATATGCTCATTTTCTTCTCGGGCAGCAAGCCAGCAGAAAAGACGATTAGATTGTTTCATTTGTGGTTATAACATTTTATAAATATCCTGATGATGGGAGAGATGCATACTCCCGAAACGTCGGTATCTGATCGTCTTTTCGGCTGGCTTGCTGCCGAGAAGAAAGTGAGCATGTAAACAATTCATTCAACGTCAACATTTCAGATGTTGGACAACTCAGAAGCAGGAATTAAGTGCGCACTGTTCTCATTCTATCAACCAGCAGGATACCACACAACAAATTTTGATGCAGAAGTAACGGCTATTCATATTTCACTCCAACACGTTCTATACAGAAAAGATAAATTTAAAACTGCTGTCATACTTTCTGATTCTAAAGCAGCATTATGTACAATAAGTTCATATAAAATGAAGTCAATCCAAATTAAATAATGTCACAAAATGATCCACCAACTTCAAAAACTACAGAAAAGATTTATATTGCAGTGGACACATTGTGGAATTGCTGAAAATGAATCAGCTGATTTTCTTGCCAAAAAAGGTGCAAATTTAATTCAGAACAAAAGTAAAAACTTACCCTTTACATCCATAAAAAGATTAATTAAAAACAAATATAAAAATAAACAAAACCAATCAATATCTAACAAAGCCAAAGAAAAAATGGAACATTTTAATTAAAAATCCAGAAGTTATTCCAGAAATCCCACGTAAAGCTGCAGTAGCAATTTTAGATTACTTATGGAACATGGTTATTTGGCCAAACACTTACACAGAATAGGAATTTATACAAGTCCAAATTGTTCTCTGTGCAACAAAGAAGAGGAAATGACTGAAGAACATCTTTTAACCTGTGAAGCCCTACCTGCCGGACCCACTACACAGAAATATTGGAGAGCAAGAGAGCTAATGGCCTCATTGCCAAAGCCTGGCATTTGAAAACAAGAACAACATTTCAGACGTGGGATATTTAACTAAAACTGAAATATTATGTAGACGTAAACCGACAAATATTATATATAACTGCTTGAAGAAGTGTACATGAGTGCATCGAAATTTGCCGATGGTCTTAATTTACGAATATATTCCTCAAGGGCGTAATGCCATACAAGACAATCAACGTCCTTTAAAAATTAGCTTACCTGTGACATTCACTGCAGAGGTCACTGCTGTCACTGCTTTGAAAGAAGACAAGTCGATGATCTGTGAAAATGCACTCCAAGAATTTCAGATATCTAAAGTACAATGTTCGTTTAACAGCATTCAAAAATTTGTCTAAGCACATAACACCATGATGGTTGCTTTTACTCTGAAACAGGGTATAGAAAAAAAAGAGAGAGAACCAAATTTAAAGTCGCACGTCCTATTTACCGACTGACGTAAAGCTTTTGTCTAAGTATCACAAACGATGAGAAAGATTTTAAAAGGTAGAGGCACACTAATATATCTAGTTGAAGTTATAAAAAGTATGTATACTGATACAGAAAGGAAAATAAATAAAAGAGAACCTGTGAAAGTTAATAGTAGTGTAAGGTAAGTTTGTCCTTTATCAACCAAACTTTTTAATTTTTATATTGATGAACTATTTAGAATTTGGCCTAATAAAGTTAATGGAAGGATTAATGTATCAGGAATTGAACTGAGAACTATGTTATATGCAGATGATCAGATACTAAGGACCACAAATGAAGTTGACCTGCAGAAAATACTACACTGTTTAAATAAAATTGCTATTGAATATTGCATGAAAATATCAGCAAAAACTCCAAAGTAATAGCTTTTAGAGGAATGGACTCAGTTACATAAAAATAGTGTTAGACATTATAGCAATAGATCAGATATCACGTTTCAAGTATTAGGTGCTAATTTATCGTACCAGGGAGAGGCTAATGTAATAGAGGAAATAAATAAATTTAACTATAAAAGGCACATTAAAATAAGACCCTAGAGACTCCATAGTAAAATTGTACAACTCAATGGCATTATCAACTCTGATATATGGATCAGAAACATGGACATTAACAAAAAGAAATAGTACTAGAATAAAGACATAAATAAAATTTGTAAGAACATAGCTGAGAGCATTAAAAAGACAAAACGCAGTCAAGATATCAGGAAGGAATTAAAAGTAGAAGAAATAAATCATATTGTTGCTAATAACAGAAATCAATGGGAAAAACATGTTCAAAGAATGCGTTACATATAACAGAATCCAAAAATAGCCATAAGCTATAGGTAAATCTAAAGGTACAAGAAAGCACGAAAGACGGAAGAAAAGACGGGCAAAGCAAATTGGAGCCACAACGGATTGAAAAGTACAACGTCGGAAGTAGAAGACAATAATGGTGCAAAACATTATAATATCGAATTATTAGGATGGTGGTTCAAACAGATAGCAGCGCCATAATTGATTAAACCTTCTGCCAAAATGAAAGGTCAACGTTGTAGAACTTTAAATGATATGTACGCAGTTCTGTTCAGTTCAATTAAACATCAAAGAATTAATAATTGTTCAAAGTTTGCCCTTGGTGCGTAGCAAGAGTTCATCTCCGACGGTGTAGATTATATTGAGCAGGAAAATGATTAATATTAAACAATTTCAATCATTGTTTTCATTTTATTTATTTTGTGTGGATTTTATTAATTTGATGCACTGGTTTTTATATAATCAAATCATTCTGGATTTAATTCAATAGAGCATTGATGATACAGATAGTTCACCTTGAATATAACCGGAATATTTATTGAATTGCACTATTTATATATTTTGGAAGTAAACAATAAAATTTTCGTTCCTTTGAAATTTTAAAAGTATAACTTATTTTTGGTTTACAAGACTAATGTTTCGTTTAAAACTATGAAAACGTGTATGTTATTAATGTTTTATTTCTTATTCTTTTTAGGACATGTAATACACACCTCACGCAGTGCTATATGCAGGAGATGTATTGGTTACCCCCAAGTTAAACGGCAAATAAAAAATAATTCTTAATGTAATTCTTACTCTTAATAATAAATATAAAATATCAAAGGATAGTTTAATATAAAATAGTTTCGGAAATAATGATAAGAATTTCTTTCCCTTGAAGTTTTAAAAGAATAATAGTAGGTTGAATGTGAATAGTAATATTATTTCTTATATCAATTTCATTTTTAGAGGAAGTGAAGGAACCACAGGATGTTCAGGCTAAGAAACGCTCGGAAGTTCTAACAGTTCCTGATTAGAACACAATCCCACTACTGGAGTTATCCGGGACGATGGACGACTGGCTCTACCAAAAAGCCCGCTAGTTCTACAGGGAACATCCTATCCAACATTCACGCCATTGTTCGTCGTGTTCAAGGGAAAAGCACAAAGTATCCAGGGTCAGGTCGAACGGGAATCAAATTCTGTACCCATTGAATGCGAGCCTTACCAGTTGGCTCAAGTAGCTCGATAAATTTGTTCTTAACAGAAATTCTATTTGACAATTTTATCGAACACATTTAAAGAAATTGAGTTTTATTAGTAAGTGCCCTATGTTGTGAGCTCCATTCTAAATCGGGCATGAAAGACCGCTTTATTTTGGTCAGAGGCCTTTTAAATCAGGCTTAAAGTTATTTTATGTGCCACATATCTAAGGAACCACCGGCTTTACTTCCCTTCCGAAGAAAACCATGTTTAATGCATCTAGGCTAGCGGTTACTCCATCATAGAAGACGAAAAAATGTTAAATTACTACTTACCCTCACAGTCTTTCCAACATGCTGGAACTATCGGTCTGTATTTTGCATTCATTTGTGAATGGAGAATAATTGTATTCGACGTGGAACCTCGAGAGACAGACTATTCTTTTTATAAGAACAAAATACTAATTATTTGGTTCAGTACTCGTAACCATAAATAAGTACAAAAAGTCTTGTTCACACAAATGTAAAAGTGTGTTGTAGTGGTAGGTCATCGTTTCGAGTGAGTTTATATCACCGGAGTCTTTCAACAGCATCCTACTGCAAGGTATTAAGCAAGTTCACTTACTCCGCAGCCTTATCTCTCAGTAATGCACGGAAGTTTTAAGAAAGAGAGAGAGAGAGGTAATACAAACCCAGTATACAAATACAGTTTAAGGATTAGCAGTACTCTTCATTGAATCAAATTAAATATTATGTTATTGCGAACAAATTATATTATTGTGTACAGATGCTTATGCATCTTCCTTTGCCCAAATTACTCTCCCTGGATGCAGTCTTTCTTTCTCTGGCTGTAGAACATGTTTGTACCAAGTTAGTAATCAACGACTCATTTTGACGAAGCATCTTGCTGCTAATTTCTTTATTTTAAGTTTATTTAATTTTGACATTCCAGAAGATTTTCTGAGAAAATGCAGACACACATGGATTTATTTTGAAAAGGGGACCTCAAAACCTGTATTTCCATTGAAATCTGGTTATGGAATTTTTAGGAAGAGTGCAATAATTTAAAACTATTACGCTTTTCCATTTGAAAAATATATAAGAATGGGAAAATTCATACATATAAAAGACACTTCGCAAATGGTCCACAAAAAGGAAATGTACTTTACATTAAGTACGTTTTTAACGAGGTCTACACTTTTTATACATTAAATTTTGTCTATCTGTACTCTTTATCATTTATTTAAAAGTCATTTTGAACAAAGAGGGCGTCTGAGAAATACTCAGGAAATTCACGTTATACCAATATTGTCATGAAAAATATTAATAATTATATGGCAGTTTAATCAAAATAGTTAAAGACTTTTTTAGAAAATCAAAGTTTTAAAAGTGTTCCATGTAAAGGGTAGTGTGAAGAAGAAGGATTTTCTTGTGAATCTTCTTATGCTCAACAAACATCCTTGAGAGTGCTAAGCATAAATATCACTCCAGTTTATCGAGATTTAACTGTATTGGAACACCACAGTGAAGCGAAAAATTATTAAATTTTAGATGAGTCGTATTTTTTACACATCTGCTCATCACTCAAAATAGGTACGAAAGTGAAGCAGATGTGTAAAAAATACAACTCATCTAAAATTTAATAATCACTTCAGTTACTTAACCGAATTTTCGTTCTTGAGTAATGCTGTTAACAGACATGCTGCACATACCGGACCTGTTCCAAAATGCTGTTTTTCTTCTTTTTTCGTTTCAGTGCATTTCAAAACATGTATTTCCGGGAAAATCTCGATATTTATTTGTTGGGTGGAGTGCAATACTTCACAATAGGTTGTAAATTAAAAGCCTGTAAAGCGGATTATTATATTATTAATATAAGTTACACATGCGAAATTGCTATAGAATGTCCAATTGTACATTTCACTTTTGTTTGAGTCATCTTGTACTTATTTATTTTAAGTTGGTGGCCTTGGCACTTACACACGTTATCATAGACGCTTTACTGAGAACTGCACATTGAGGATTCAGGAGAATTTCGTGCGGTGTTTCACTAAGCTACGGTTACCCCTCCCAAAAGTCGTGTGCTGCATCCGGTAGGTGAGAAAGAGAGCAGTGGATTTAATGTGAATGATTCAACAAATGAATCTTGTCATGCATCATGGCTCCCCAAGGTTATAGAAAGTACATTCTTTTCAACCAGCGTTTGGTAATAACGAAGAACATGTAATCTACTCACGATGGAAACGCAGGCGTTATGATTAGTTTCAGATCACAGGAATCCCAGCATGAGTAAAATGAAAATACTAAGAATAAACATTTGTTTTGAAACTTATCTTTCACCAAAACAAATCAAAAGAAAAACAACACATCTTCAGAATGAAGTAGCCGCAAATTCTGCACATTTAATTCGAACAAAGGCCTTTAATATCTCTATCGTGTAATCTAAAGTATAAAGAGAAAAAATAATAATTGACCCAAAAATTTGATATAAATTTCGCCACTAACACAGATTTTAAGTGTTTTAGAAAAAAGTATGCTTGTGTTTGTGCGTGTGCGTTTCGGTAAACAGTTTAACTAACAAACAACGATAGGATAACTATTATACCAACCAGTCTTTAATCCATCATATTTCAAGTATGCAAAACAAGGCTTTTAAAGGAAGTCTCTCCTTTACATGGTAAAGTTTTGTTGTAGTTTTCTCGACAATAGCACTAACATTTTTGTTTAAATTATACTATCTCTACTTTACACATCGAACCGAGAAATAAAGGAAAATACTTCAAATATCTGCGAATAGTCTGTGTGCATAAGAAGCCCTTTTAATATAGTTGAATTTTATGTAAATTTGTATTTTCTTTTGCAACCTAGCTATGTAAAGTTAGAGACCTGTTGTATTTGTTTTATCTTCCAGAATGATATTTGATAGTATTGGTAAATTTCTTAAAAATGCCTTATTTTACTTTCCACGTTTGAGATTTTAAAATGGCACTGTTTGCATTTAAACAATATTGTAAGTGTTCTTATTATGTCTATATTATTAACGCATTATCATCAGCGTTTAATAAAATACTCTACTTCTCAGTGTTGCTTATTCTAAGTCATTCAGCTACTTCTTCAGCTTTTTATTAAGTAACGTAACCCATTGCGTAACAGCTCAACGTGGGCCTGAGTCTACCAATCCGACTGCCGGCCTCACGCCCACTTACGCAAGGCAGAGGTGGGCGATCATCCAACCGATACGTGGAGGAGATGTGGTCAGCATCGCGTTCCCCAGCAGGAACGTTGGTTTTCATGATCAGGGCCGCTTAACTATGGTAAGCTCCTCAGTTTACTCACGATGCTGAGTGGGCACCGGTCCTATACCGGGGACCTAAAATCCCCACCACATGGGTGGACTCGAAGCCGGGCTGCTTTACGAGGCCAGGGACTAAGGCCCCGCTACGCCACGACTCAGGGCTTTTTATTATGTAGTTTCTACAAATGTTAGGAAGAGTGAGAGAACTACAAAAACCTTGGATTCGTTCTCTTCTTTTCTCGACGGTATTATTATAATTTTAGTATTTTCATACCCACAGGCACACATAGAGATACGCACAATCATTTCATATGTTTAATAAATGCTGTGAGTAGATATAATTTTCCATTGTGATTCGTCATTTAGCTCCATGTACTCTATCAAATGCTTCCTCAAAATTTATAGAAGGATTACGTGTGCTTAATTCAACATTTTGTTTCTTCAAATGTCTGCTGCAATATGAATAAATCATCTCTGCAGTTTTAAGTGATAAAACTATTCTGTATTTGCTATTATTTAGTTTATACTTCAATTTATGTTTTCAAATTTATTTTAAAATTATTCCTCTCCATTTATTTTTAATGTCGATATTTGGATCTACAAATAATGACAGCTACATGGCAACAAAGTGCAAATTATCACCCAATCAATGTAATTAAGAAACTACAGTGAGGTTTCATAAGACAGAATGAAAGCTACTGAAAAAGTTTGGGAAATGATACTCCTTCAGCTTTTCATAAAGCAACAAATTATTTTATTCCTGCATTGTACTATTAAGCTTTTGCCAATTTTGAAAATAATGAGTATCGTAATTGGTTGCTACAGCCTTCATAGAGCATTCAGCTTGCAACTCCTAATTTTTGAGAATCCGTTTTACTTATACTTGGAAGTAACCTTGATATACAACGTTGTACTGTGTAAATAAAAATAACCGATAAAGTGGAGTCGCGGTATGTGTGCGTTTTATATTCGGGAGTTCCCGGGTTCCAACCCTCGCGAACTGACTGAAAGCTTTCTGTGACTTTCCTCTGTCTCAAAGCAAACGCAATGGATAATTTTACTCGCGAGTTTTCCGTAATCCTCTTCATTATTACATTTCAATTATTATTCTTCACCTCCATATCAGGCGTTGGGTTAATCACCCATGCTTTATATTAAAAGTCTATATTGACCCAAGGCATTTTCTTGGAACTCCTTGGTAATAATCTGTGGAAGAAGAAGACGAAAAGAAGAAAAAACAAATATATCAGTGATGAAATAAGTGTTACCATGCTCATCTCTATAGATACCCTTACGTTGTATACCTTACTTAAAGGATGGCCAAGTTCATTGACCATATAACATAAATACCTGGTGTCCTTTCCTTAAGATCGAATTTGGAGATAAACTGAGGTGACTTTACAAAATAGTCTCTACATAATGCTCTTGTTTCAGATCGAAGATGCCCTCCACCTAATAGATGACTGTTATAGCAATTCTTCCTGGGTCATTTACCTGTGAAAGGGAATGGACGTACTGAATTTATGGCATGAAAGGATATGTCTGACAGGTCTAGAAGTGGTTTTAATTGCCTCTATTCTTGTGAACCAGTTCAATTGGCTGTTTATACTGCTCATTTTCTTCGCAAAGAAGTAACCCAAAAGAAACAAAAATTTATAAAAGAAAGAACTTTGTTTACAAATAACGAAAAACATATTAAAATGTTAAAACTCTAAGAGGTATAGCTCTCTCTTTGGTCAATAAGAGTGAGAAAGACATTGAACTATTATTAAATCTTAATAAATTCCAATGATCGGTACTCGGCAGCTGCATAACGTTCATATTACGTTTATCGTTATCCGATGAATTAGAAGTATCTTATCTCAAAACATATTATATGCGACTGAGATAATGTGCAATTTTATGCAAGATATCACTCTTAAAGTATTTATTATAAATATCTCTGAAATAACTACAGATATTTCGGAACAAATTTCACATACATACAGCTCAATAACCCAAATACTATGAGCCATTCGGGAACTAAGAAAATATGAATTTCAGCTCTTACCTCTGTTCAGCTATGATGTAATTGATAACATGAAACGAAACATTAAGAATGGTAGTTGTTACATCTCGATAAGTAAATTAAATCCCAAAAAATTGTAATTTGAAGTTAGGCTTGAGAAACGACAAACGTACAGCAGTTGACATCCTGAGAGTCAAGTGCAAACTTCATGTTTGTATTAGGTTGGTGCATAAATTCGTAGCGCTTTTGTTTCGTGAGTTGCTACTCCAGTTACAATGGGTTTACTTATCGACTGTCACTTTTTATTTGAAGTTAAACTGTTGCTCAGTCGGTTTAAATATCACAGTTTGTCATTTGATGATAGTGAGTTAGCTCTGGACGCTTGAAAGCGGACCGTCAAGGCGACAAAGTGGAACATTTCCGACATATTCTTCTATTTGAATTCAATAGAGGGGCGACAGCAGTGGCAGCATCCAGGAACATTAACGTTGTGTACGGGGACAAGACCATCGGCGAGAGCATGATAAGAAAATGATTTTCTACTTCTAAGGAGGGTCTTTTTGACCTCGTACAGACTTTGATGAAGATCGTTAAACGTACTGATTTACGATAATTCGCGTCATTGTACTCGAGAACTGGCAAATGAGATGAACTGTGACCATTCCATCATCGTGCCACATTTTCAATCAGTGGACAATGTCCAAAAATCGGATGTATGGGTAACACATGCTCTAAACCAGAAACAAAAATTAACGGGTGGCCAAATGTGCGTTTCAGCTTGCTCGCCATCAGTTGGCTCTTGAATAACGTACATTCCTATCCAGGATCATGACTGGTGACGAGAAATGGTGTCTCTATTTTAAACTAAGGACAGTTGAGCCCAGAGGTTCTACTCCTATTAGTCCTGAACTCGTGGGAACTGGACCCGGGCCTCTTTCAACCAGGGAGTTATCCGAGCTGTCCCAAAGGGCGCTCGGCGTCCTCCGTGGGGCTTTCCATAGGGCAAGACCTTGTTTCCTAACAAGCCCCCCATCTGGTTCTATGGACTCAAGACGGGATGGAAGTGGATACGCCACTTACGCGCGCCAACACCAAAGTGAAGACTACCGATAACCTCGGTGGGGCCGCCTGGTGATCTAGCACACCTTCTACTAGCTTTGCAGGCTAGTACCCGGGAGAATTAATGGCTTCCCTCAACCCCGTCCGAAGACGTACCCGATTCCCACGGGTATCGGGAACACACTGCCCCCTCGAAGCCATCCCAATCCGAACAACTCCCGAAGGAGGGGCTCAGATGTTCGGTTTAAACTAAGAAAAGAAAAAGAATGATTGAGTCCTAACAAAAAAGCTACATTATTACAAAGATCAGCGCGAGAAGAATATGAAATGTTCCACTTTGCCCACTTGACCGTCCAATTTTAAGCGTCCACAACTACAGTCACTATCATCAAATGACAACTGCGATATGTAAAGGGACTGCACAACAATTGAACTTCACATAAAACGTGACAAATGATAAATAACCCACCAACCAACTCACGAAACAAAAGCGCTACGAACTTATGCACCAACCTAACACTTAATCATAATGTGTTTGATGTGCTATGATGCACGTGATATTTTCACTGTTATCAATTAGACTGGAGGTAATACAAAGATTTCAGCTACAATAATGTTTATTTTGCCAGAATTTATAATATGCACGTTTACTACATATAACAAAATTAAATACTACCCGGCAGTGGTTTAATTGGACCGGAACGGACCGGAACGGACCGGAACGCCGTTCCGGAAAATATTTTCGCGCTTTGGAACGACGTAACATTTTTGCATTCGGTAAGAAAATCGTTTGTAATCTACTCATATCACAGAATCGTCATAATTGTACTCCAGCGGACTAATATCGAAACTTGAGGTTTTTTTGTTAATAAAATACGGTCGCTTTTACATTCCTGGGCGGTTTTCTGGTGCTCTAATTTTGACTACACTGCTATAGGATTCGGAGAGCGGGAAATGAGCACGACAACTTTCTTCCACTCGTTATGTTTGTGTGAAGCTGTATGAATCAAAATTTTATTTTATACAACATAAGTCAAGTCATGGCTACGAAAGGGGAGATGTTCAGGTGATGAAACAGCTGTCGGAAACAAGGCCGCTGATTTTGACACCCAGTACGAGTCTATTTGGAAATTGCTGAATTAATAAGGTGAGTTCCTGTAAATATTTTTTTCCAACTAAATCACTGCTACCCGGTAATCACAATCAACGTAAACATTATTAATGGCTGACTAATAATCTAATAGAAGGAGAAAAATATTCATTAAAGTAGTACATCTTGATAATTGAATGTTTTAAATTACTACATTAACTTCGCAATGTTGCACATAGTGAAGTAAGGCAGAGAGCATATAAATTCTGCCTAAAAGAAAAAGCCAACACCCCTCTGTATACTTATACTTCTAGTGAACCTTAAATGAGAACATTTTCGTCCTCATAGTGCTCTTGCATTAATAAGAAAGAGCTTAAAATTCATATGGAGAATTGAGTTTTGGCGGAAAGCTGAGGTGTAGTACAATCTCATCGATAATTTCAAAATCTAAATGGTCCAGCATATTCGATAGTACTACAGCTAATTTTGCCTGCAGTATTTGAGGGAATCACTTCAGCATATTGTCACCCAATGATTGGAAGGCACGACCAACTGGAGCTGGGTAGGGGACAGGAGGCATTCAAGTCACGCCCACCCATATATCTTGTAGCGCTAACATAGGGGATGGTTAGGAAAGTGTCACTAGGCACTGTACCGTCTTTTTCCCCTCCCCCTGACGTCTGGAACAGTCGAGATGATGTTCCGAGCCGCGAAGCTTACAGAAACAGCGATCTTCCTATATAAGGGCTGCAGTGGACGAGTCATTTCAGTTCTTGGCGAGCAGCCGTGAAGAGCGCTGTGCTAGCGAACGGACTGGAAGATTGTGTACGTGTATCAGAGGAGTTGTACGTAATTGTGAGTGTAGAGTGGACTTGTGGCAGACGAACTGGTGGATTGTAATTGTGTGCGCTACGTAATTCTATGTAATTGGCAAGTGTTCCAACTGTAATTCGGTGGAAATAAAGAACATTTTGAGTTTGTACAATTGGAATTTTAATTTCACTAACCCACAAAGTCACAATATTCTTAGCGAATCTTTTCAGTGTATGGCTGAGCGACTTTGCTTCCTTACGGTTGAGTGCGTGGGGATATTCAGATTGTTTAATAATTACGGATATCTCCATCATATTGATGGACAATTAACCTCTTCTTATATCCTTCCATTTTCTTCTGGAGAACTTCCAGTTAATTTTATCTGTAGTAAGTGTAACTCCATAGTAAATGTGGCTTCCAATTGGTAATTTGTACACAAACAACTCTGGGCTGCTGCATTGCTCCATTTCTGAAGTAAATAGTAAACAAGAATATTAGGGAAAATCGTTAGGAAGGTGGTTTATGAAAAATGAATTGGTAAACATGGTTACCAAGAAGAAATGTTAATAGCAATTTCAGTTTGGGAAAAAGGACTTAATAAAAAAAATAGAGAATCATAAATCATAGCTCATCGCTATCTTTGGGTTATGACTTCGATTAGTAAATCTTTCTACTTTCTTTTGTTATCCCGGGGCGTTATGGCCCTGCGTCAGCCTTGGCCTGCTTTGTAACAGCTGTCCATTATTTCTGTTCATTACTTCCGTCTCTAACTTTTCACCTTTAATCCCCTTCAGTAAAAATGACACACCACATTTATTTTATGGTAATTAAATTCCAGGAGTGACATTTTTATTCGTGATTGAAACTGTTGTTACTGCATATGGCACCATAGGCGGTGGAAACTGATAATTCAGAAAATGATAATTCAGAAAGACAGTTTGAGAAGGAAACATTACAGGCCTAAGTTTAGGGTATCCATATGTTCCATCTATGAAGATTGATGGAAACCTGGTAAAGACCTTACTCACAGAAACGACTTTGGCAGAATTTGAACGTGGACCTCCAGTTCACAAGAACGTGCCATAGTGAGCTCGGTTACTCTTCTCGTAATGTTGCTGGTGATGTTCTTGCCCAAATATAGATCCAAAACTAGCTCAAGTAAAATACATTTAGACAAAACACTACTGGGATATATTACTGCCCTCCACAATAATTTGGGAATGAACTGATAACATATATTCTTTATCTTAAATTACAGTGTTTTTTTCAAGAATGCAAAATATTTCTTCTCATCAAGAAACTGAATTTAACCTGCTTTGCATGTTGATCAAGAGCGCTGGCAAACATTCAAAACACTTTCCTTATAAAGAGAACCGAATATTAATGATCTTTCAATGAAAACAAAAATATAACTTTTTAATAATATTAACCGTTTATTCATCGCTTTTTCAGTAATATACTTCCAAAATATTGCTTAAAATTCCAAAAAGAGTATATATTTCTCCATGAGACTTTTTGTTCAAAATTTACTTTGTATCTATAATTTGTCATAATTATTATCATTCTATATACACGTTGTCATTCGACGCGTTTAGCTATTCCACTACTTCCCATTGAAAAACGCGAAACTTGTGATTATTTTTCCGCGTACTCGGGGCCTGGATTTTGATAACCTAAATATTCTTGAAAGGCATCCATAAAATGATTCTAAATTTTACTTTTTCTACTAAATGTAGTGGGAAAAGCAGTGTATTTCACTCAAAAGTTCAATGTCGTGAACTCACGGGAAATACATATTTTGAGACTCCTGAATAAAAGAAAGACAACATTTTAAAGAAAAGAAACCTTTATGTGTCTATATACCTATAGCTGTGCCACTGTTTTGAGTTTTGAAATTCTACCAAAAGCATAATTAATAAAGGAGTATTCATAATTATAACACAACACAAAGATAAGGGCAACTGCACACTAATAATTATATAGGAATGTTACCTTTTTCCCAAGCATGCGGGTGTAGGATACAGGATGGAACTCTTATTTCACAAATAAATAATAAAAGTTTTGTGTAAAAATCCATATTTACATAAAATAACAATGATAAATAAACCCATATGTATTGAACGTAAATGCAAGAAAATAATTAAGAAGAGACGCAAAGTATAAGAAAATTACAAAATAATGATGCCAAGTTGAAACTTATAAAATATAATTAAATCCTCCAATATGAGTTATATCGGGCAATGAATGAAATGGGTGACATGATGTGCAAATGGGTCCAGGGTCCATAGAGCTTAGATTAATCGAATGTCCATCTTTCATTTTAAGGGAAAACTCCGGAAAACCCCTCATTTAGACAATTCCCACCAAGGTTTGAATTCAGGACATCTTGAATGTGAGACAGACACAGTAGCACCACTCTACTGTGGTAGGCATTATAAAAGTGAAGTAAAATAGAAAACGTCATAAAATGACAAAAATGACCTAATAGATATATGTTCATTAGAATCTTTAGTATAACAAAGGGTGTGTGATAATTGAAAGATCAACTTCAAGCACTCGAATTTCATATAACGTCCGTATTAGCAAACCTGCGCTCACAAGTAAATTCCATTTTTATTTCTTTTCCTAATCGGACACAATTTATAGTGCTTCATAAGCTTAAATTTACAAATAATTCGATCTTAATAACTTAAGCGCTGAATTAATTTTGAGTTTGTCTAACCTCAAAATAAAGATGGAGTTTAAAGTATTGTTCATAAAATCACACAAATTAATACAAATGTCAGAAATACAACCCTTTACATGAAATTTTGGAACTATATTTGAGGTAAGGGTGTGCCTTGATTATGCAAAAATCATTTTTGTAAACTCATACAAAAAAAAAAAAAAAAATGCAAAGCGCCAACACCAAGAATGAAGTACACTGTAAAGCCATGCATATTTCCTTCTTATAAATACATCGGCCAAATTGAGTAAAGTTGTAACTAAATTGATATTGTCCCATTTTTCGTAAAATATCTATAATTAAAATGTGATTCTTAAAATCGGTAGGTAATAATGCAAGGTTTTATCGAATAATATCGAACCTTGTATCGAATAATACAAGGTTTTTATTATTGCTTCTCTTTCAACCATTTGTTTATAGATATGATCGCGTGGTATATGCTAAAAAACTAGAAATTTAAGGCTAATTGATATAGTTTTTACACATTTAAATAAATGTGTTATTTTCAGAAATATTAGCTATTATATTAAGTCTATGATTAAGTTAAAATTCTTTTAGATTCAATTAAAATTTGTATTTTTGGTGTTAATTGTTTTAAACTATTAAAATTTTTAGTTAAAGTGCATGTAAGGACGGTCTTTGAGATTAAACATCACTAGAAAATTAAATTTGTGCGCGTAATTTAACAGTATATCGCGACGACACCAGAAAAATAGCTTGATTGCTATAAATAGAGTAAAACTGAAAAATTTAATGCCACGGCCGGGATTTGAATTTTTCAGTTTGATTCTATCTGTGCAAAACCTTAGCCTATATACGGCTACTGTGAAAGAAGGATTAATTTCCGTGATTTGCCTACGATTCCTTTATCAGCTCCTGCAAAGTAAGCAAGCTACTGTCATGCATCCCTGCGTTTTAAAGCAGGTTTTATTATCCATTACTATACGGCAACCTTCCATTCAGGTTTCCATTCAGAGTAAATATTAAATACCTAAATATTCTACTTCATTACAAACGAGGAGCGGAAAGATTATGACTTTTAAATGGCTTTTCTAATAGTTATTTTTAAGTTTATTTATAGGCTTTCTATTGTTCTTTTTTCAACATAATTTATGATACAGCTTTTAAATATGCAGAAGATGTATAAATTTTTCATTTGATTGAGAAATCCTTTCTTCTCAATAATGCAGTTCTTGTGTTTTTATTACAGAATGGAAATTGACCAGCTTAAGTGACTACGTGGCTATTAAACTGGTTTGCATACAGCTTAATCACTTTACGCTACTTTTAAATACATAAAGAAAATCACCTATATAGATAATGTGTTGAGCAAGTGCTCATTTTGTTAATTCGCGACTGTACAAGTGGCGAGACGATCATTGGGGCAGTGACTCTTACAGGTCAGGGTGTTGCCCTTCCAGATGGACAACTTTTTGCGTGTTGTGGCCGAGACTTTGGCGTTAAGGGCTAATAAAACTTCTTCTTTAGCACATAATTGCTCAACATCGACATTGCACGCCGCAACTCGGCCGTAACTTGTTTTTCTTCCAGCAACAGTTTTAGTTTATAGAGGGCGTCGCGAAAGATAACACGAGGACCTTTAATCGAGGGATATAGTTCACTCACTGCATGCATGTGTCCATTTAATTCTCTGATATTAGTCACCTTTAAATTCAAATGGGTTATAATTTACTGGTAAACGACCGAGAATTTGCACATCATACGAAAGGGAAACAAAAATGGAAAGAGACTACATTTTAGAAATGAGATGTTGTAGCCATTTCATTGACAAATAATAATTATATGAAAAATGTAGCACTAAATCTTTCAAATGAAACATATTATAGCCACAAACTATGTGCGTATTTTTTGTAGATGTGTATGAAGCCAGTTTCATAAAACTAAGCACGAGAAACAATAATTCATTATTTTCTAAAGAATATTTTACTCTAGTAGCCAATTGGTCAACGAAAAGCGGGCTGTTGTAACTATTTGTTCACCTTTCTCTACTACATACAGCAAATAGAGAAAATATTACATTTTACCCAAAATTCGATATTGAGAATTATCGGAAATATATATTTTGGGAACCTCAATAAATCTAAAAAGAAACGCTTTTAGAGATCCGTTGTTCGTATATGTGTGCGAGTGTGTGTGTATGTGTGCGTGGTGTTTGTGTGTCTGTGTGTGCGTATGTGTGTATGAGTCAGTGTGTGTGTGTATGTGTATGTGTGTGTGTGTGTGTGTGTGTGTGTGTGTGTGTGTGTGTGTGTGTGTGTGTGTGTGTGTGTGTGTGTGTGTGTGTGTGTGAATTTTATGTATCCGTCTGTGAACAGAGTAACACAAAAAATAAAATGACGATTAAATAACGAACTTGATATTACGTTCAGCATCTTCCAAGTATGCGACACCATGATTTTAAACAATATTTCTTCACCCTGAACTACCTTTAACACGGAATATTACCTATTAGAAAATGATTTTTTCAAAAACACTATGGTTAATGAATTTTACGTATCTCACAAATCGTAAGATATAGAAAATTATTACTGCGAAAACTGAAGGCGTTGGTAAAACACACAATTTATATATAATATACTTTTGTGGAGTAAATACTTATTTTTTTCCCGAATAGGTGTTAATTAATAATTTTTTTATCTCTTGGACATGCAAGGAGAACGGAATTCCAAAGCTACCCCAATGATCAGCATTAAAATATTTGACTATAGCTCAAAACCCACCATATTTCCATATTTTCCTTGCACTACACGAAAATTAGTAATCAGATAATTTCAGCAAATGTTTATATCGTAAATATATCAGGATTTTGTATGATTAGTTAAATAATTTAAATAAATACCTTTTTTAGAACCAGCTAGAGATTTAGGGGGATTCTAAATCTTGATTTTAGTAATTCTTTGCATTTGCAAGTTTGAAATACATATGAACATTTTAATTCTTCCACACATGTTTCTATTGTTGTGCTAAGCTAATTGTGAATATTTTAAACATATTTTGGAAAATAACGCTACGTAGCACTGCTTGGACGTTTTAGATTCATTCTTATCTTTAAAACATGACACAACTTAAGCATAGCACTGAAAGGAGATCTTGGTTTTCATTGTGCTTTACGTATAAAACAAGTAAAACATAACAGATTACCTAAGGAAATTTTGAGCGACGTGTGCACCTTTCATTCGGGAAGTCGACCGACCACTTCAACTTGGAGTTTTCGTGGCTTACCTCTGCTACTCAGGTGAACGCTGGGGTGCTTACTTTTATACCACCATTTCCTTTCCATCATATCTTTATCATCTTTGAGTGTTATGTAGCCAGACAGATGACAGATTCTCGCGCATTGTCCTTGGCACCGAGCTACGTTATGTGGTGACTGCCCTCACGTGGGAGACGACGCCTATCGACACCGGACATGGAGAAAGCCTCTGTGTTCATCCCTCGCTTCTGGGGTAATTATCCGCAGTAGATCTGTGTAGACCTCTCAGCTCACGAGATGTCTCCCTCACCCCTTGCCGTTTACGTAGTAACGGGACAATAAATGTTGGTCCAGAGTAGGAAGGATTGATACGATAACTTCGAAGATGGATCGGGACGCTACATCAGTTATCTGCAGACAAAGAGGAAGAAGAAGAACTTGTTGAACTATAATACATAATTTTACTTTCGCACATATCAATTCTACAAGATGTCCGTAAATTCACACAGTAGCTAATCAGGAAGATGTAAATATTCGATATGTTTATTTGCTTTGAAATGTTTATTGTTAGTACATATTGTTCTTATGAGTTAGTGTACTTGCCAGTTTTTTCTTTGTATAGGTTTTGCCCGTAAGTATGTCTTCGTGGAGCTAATTTGGCAAATTGCAGTCTTACTGGAAAATGAAGTATGCTGAAAGCGAGTGGGCCTTTCCACAGATTGTAGGAATAGAGAACTTCAAGGAAAATATTAAGGAAATATTTGTACCTGACGGCATCAGGAAAGATTAAGGAGAAAGGCGGTAAAGATTTGTAACCGGCTACAACTTATGAGTCAACGTTACAAGTAATTGCAATAACTATTTGCAAACTCCCCAAAGCAAAGCGTAAAGTGACAATGTTTTGGAGTTTTGCAAGCTCATTCCAGGCAGGAACGAATCCTTCCTCAGATTTGGTTCACAGTATCCAGAGAGAAAAACTTGGACCTAAGATATTGATATGGCATCCCAAGTCTCACGTAAAATTTAGAATGCCTCTTGTTATGTTTCAATTTCTAGAACCTAGTTTATAATAAAGACACTGAAGACCTGAAATACTCTCACTTTTCACATGTTTATTTTGCGTTGTTTACACATTTGGTAGAGAATCAGGAAGAAGTGGAATCGGATAGGTAAGTCTTTGCGTCTGCTATATATTATTTTTATGTATAACATTTATGAACAGTGTTTTGTACAAATTGAAGGGAAAAACGAAGTATATGCATGCAGATATTCATCGAGAGATGTGCACCACGTAACACGTGTCATTCGAATTCCGGTAGCCCAGGGTTCGAACCTTGGTGAACATCAACTTTGACCAATGAGTTTTTCGTGGTTATACTAGGTTGGTAGAGGATACTGGATGCTTCCTCTTTGAACATGCTTTCTTCTCCCGTACTCATCATTTTCTTCATTGCCATCGATTTCTGGATTATAGGAGTAGGCGGCAATTTTCGACGGGTTGCAGTTAGTTTCTGGGTATATGCTGTATAGAAGTTTTTTCCCTAGTATCTCTAGGGGATGTCCTGCGAGGACCAGCCTCTATATGGGTACGAATAGGGGGATTAGGGTCCTGTGTGTGGGTTAGAATGCGTCACATATCTTCGTACAGGAAATATTAAGAACTCCGCACATGTTTGCGCCCACCCTCATTCGGATCTGGTTGAGTCTTTCCTCTTATCCCTCCCTCTCAGTAGCCACGGTATAAGCATAAAGGCTCTACTATATACGATGCGACACTCCAGTTCCGGGGGCCTCTCTGTAGTATGCATCTTAAGCGTTTACACGAATATCAGAATTTTACTATTGAAATATTACTTTATGGTTTCTATCTTTTAGACAAACTAAAACCTTATGCTCATCGTTTTGGTTGTGTAATTTCTAATAAAATTATTTATTTTGGTTTTGACTCCAAGTCATCAATAATGCATCTTTAAATCTTCTTGTTGAACGCGCTGGAGTAACAAGCTACAGATAATCCATGCATTTATTTTCTTTTCAGAAAAAGTTTTGTCAGGAATTAACGCATTAATAATTTTATGCATTACGGTTAGGCTACTCATTTCTCACTAAAACAGCCCGAGTTTGATTCCAGGCGATGACATGTTTCATTTACCACTTAACCTCGTTCCTGGTTCTCTGCTCACCACTCCGCGTCAAGGTTGCAAAGGCCTATTCTTCGCCGGCACGGTCTCGGGGCGCTAACCATGTCCCACTATTAGCCATTACTCCCTCACTCATGACGCCCGTTGGAGACCGAAGGGGCGTGGGGTTGTGTGGCTCGTGCATAGGTTTAGGTCTAAAACTGGACCTCTACAGTGAAATCCTTAGGCGATGTCATCTTCCAGGGCATTGCTTGGGTTCTGCACTGATAGACTCATAAAAGAAACATTTAAAACATAAGAGGATGGCAATATGTTATACTATAGGTCTATGCAGTTAATAATTTTCAGTGAACATTTGTACTCATATAATGCTGGATCTCTGATATAAGGCACTAGGGTGACATTAACTGTTTTTACCCGCATTTGAATAGATAGGTTTTCAAACAACTGAATTCAACACACACCGACTTGGTCAAAATAAGTCATGCTAATAACGCATTCATGAACTTCGATTTCCTAATTGTTTTATTTTCAACTACAAGATTCTGTGCTAATAGTAGCAATAAAAATCTTGTAAACAATTTAATAAATTCCCATTTAATAATAATTTTTTTAATAATTTTGGACGAAGCCAGCCAACTAATATTAAACAGGAAGTGTCAACCATACTTACACGGAGCAATGTCATATTTATGCAAGCATAGAAGTTTCTGTGAAAGCGATTTGTTTGCGTGACGGAATCGCCATCTAGTTCACACATTTCTTTTCTTCTAGTTAAACACTTAACACGTATGTCATTTAAGGCACACTTGCAGCATTTCAATTCCCGTGGAAGGGGAAAAAGGTTGTTTTCACCAAAACTGATGCACCACTGACAACAAGAGATATGATGTAATCAAATACGTGATCCTTTGCTTGCCTTTGTTCTTTGTAGACAATTAAAACTTAAATAATTATATAATAAATTAAATATTTATTAATTAAATAAATAATTAAAATTATAAATACATTAAATTTTATTTGTACATCCTCTCAATTATACCGAGCGAGTTGGCTTCGCAGCAATGTGTGAACCTCATATTCAGGATATCCTGGGTTCGAAAACCGAACCGCCCACTGGGTTCTTGGGTTCTTTCGTGGTTTCCCCAAGTTGGAAGCTGAAATGTGGGATGATTCATCTCAAGCTTTGTGTCCATAATTATGTTCCACTTGATGTTTCTGGGTTGTAAGGAAAGTTGGTGTGTTGCGAAAGTACTGTGAAACTTGCTTTTGGCGAGACCAATAGGGACATTGCCTTTCTGAGAATGTAATCATATATTCCTTGAAATTCCCAGGGCTAACTAGCGTGGTGGAATCGTTAGGGGACATGTCCACATCGTATCTGGATCTGGCTTTCATTCCTTCACCCAAGAGGTCACGATTGAAGCACAAACGGTTTACTGTGATCTACATGACATGCTGTTCTCCAAATACTGGGGGCCCTTTTTCTGACGACTCTCAAATACAACATGATAAATATTGATCAGATATGGTTTCAATTACATAATTATTTACGGATTAGATAATGGCGAACTGTTTAAATCTCTGTAAATAATAACCCTAGCCATAAAGCTCTTTGCATGAGTTCTAAACAAAGAAAACAATGAATTTGCAGCTAAAAATATAGGAAAATTAAGAAAACAAAGAGAATATTTCTAAATGTTTGATACGAAAGAAATCTGTACTTCATCTAAAGCTTACATTAAAACGAGAATTTTATTTTTGCTGTTATAAAGCTCTTAAATATTTAGAACAAAGTAATTAAAATTTTCGGTTGGCATCCCTGCCAGATACCGAAGTTTGTTGTTTTATTTAATTTAATTGATTTATTTTTTGCGAAGGTTTACGATGTAACAGTTTAGCAGTCAGCATTTAATACAAAAATTCTTAAACTATTTGTTTATCTTGGAGTTGTACACTCTTTTGCATCATGATTGCTGAGATCAGTTGTCGCATAGTAACGCAAGTTGCATTTTGCATTGCAAACGCCTAGGCCGGTCGATATGAGAATAAAAATGAGTTCTCTGTCAGAATGATGCTAAACGTGTGTTTGCCAGGGTGACTTCTATCATAACAGTTTTGTTGCCACCATTCGTCCTATCAAGAATCTCCGTGTTACCTTAATTCTCAGTGATGTTTATAAATGTGTATTGGGAATCGCGTCACTAACAGTGGATTTTAACTTTGTAGGTAGGTAAAACTGCTAATAAAATAGCTGTATTGGAAGTTATGTTTAATATCATGTCTTGAAAGGAAGGAGAGTGGGATGGGAGAAGAATTAAGAATAAGATAACTAATGCGAAATTCATTCAGATAACGTGAGATGGAGCCAAACTACAGTAAAGTCACCAGACGAGACCTTGCAAAAGAGGAATGTCGTAACAGTGTATCTCACTATAAAGAAGAAAAGTTTTTCGCAAAGAACGCATGATAACGGAATATTATACTACGTATAATTTCACCACGACTTGAAGATGAGCAGCCGTGGCCTTCACTTTTCTTCAGACCTTTGTTGTGTAGGGGAATTCATCGATCGTGATGTTTATGGTTTGATTTGACCTTTTAGCGGTGAGAGGAGAAATCAGCCAACTCACCATTCTGCTTCGTTGCCTAAATTGTGTTCAAAATTGTCAGGAATTCCAGATCACGCCCTATTCTATTGTTAATGTCGTAATAGCATATTTCGTATTAAACATGCGTGAGAAGATTGATTTCCACAAGGTAGGACATGCGCTACATGAAGATTTGTTGTCTTCATATTTTGAAATATCCTCCAGTGTCTGCTCCTGGAGTAACTCCACCACTTCAATAATCTTCCAGTAGTGACTAGCGATATTTCGTGTATAAGATGATGAAGATTTTGATGTAATTAAACGGTCTGTTATGCACGCAGTGAACTGAAGGCAGGATCATCTACACTAGTACGGAGAATATTAACACTGATTTTTAGAAATTGCAACAAAGTGTAAGCGATTTCTTTGCTCGATGAATATATTAACCATAGACCAAACTGCTTGTATAAATAGGTATTAAGGCCGAAAATAGAGTAGAATAGTAATCACGCTGCCTCCCGAGCGAGATGAACCAGTATTAAAGTGTAATGTTGGCTTTCAGCTGTGCTCCTAGGTTTCGTGGCGTACGTGATGCAGGAAAAATGACGCGTATGCTTGTTCAAGGGAAGGAGTAGGTACCTACATAGTCTAGAGCGCTGTCGGTTGTAGGATCGTTCATTGATTTCCGCATGCATCTCAGCTGTAGGATGGGTTTTCGAGTATGGAACTGTCAAGGACTTCTGCGCATCTCTGTGACCTATTTGCCTGCGTTTGAGTCTCTTGTGGTTTCTTTATAAAACCTGCATAACCTTACATTGTAAGTATGTAAACCAGTAACCTTAAAAACTCTGCTACGTTATGTAAACATTCTGTCGCTTTACTGAGCAGTCAGTAGTCTCGAGTCCGCCTTTAGGAACAGAAACAGGTCTCTCAATAGATGCTGGATGACAGAACTGGTACATACAAGCTTCTGGGTCTCCATACGTTTTGGAAGGCGGTGTGAGCCACATTATACTCAGAAGCTTACATTGAATTTAGTCTTGAAATGACATCTCACTCTCCTTTAGAAATGAAGCCTTTGGATTGTTGCTAGAATTTCTAAGATCCTTTGAAGAAGTTTATAGTCTTCAACAAGTCGGTTTTTAAACAACTCATCAATTGGTTGGAATCTGGTAAGGATTACAGAGTCGCCATAACTACAAGAAGCTTCAGCTCATATTCGATGTCTTCATTGGTATGCGTATGATCAATGTCAGTTCATTTACACGCGATTATTCTTTTAAAACATTAACCATTCGCCAAAAGTATAGGATATAAACCAGTCGAACAATAGACCACGTACTCAAGCATCACTGGAAATTATCGCTTGTTCCTTGATGGCGATTAGGTACAACTAAAATGTGTGTAGTGGAAAATAAGCATTACATTCAAGCGAAAATAATACCCGCCTCGGTAGCGTGGTGGTAGTATGTCTGCCTCACGCTCAAGATGTCCCGAGTTCGAATCTCGGTTAGGTTGAGTTACCTGGATAAGGATTTTTCCGGGGTTTTCCCTTATCCTGAAAGACGAATGTCACGTAACTCTAAGCTCTATGGTCCCTGGGCTCAGTTGAGCATCATTTCACCCATTCCATTCATCGTGCGATATGACTTAACGTTGGAGGACGTAAAATTACAACAACAAAAAAGCGTATTATTCCATGACTTTCCCCATCCAACCTGTTACAAAGACTTATTATGTTTCATATTAATCAAAATAAACATTTGCATAGTGTGTTGTCATGCATTGTAAAGCGAAAATGCTGTAGATTCAAATGACTTTAAATCTTTCAAAGGAAAATTACAATGTGATGGGATTAAAATTATTTACTTTGACTACGAGAAGAGACGAATAACGACTTTAGCAGTTTCCAATTTAAACCATTAATAAAGCATATCTTAGAAAGTGTTAATGTCAAAATAATGTCAAATACTTTTAAATTTGTTGTCTAATTCTCATTTATCTCTTACGTGTTTAAATGTCATCAAATTCATTCAGACTATTCGCAAAAATATCTAAGATTTTCAGTTTTTCACACTGATATATTACTTTTGGCGAATACATTAATCATACTCGTTAGAGACACTATTGAAAACACGACGAAGCTTTTTCCATAAAAAGGATTTCTTTGAGTGGAAGGATTTTCCTAGAATTCTTCTTCCCGGATGGTGTAAATTTAAATACATTAGGTATATAACGTAAATTTTGCTTTTAAGTTACGCTGCGCGCACATATACCTCTACGCACACGGAATTATTTATAAGACTGCTCTTCTTGTTTTCAGGGAATCTCAAAACGTGTATCTCTAATGAATTCCTATAAGAAAATTTTGGAAAGAATATACAAAATCCTGTACTTAGTATAGGTAGGCAATAGAGAAATTAATTTTCCCAATATATGAAACAGGAATTAAATTAAGGAAAGTATATGAATTGAAAAAGTACACAGCAGCACGGAAAATCACAAATACCTTTTCAACAGGCGGTAAACTTTTAAATGAAGGAAAACTGAGAACTTAAAATAATTTAATACAATGACTATTAGCCAATAAGTGTGCTGACATGCTGAAAACAATATGTGCTCTGGTTAGTATATTGATGTTAATTTCTAACTAATTGCAAGCATTTCACTCACTATCTAATGGCGGTTACTAATTTTATTCTTGAAATGATGCCAGTAATTAAAAATCGTAATTTTTAAGTTCTTTAGACAAATCTTATGATTTCAAAATTACTCCTAGTGTCATATATGATAAAAATTAGTATGCTCCTTAAACCAGTAAATAATAAGCTTGTCCATCCTACATACGTTTGTTTTATTTCCGTTATTATATCCTCAAATGGGCAGCTGTTAATGTCATTTACTAACTTTCAGTGACGTACTCTACTCTGCTTCTAACAAAATTTATGTGGCTTACTAAGACAAATGAAATAAGTAAGCTCTTGTAATGATAATTATTGTTATATAAAACCACAAGACAAAACCAGCAGTGTATCGCACTATATTATATCGCCTGGAATGATTTATAAAAAATGATTAGGATTAAGGGGAGGGGTTCTACTAGACACAGGAGCACAGTATCCAAATAGGCCATATTAGCCCTCTGAGATTTAGTGTGACACTTAGCAGGAAGATATCCATAACTAATACAGAAAAAATCCAATAATGGCATCAGAATCATACCTTTTAGTCATTTTTCAACTTAAGTTATTTTCAACTCATCTTCAACTGAATGAAAGAGTCGCTCCCAGGGAGGGGCTGAAGCCCCATAGCCAAGCTAATGAAAAATCTCTAACAGCATAAATTCTAGCATCCCGCCACAATCGCTATCATCCGATCTGACAGCAGTCCTAGATGAAACCTAGGAAAGGAAATGATGGGAACAGGAAATTATGGTGGAAGAACCGGCCTGAGTAAATCAATTAATTAGTCTGACGGAACTGAACTCGGATCTGCTTAGTACGCGTCTCACACATTACCAAACAAATCTTGCTCGATTCATAAAAGTTGATAATTTCCATTAATGATGTTAAACTTCTGTTTTTTAAATTAATTGGAAGGATCTCTTGGCTAGTGTCCACAATTTTATCTTCTAAAATTTGCTATGTGCAGAGAGAGAAGCGACATGATAACAAAATTTCTGAAAATGACTCCATAGAATGGGGTGGAGTTGTACTTTATATGCAACTAAGGTATATTAACTTATAGACCGTCACGATACAGATCGGGGGTTCTAGAACATAAAAGTGTGTTTTTTCTTTTCTTCTTCTTTTGTCATAATTTATTGATCCACTGTCTCGAGAAACACTTCGTAAGTCCAATTAAATTATAGGAAAACTATTAGCATTTGTAATAGTTGTAACGGGAGTTTTCGTTTGAAATGAGTTTTTTTCTGATCTGAGTATTAGTGGTCCATGTAAGGACAATATGAAAAACATGATGAACGGTTGCTAAGAAAGGAAAATCAATAATCTTGCTTGATGTGAAAAGATGAAAAGTTTTGGATAAGGGAAGAAAATCAATAATCTTCAGAGACATGTGTTCTGTAATCTTGATAGTGATGAGTAGACCTGCAGGAGTAAGGAGTTTTATGTAATTAATGTAATCTCTTTATTAAAGAAGTAAGAATTTATCGATATGCTGGATTTAACATGCAATGATCGCTAGGAAAGATAGTTCAAGTAAAATGTAATCCAGATAATACAATTAAATTATATGATACAAAATTGGACTTCTCCAAAATTGTATTTATTTTACTCTGAACCACACCTGAAAACGAGAGATCTCTTGACAATTATTTAAAATAAAATTATACAATTCGTGACCAGAAGAAACTGATAGCCGCAAAAACTCACACGAGAAGAGAAAGAATTGCGCTTCCGACATAGAAATCTTGCTGCATATTGCACCCGAACGTGTGGCTGATAAAGACGGAGAGAAATTAACTACGAATAAAAAAAAAAAAAAAAAAATATTGCTTCATAGTGAAGATAGTGAACGACACAAGCGATTTCTCATATAGAATACTAAGTAGACTATTGTACTTCATTCTATCAAGGGTCACAAAAGTTCCTGTTTACCACGATTTACCTATACAGCATTTCATGAACAACTCGAGCAACAGATGCAGTTCAAATACCTGCAGTGTTATGTATAGTCAGTAAGGCTAATAGGCCTTAATGAGAAGATCAAACTGAGAAGCATTTTAAAACACTTGTTTGATTTTGCAGTATGTCGTACTTGAGCGTCTGCAGAGTACGCAACACGTTCTGCATTGGTCTTTGTTTCTCGATGGTCATTTCATTAAATAAAGCACGAGGTCTAACTTAATTTATTTGCCTATAAGCTATATCAATTTGTTATGTCCATTATGATGAAAGAGTTTAAGCCTTTACATTCAGCCTTCTTTGTTCTAGAGACCTCTTGTTTCAAAAGTAAAAGTGGCGCTAATATGAATAATTTCACACTCTTCCTAAGGTCTTCACGATAAGTATGGCTCTTGAAATTTATACATGCCAAGAAGCATTGAAAATGTAATTTTCTAAGGCTTTGGTAAAGTACTGCTAATATCTTAAGTGTAATACACAAATGTCAAAGTAGCATTCGTTAAATTATATGAAAACGAGCAACGAGCAACTTAAATATAATGTAAGAAAATGGGATAGGTGATACTAGATCATTTAAACTATGTCTACCTCCAGAATGTCATAGTTGATCATGAGATCTATTATTCAGTCTCACGTGTGTAACACTATTGTGTTTAAATTATTCTGTAAAATTATTCAGAGAACTATAGTGTTCCTTTACGTACAACCGAACTAGGGTTTTGAAGTAAATAGTCGGAGAGGCTTCCAGTAATTTCACCACAGCATCACACACATGTCAGTGGGTCCTCTGCGCTTCCAGCAGGATCCCTGGAAGGAAGGGGGACAATCGACTAGTCTTGCCCATCAGGGAAAGCCATGAATAGCCAAGCAAAGTTAGGAATTGAACCTGTGACCTTCCAAATGTGGATCCACTATAATTGAGCTATCTTACTTGGTGCTCTTCAATGTAGACGCAGCACATTCCTGCAAAGTTGAATTAGTAACAGTTTCAAAATATATTTAAGTTTACTCTTAAGTTACAAATATTATGTATCTTTGGCTCCACTCTGAGGCTTCAATAAAAAAAATCCCAGAGCCATTACCAAGTACCTTTTACTTCTAACCTTTAGGTAACCTACAATGTAAACAAACATATTTACATTTATGTACCGTATAAATGTACAGCTTCATACAAGATGAGCGTGAAGACGTGACGTAAATAACCAGGACTGCAGTATTAGTCACGTCCTTGTAGTGTTGCGCAGTGAGTACTGTTGAACAGATGATCTTTATATGTCTGACATTTGCACTCTTCAGCAAGCTTTGCAAATATTCGTTCAAATCCTAAAGAATGAAATAAAATTACACATGGCTTCTTAAGAAGTATATCATAAGTTGCTACTTGGAAAAATGTTGTCTTGATACCGCCTTGAATGCCCAAGTTTATATACTTTGTTTACGTACTTCAAGGTACAAATTACTAAAGCTATTTTATATTTTTGAATGGAAAGATAATCACTGTATAACACCAAGTATTAATTTCCTAGAGAGTATGAAACTTCCTACAGTAGTTCTTCCTTGCTTGTATGAACTTAATAATAATCCTTGTTATTGAGGAGCGTAATATATCGTTTACTAAGGAAAATAAGTAGAAAAATGCATTATTATCTGAGATATTACTCCAGAAAAACGTTTACAGAATACTGTAATAAATGATGATGATGATAATGATGATGATGATAATAATAATAATAATAATAATAATAATAATAATAATAATAATAATAATAATAATAATAATAATAATAATAATAATAATAATAATAATAATAATAATAATAATAATAATAATAATAATAATAATAATAATAATAATAATAATAATAATAATAATAATAATAATAATAATAATAATAATAATAATAATAATAATAATAATAATAATAATAATAATAATAATAATAATAATAATAATAATAATAATAATAATAATAATAATAATAATAATAATAATAATAATAATAATAATAATAATAATAATAATAATAATAATAATAATAATAATAATAATAATAATAATAATAATAATAATAATAATAATAATAATAATAATAATAATAATAATAATAATAATAATAATAATAATAATAAAATGCATATTATTATTTATTTTGTGACCAGAGAAAACAGGAAAAGGAAATTAATAGACTATCTCTGTGAGCAAGAGTATAGTATTTTTATACGGCGCAAATGAGCTAAGAGCCCATAGAGCTTAGAGTTACGTGAAAATATAAACTTTATCCATAAAGCTCACTTTAACCAAGATTCGAACTTGGAACTCTTGACGTAAGACATACACTGCCTCTGTATTAACATACTCGTACTATTAGAGTGATAAACGGTAACATGAGTATCATCTAGTATTAATCATAAATGTGCAGTTTTTCATTTTTTCGGTACTTTAGGTACAACTTTAGGCTGAAATACTCACCAAGAAAGAACATGTATTGCATTTTTCAATTATTGTTTCAGCTGATAAGATTGGTGGCACAGAGACCATAGACATTGGCAATGAAAAAAGGATAAATATACATTTACTCTTTTATAGTCATACTCTTTTGTAAGTTTATTTCTCAATACCTCACCTCTTGAAGTCTTAACAGGAAAACTTCAATACAAATTACCACAAGAAAAGAGGCCATAGTATTCGTTACCCATGCAACGTTTACCTCATATATTATATATTTGTACATAAATTGGCACTGTAGTGTACGTAGTCCAACTGGTTTTCCTTGAAACTTTTGTGTCGCTAAGCCAGCTAAGGTGTCGTTAATTGTTATTCAATGGTTCCAGATTAACTGGTGACAATTACTAAATCAATGATTACAAATATGGAAAATTTAAGAAAGAATAGAGCATGTAAACAATAACCTTCGAAGATTAGAATCGGAAAAAGAAGAAGTAAATTAGAACAGAGAAGAAGCTCAACAGAACTACTTGATAAATTTAGAAACTAATTTAATCAATTAGTTATAATTCTAAATGTTTTGTATCATAAATACGAGGGTGGGTCAAAAAGTAATGCCTCCTATATTTTTCCTTAAATAAGTAAGTTATGTGAAAACTTTGAATTTGGCGCAATTCCTCAAACCTTCTTCTCCAATCCCCTGCAGTAGTAACTTCCTAAGTCAACAGATGGCAGCACTGCATCCTCTTGCAAAATGGCTGACATCGACATTGGTGTTATACAGTGTTCTGTGATTGAATTTTTGACTGCGGAAGGTGAAACGCCAATTCGCGTTCAGGAAAGGCTAAAAAATGTGTACGGTGATGCAACGGTGGATGTCAGCACTGTTAGACGATGGGTTCATCGCTGTAACGAAGCTGAAGGGCAAACACCATTGGCAGATGAAAAGCGAAGTGGCAGGCCGGCGACTGCAGTGACTCCATGCAACACTCAGAAAGTCGATGACCTCATTCGTGGTGATCGCCGGGTGAATTGTGTCGCATTACATTCCTCAGTAAAGGCAGTGTGATGACGATTATTCAACAACTGGGTTACTCAAAAGTTTGTTCACGTTGGGTTCCAAGAATGTTAACCACCCAAAACAAAGAAACAAGGAAAATAAAAGCATCCGAGCACTTGCAGCGCTTCAATTTGGGGGGAGAGGAGTTTCTGGGAAAAATTGTTACTGGAGAAGAAACGTGGGTTCATTTATTTGAACCTGAATTAAAGAGGCAGTTAGTGGAATAGCATCACACAACGTCACCGAAGAAAAAAGAATTCAAAACTCAGCGGTCGGCAGGGAAAGGTATGGCGACAGTGTTTTGGGATGCAGACGGTGTGCTTATGATTAATTTTTTTGGATCAGGGATGAACAATACATTCTGCCGAATACGTCAGAACTCTCAAAAGGCTGAAAGCATGTCTTCGCCGAGTTCGCCCAACAAAAACTATGGCGGATGTTCTTCTTTTGCATGACAATGCAAGACCACATACCAGCCGTTACACCACTGCAGAAATTGAGAAATTGGGATGGCAAGTCTTACCTCACCCCCATACAGCCCTCACCTGGCACCATAAGACTTCCATCTGTTCTGGCCACTAAAGGAAGCTCATCGTGGTATTCATTTTGAAGATGAGGTGGCTGTGAAAATGTCCATGCGTCAATGACTTAGGAAGCAAGATCGTGTGTTTTACCACACTGGAATACATGCCCTAGTTAAAAGGTGGACCAAAACTGTGGAAAAGGACGGAGATTATATTGAATTGTGACAAATTAATGTCAATGTTGTACTTTTCAAGCTAGGTAAATTGTATTCAATTTTCTTGGCAATTAAAAGAGAAAAAATAGGAGGCATTACTTTTTGACCCACCCTCGTATCATGTGAATTTAATCAAATGTAAAAATGCAATACCTGAAGAAGGCACACCACTCCTTTCTGATCAGAAACCGCAACTATATTAACAAATGTTGATAATCAATTAATATTAGTGACAAGCTCTATTTATCTTCTTGAAAATATTAAATATATGCTTAAAAGATTTCGTACACTTTATTTCTCAGTTGTCAGTTTATCTGTGAGCAAATTAAATGCATATGAAACTATACTGATATTATGATGATAACAATAATAATGTTCTGTCATGCTATGTAGTATTAATCATCTTCTCATCTTAACGAGCATGAAAAGGCAACTATCGTGATCTTTTACTACAAATATTTCTTTACTTTTCCGTGTGATGTTTTACAAACAGTTTTAGTCACATGAAGCTTTTGTAATTAACTTTTAAAGTTACCCCGTTAGGTATTTGATGCAACCTATAGCCAATTTTTCGAAAACATTTTTTGTTTCTTTTGAAAACAAGCAATAAAACTAATACTAATTAAAAGTTAGTGTACTTTAATTTGTGGCATTCGATAAGTAAAGAGAAATTGGGGCTATTTCGGCAGAAGTTTCCTTCAAGGTCCTCCCGACCTTTCCATTGATATTAACGGTGGACCTTGAGACCTCTGACGGTTGAATTGGAATCTGTTGTAGCTTCCTCCAGGAACTGTTAGAGTATCCATCACCTTGGGTTAGCCGATGATGCGATCCATGTATCCTTTCACTTGGCCTCGGTTCCCAGTCATCGTCCGGCCTGAGAATGATGCACTGCAAGAGAAACCGCAAGGTATCCTTGTGGAAGATGTAAAGCTCATTGGGAAACCAAGTTACAACTTTTCACAACATTTCAGAGCTGCAGTATACCAAAAATATTTTTATTTTATTAAATATTGAACTTTCAGCTTTATAGCTTTAATAAACTAGCCATAGTTTTAAAATGGAATTAGGTTTTTTACTGTTATTCTCAATTGCAGGAATTTTCTATGGAAAATAGAGCTTTTAGTTAAGGAAGAATGAAGCTCTTTTCTGGGAATTCTCACATGAATACAAGTAAAAACAAATGATGACGACTTAAAGTAAGGATATATTTGTTCTGTTTATAATAACTAGAATTACATTTAGATCATATTTATTTCGACACAGTTTTCCGTCAAAGAATTTTGGTACCTGATCCTCCCAGTAAAGAAACACATTACGCACAGTTATTTGGCCCAGAACTCCTTTACATGTTTTCAGAAAGCTGACCTCCAATTTTATTGCATTGGCCGCAATATGTGAAAACCATAGAACAACTGTGGAGTACTGGAAGTTTACAAACAGCGAACAGCAAATTTTCTTAACCTTGTCATATTTAGTTCAGCATTATCTTAACTTCACATTTATGCAGCAGAGATAATTTAAGCTATTATGTAACAAATGACAACTTAAATAAACGAACGACTGAAACATCTTTCCAAGTAAATCTGTATTTTACTATCAATTTCAGTTACCCTCTCCTCTGAAGGCGTTGCAGTGTTCAGAAGCTACCGATATGTTCTTATTTTACAAGCTCTACAAGGAAATATCTGTAAAGATACATAATTGAACGAAAAAGTGCCAATACATCCGGATTCCTGAAGTGCTAGCAGAACTCATCATTTATGTTCCACACATACGTAGGTAAAACCCAGCTGCAATTGGTTGGACTTCATCTCCAACACACACATACACACACACACACACACACACACACACACACACACACACACACACGCACACACAAACACACACGCACACACACTTATACACACAGACGCGAACACGAACACACACGTTATATGGATGAGTTCTAGGTAATGGGTTCAAGGTATGGAATACAAAACTATTTTACCTCAACGGCTGGAAGATATACTTTGCAACGACGATCCACACCAGGCCCTGCATGAGTCCATTTGACACTGGTTTGAGCAAAAATTCTGGCTTTGATAGGCTTCTGGCACAGGAGCCAAAAAGATAAGGATAATAAATGCAGTTATACAATCAAGCAAGATGTGGGCACTGAACATAGTAGAGGAGGCTTAAACCATTGTGTCTTATACTGTCGGGATTCAGTGCACTGTTTGCAAGTCTATGTCTCTCTCTCTTTCTCTCTCGAAATAATTTTCTAAATGGCAAAAGCCTTGACTAAGGAAGAGAGTCTAAAATATTCCCTTAATACCAAAATGTGTGTTTCCTTGTGATTGGGAGAAAAATCAACGGCCTGATTAACTCAAATTCCTAAAAAGTAATTTTCTACAGGTAGATTTAACGCTTTGCTGTATTAACGCATAGAACAAATGCATATCTAAGAAAAATATTGGTAGTCAAACAGAAGAAAATCGTGTGGTCAGGAACGTGGTCTCCACATATTCCTCCTAAGTAATTATAATTAAAAGGAAAACCACAATCTTAGATACATCAATCTTGCTGATTACTGAGTCAATCCAAGTGGATAGGGATGAAGGTACTAGAGAGGGATGGAGTGCAGATGGATACACTGTTCCATAATTTATGCCGCCCCCTAATATTTTTCTTTACTGTCTTACTTGTATAGTCCTCTTTAACTTCTTTGTTCATAAAGAGAGCTTTGGCTTGTGAAACAACTGATGCTTTTGTTACTCGCTGAATTTTAGAGCCTTTAAGCTTAAGTTTTCATTATTTTAACATTAAATAGCCCCACGTTTGCATCTGCATTCATATTTCTAGACACTGTGAGAATTATTCTACTGAGACAGTCTCCCTTAATCTTGCATTTTCGTTTATCTTCAGTTATTGAATTATGCTATCTATATGTTTAGGGTGCATAATTACTTGTCCATGCATTTGCTAACTTAAATCCCCTCATTCTATAATAGCAGTAGCTGTCTCCGGAAGTCGTCACATATTTCTTTCCTTGATGCTAAGTGTTATCATCTCACATTGTCGCCAACTTTTATTACAGTTGTGTAAAACATTGTGACTGTCCCCCACTCATGAAGAAAAAATGTGTAATAGCACTGACCAGCCCACTTGCATCATAAAAGAATTAGGGTAAGTTACTTTTTTAATTTACGTCCTCCTACGTTAAGTGATATCGAACAATGAATGAAATTGGTGAAATTATAATCAAATGAGTCCGAGGTCCATGGAGCTTAGAGTTACCAGACATTCGTCTTTCAGGATAAGGGAAAACCCCGCAAAATACCTTATCCAGGTAACTCACTCAGACCAAGATTTGAACTCGGGACCTCAAGAACGTTAGGCAGACACGCCACCGAGGCCGGCGTGGGGTAAGTTTTCCACTCGTTGTGAGGGTTATAAGTGCAATGAATTTTACATGTGACACCCTCCGAGATCTAACAATAATGTCTCGTCCTGATATTACCTTTCTTTATTTTTCCTCTCTTACGGATATAAATTTTCACCACGTTTTATACAAGCTATACTGCTAAGTTGACATCAGTTAATAATCCATTGACATATTCTCACACCCGAAAATACGTATCGTCCTACTATCATTTTGATTCACCTTACCAACTTTGAGAAAAAAATTGAAAGCATCCAGTTTCATTCCACGAATAACGATGTATAATTGCACCATGCGTAATTTTTCTGTAGCAGAAAACTTTGCATGTGTAACAGAAACAGTGTCAAGAGAGGAAAATTGATCACATAATCGAAGTCATAGTTTTGTTAATTGTTTTAGAGCTTCTCATCGAATTTTATGTTGCTTAAATCCGTTTTCTTCACAAGAGACGGGATGCTGTTGTATAATCATTTAATTATATGCTATTAGTTTGTTTCTTTTCTCTTTGTTTCAGTTCTTATATGCCAAGGTATAATTATCCATAACTATAATCCCAAAATTAATTTAATATCGATAAATTAAAACCATTGTTATCCGAAATTAAAATGTTGATCTGGATATGCATACTTATTTTATCATTATTACATTTTAAGAGGTTGCTTATGTATGCCTTTTCATGTTTATATTTTAGCCCTAAAATATTCAAAATGAATATTCTATTAGGAAGAGGATTCTTCCACTTTGACACTCATCTTCCATCCCTATCTCTTACAAAGATCGTAAAACATTTAGTCACTTCATATCCTTATTTAAAATATGATATAGCAAACTTATTTAGGAAAGAAGTACGAGAGCTGGGTAGCATTACAGTCTAGCAAAGAAAAAAAAACCGTTGTTTATACCTGAAAAATATTTGGCTTCACTTTATCGTTTAGCCAACGCTATATATGAGTGATATATCTTACTCACAAAAAATGAGAATTTACGCATAAAGTGAAACACTCTGTATATATTTGTGCATGACAACAAGGTACAAGGTATGAGTGTGCATCAAACAGCTGACTGTCTACACGAGGTCCGGTTGCTCCACTAGGGATAATCCCAGCCAGCAGGTGCTGGTTGGGCGACAAAGGTTATTGCAACATGTGTTTACCAATGCCTCATTCATTCTCATTACCTTGCTCCAATTTACTCCACTCACTTCTCTGAACTCTGGTACAATAACGTAAACAGCGAGAAAACGTGTGAAGTACAAGATTTCGGGTTTTTTATATGGTATTTTGCTCTAATAATTATGCTGCCGTGACTAATGGCAGGCAAAGAGACATGTTCATTTGAAGTGGCTCAGTAAATCAAAGCAGTAGCAGAACCATCATGATAAAAAGTAAAGAAGTAAATTAAAAAATTATTTATAAGCAATGACTTTGCATGGAGGCCTCCTAAAACTTCGAATGACAGTTAAATTAATTTCCCTCTTCCGTGTTCTTTCTTGAGCGATTCTACAGTGCTTCAAAACATTTTATTGCTAATTATAAAAGTAATTTTGTAAACTTCATACGACATTTGAAATAAGACAAATGTTAAAGGAAATGGGGTACGAAAGACCGACAGATATTTAATTTATTTTACCTTAATTTCCCCCAACAACAATCTTTCAAATTCTGGAAAACATCTATAAGTTTTACTAAGTAAGTTTTATATTAAAAAACGTTGGAATGATAGTACAATTTTATACCAGGGATACATTTTTAAAGTTGTTATTCACAGGCAAACTCATAAAACCGAAAATGAGTAAATAATAAGGGATAGAAAAAATGCAATACATAAAAATGGCATTCATTATTTATGATAACTCCTTGTTATTGTTTGAATTGTCCAATATTTATTCCTTTCTCAAATGAAAAGTCGTTCTTCGTTTTGTTTTTTACTGCGCATGTAAGGAAAACCTCAATTAAAATTATGAAATGAGGAAATCATACAAAGACAATAAATTAGATGTTTTAGTTTGTGTGTGACTATCAGACATGTAAAACTAATAATAATACATGGACAAGGAGTCCCGCATTACAGCGCTTACGTAGACAGTAGACCTTCTGATTTATGAGAGGAGATTTCCCAAATATGAGCAGATCCTAATGAGAGCCAAAACATGGACGAGGGCTCTATCGTTTCTCATCGAATCAATTCGAAGCCAACCGAACTCACCCTTATAAAACTCCTCATCCCCAATAAGATCTCACTGCAGATAGGATCCTGAACTGGCTCACCCGGAAATACGTCAGAGAGGAAACTTTACAGTCTCGTCCAGATGAAATTCGCTGAAGTGTCACTTGATCCTACAATTAATCAGAAGGAAATGTTTGAAAAAGGTAAGGGTGGACAGGAAAGTCATGGTATAAGGGCAACATTGACGTAAGTGACATGGATGAAACTACTGAAAACTCCATGCCAGTGCACTGCCGGCGGGAACTGAACCGATGAACAGCCAACACAATGCTACAGCCAACACCAGCACGATAAGCAACACTACTCAAATGCATATAATGATTCTAAATTTGTGTCTTATGTTTATTTTTATGCGTTTGTTTCATTTAATGTTCTCTTATATTACATAAGAGATACTATTTTTCTAGTTACAATCTGACAAAACAGTTTCAATTACATAATAAAATTAATATTTGGCATTTTCTCATATTGGATTTATTTTAGCGTCTTTGTATAGCAGAGGATTATGCTGTATTATATTTCGGTTACTAAGATGTTCCAGTCTTTCAGAGCAAGTTGAAGCTGATTCCTAATTTTTTGTAGAATTATAATCCCCTTCACCAACTTAGGAAAATTGTTGCTCTTAACTACGATGGTACTTGAAGAATGTCGAGTTATACATAAAGGAAGACCGAAGGATTTAACGCTACGCAGGATGACGGTTATAGCAGTTGCGCCATGTGTCCTTGGAGCAAAATGTCACTTGGGCGGCAAGCAATACCACATTCCAGCACTCTACTACTGCTACTGATGCAGTGAATCAGAATGGAAAGTGATGAAAATTATTGAAAGTTTCTACACTTCTGCGTGCGTACTGGCGCCATCTTCTAAGGTTACCATTTCACTGCTCTTCAGAGATTCCATGAGGAGCATCTGTAACCTTGGCAAACCCGAGAATGCTTGTAACTTTCACCTTTACCTTTGATTTTCATTAACGTTTTAATGAATTATTGTGTAGAACTCTTCATTTTGGAATAAGTTTCAAAATGGAGTCTGTTGCTCTTTGGTGTTCTCAGACACCCAAGGCGCTGAACAGCGATAATCAATGACACATAAAATGCATGACAATTGGAATTACAAATTTGTGAAGGTAACTTTCCACGCCTAAGTGAGTTTATGAGTGAGAAGAAACCCTTAAAAACGACCAATTAGGACAATTCTGACAGGATTTGAACCTCCCAAGTACTTTGCATAATGATCTCGGCTACCCATGTTGGTCGCTGTTGTTCTCTTTGCTTCGGCTTTCAATATACGTTTCATCGCTGGTTTTACACGTAATTATTAAAAAAATCATAAAATTCATGCTCAAATGTAGCATTATAAGAACTAGAGGTTAATGTACAGTTGCCAACATGACATTATTGCTAGAAATATTTATTAATTGAAAACATATATGATTATTTAACAAAACCTCTGATATTCCTTATATTAGGAAATTGCGTGCATTTAATTTATATGTAAATTACATAATTTAAATGTTACCAAAGTAATGTAGAGAACAATGAAACCAAATTACTACATTACTACTAAACATTAAATTCCGATTACTGGTCGACAATAAGTAATTGATTAAAGCAGTTCCATAACAACAATATATAACATCAACAAAATGAACATCCACATTAGAAGTGATACCAACAGACCAACATAACACAAGCATTGCTTCTTTATGGATAAGGAGATTGGATAATCAAGAAAATATGAACAAAACCACAGCAACAAATTAAATAAAAACACATAAATGAAAAGTATAGCACTCAATAAAATAAATAATGAAATTTCCGAAAACTAGTTTTTCACTAGCTTATCACCCTCCGCTGTGTTGTGGGGCAACCAGTGTAATTTCTCACCCGGAGAACTTGAGTTTCCATCTTTGTAAAGGCAATAATATATATACTGGAAAGAAAAATGAGAGATAACTTTGGTTCTCTGATTCTTAGATTCTCTGGACATTTATTTCATGCATTTCATTTACACTTTTGCAGATCTGAATTGCTATTATAGTACACATAAAACTCTTGCAAAGAAAGAGAACAAGAAGCTAAATAAGAAAAGGGATAAGATATGTGGCTACTAGGGAGCGATGATACGAGGAAACTAAAGCCTAAACAACAACAATAAAAACTAATAACAATAATAATAATAATAATAATAATAATAATAATAATAATAATAATAATAATAATAATAATAATAATAATAATAATAATAATAATAATAATAATAATAATATAAATAATAATAATAATAATAATAATAATAATAATAATAATAATAATAATAATAATAATAATAACAATAATAACAATAATAACAATAATAACAATAATAACAATAATAATAATAATAACAATAATAATAATAATAATAATAATAATAATAATAATAATAATAATAATAATAATAATAATAATAATAATAATAATAATAATAATAATAATAATAATAATAATAATAATAATAATAATAATAATAATAATAATAATAATAATAATAATAATAATAATAATAATAATAATAATAATAATAATAATAATAATAATAATAATAATAATAATAATAATAATAATAATAATAATAATAATAATAATAATAATAATAATAATAATAATAATAATAATAATAATAATAATAATAATAATAATAATAATAATAATAATAATAATAATAATAATAATAATAATAATAATAATAATAATAATAATAATAATAATAATAATAATAATAATAATAATAATAATAATAATAATAATAATAATAATAATAATAATAATAATAATAATAATAATAATAGTAATAATACATTCCCATAAACAAAACAACTTAATCAATTATTCACAATTACATTTACTTCTTAACACAATGTATTAACGTTAAGAAATAATAAACAACAAACACTCCAGCTGCTCATCTTTGTTGCGGGATGTAATTCTTATCCTGCATTTTCTAACTACGTTATAAACTATTTTTTGGAAACATTGTTGGTAAAGAGATAGAAGCAGTGGTGATGGTTATAAGTATAACAGAAAATCGAAGAAGTTGAAAACCTCCTTCAAATACTTTACTGTTGGCAAATACATAGTGTTAGTGATTCATTTTTAAGACTGAACTTTAAAAGGAAAGAATGAGTGTCAGTTGAGTAACATGGGAATGCTGGAATGCTTGTTATCCTTTCGTTGTTATAAAAATACACCTGCTGGTTTAAAAAGGCTAACCTGTTTAGGGACAAATATTATTCTTTATCAAACTATGCTTTTGTACACATTCCATTCATCTTTCAGGGAGTTAAATATTGAAGTTTGTTGAAGTATCTGGCAAAGCTTTTAACGTTGTTTTGTATGTCAATTGATGAACGGAACTGGGTTTACTCCTAAAGGAGGGAGCTGTTTTCTATGGTTTCTATCTGTACTCTCAAAACTTTCACTTCTCGTTTTTGATTTTTATCTTGTTATAATGTGAGTAATAAACGGCAAAATATCTTATGACACAATACCATTCTAGTATGTAGATAACTCTAGCATCTGAAAACTCCGCACGTAGTTTTCAAGGCACACTACTGCGTTTCCTTTGGAGTCGATCCTTATTCACTAAATATTCCTATGTACAGAATTTATCAACAAATTAAGATTGTCATAATTGGAGACTGTCAAACACAAAGCATACCCAACAACAAAAATATATAAATATATAATTGAAACTGCAAACTATTAGCAAAATATATACACACTCCTGAAAAATAATTATAATCTGCAAATAAATATGAAAATAGCCCAAATCTAAAATAAACAAATTTGTGTTTGAGAATAAATCAGCATACATGACATGAAAAGGATGTTTCAATATAACAATGGAGTTAATGACCCTTCAGTGCTGCAGCAGTGCACTGTTCTTTACCTGGTCTTTATTTTAAGTCATCTCTTTCATAATTATCTGATAATTATTAACTACTGTCATTAACACCCGTCGAATTATTTTCAATTTAATCTGAGTAAACTGGCGAATTATATCTACTCCAAGCACTGACACACTCTGCAACTCTATTTATTTTCATTGTTCCTCCAGTCTCATTTTTTGCTTAACGCTTGTTAATAAGAGACTGCCTCCGTAGCACATTGGTACCACAGCTACCTTTGTTACGGGAGACGCGGTTCGATCCTCAGTACCGGCGTGAGGTTCTACCCCGATTGGAGGTCTGGGCTGGGCTGCATTCAGCCCCATGATGCCAAAAAGGACGTTCCTAAACGGTCAAGCAGTCGTCTTATGGTCGGGCAAGTCGTCACGCCGATCCACGCCACCCTCATTCTGCACTCCTCCGTAGCAATGGTTAAGGCTAGAGGACGAAGCAGCCGGGTGAAAAAGGGACCCACTGTGTAGGGTTTTGTTACAATATTAATATGAACACTCGCAACTGACTTCAGCAGTTTAGCTGAGCCAATGCAACAAAGACTGATTCGTTGCAAATCTGTTTCGCCACCAATTCTTTTTCGTTATTTCTGCAATAACACCTAGCCCAAGCGGATGATTTGTCATTTCTATTAATCTTTTTAACAGTTTACTTCAGTACATCAACATGTATAACTTTTTCCGCTGTCTTCTTTTTATAATACTTATCTATAACCGAGGCATTGTACTTAGATTTTCAATAGTGTATAGTTTTGCTTGAAGCTTGATAGACGCTTGATCGATGTGGATGAACAAAACATGACTCTTTTGATAATTTCTTGAGTTCATGCAAGGAGAACAGCATATCAGAATTATCACATAGTGACTGATATTCAGGCTATCGGTCCTCTTATATTCTCAATGGAATGTGTAAATATATGCATAATAAGTACGTAAAAGAATGCGGGTTTTGTAAGAACACTTTGTGGAAGAGTAAGAAGAGAATGCCGTATGAGTAAAACTTATTATATATATTGGTAGTGTTCAACTCCCATTCTTATATATATACGGCATGCTAGCGGTGAACACACACACACACACACACACACACACACACACACACACACACACACACACACACACACACACACACACACACACACACACACACACACACACACACGTGTGTGTGTGAATTTTGGGAAGGAAACCGTTCAAGATTAAGTGCTTTAATTATAGAAGCGAATGGCAGTTTATCACTCAAAGAATATGCATTAGCTTGTTCTTTATTTGGCATAGATTGAGCAATTGAAGAATAACTGCGTGCGGCAGTAGTGTTGCTTTTGTTCATCTTGCTTTTGTTATCAGAAGTTGGGTGGCAGACCTCATTTTCCAAACTGTTAGGCATACTGCGGCTGAAACAGTTGACTGCTGAAATATCATCGATGCGTAGCTTTTCAAAGTGTGCCTCCCTGACATTTGCCAGCTACTCGAAAAGACTGGAGATAATAGTTCTGGGATTTGAACCTGACTCACATGTGAAGTGAGTAGAATGAGTAGGAAAGGCTAACTTGTTTGTGAAGTTTGTCTAGTTATGAAATTACAGTGAGTATGCGAACTCTTGGGGAGCTGTGTGTTATATTTTTCGTCATAAATTAGTACGTTTGGAAAATGCAGTTCCTTTGCTTCTTTTTGGGGATCGAGGGATATTTATTGTTAATTAGGAATCATGAATTCTAGTGCCAGAGTAGGCTGAGTATGACAGAAAAACTCTGCATTAATCTCACCAATTAATTAGGGTGCGCCAGTACACTCTGTCAAGGTTAAATATCTACTCAGTGATTAACCTTGAAGACTAATATGTCCTGATGATATATATATATAGTTCCCCTACCAGTTGTTGTTTTCCTTAGCAAACAAATTCTCAAAATTTAAGATTAGCAGTTACAAATAGTCATTAATTTTCTACGAAACAGAATTTGTGTAATATACTATAGGGGTATTATTTTCTGATAAATTCCATTATAATAATACTACGAGGACAAATATTAGTTTATATGGCGTACCCGTCTCAGACACTGTCATGAAAGTGGTTACTGAGAACTCGTTAAAGTTAGACTATTTAAGCTGATGCTACCAAGTATTTCACAAAAGAAACGGTTTACAAAGAATGTGCTTATTGAATTTAAATGGCTCTGACATAGTTTATCTCATCACATTGATTCACTTTGAAGATGTTCTAAATGACATGCAATATTAACCTATTTTAATTCGGATCGATTATTTATATTATTGTTACCCTTAAAAACAACTTCTATGTACAAAAAGAAGGCTGTGGACTGCATACGGAGTGTAACTAAAAGTTCAGTTTCAAGTTTTGAGTGGTATTTTCCCTGAATAACTGAGGATTTCATCACAAATGGAAGTAGTACGCCACCCAACTTAGCTCTGTGAGTGAAGATAGTTATTTCCTTTAATTATATAACTTGTTAAACGCAATTTTATTGATTTATAATTACGGCATTACTAAGAAATGCTATGCATCGATGATATTTCAGCAGTCAACTGTTTCGGCCGCAGTATGGCTAACAGTTTGGAAAATCAGGTCTGCTACCCAACTTATGAAAACAAAAGCAAGATGAACAAAAGCAACACTACTACCGCACGCAGTTATTCTTCAATTGCTCAATCTATGCCAAATAAAGACAAAGCTTTAAATATAGAAGCGAATGACAGTTTATCACTCAAAGGATATGCATTAGCTTTAGGCAACTTAGTTAATCCCACAAGTATTAGATTCGTATCACGTATTTATAGCAACAGAGTTTGCATCTACTTGCCAAACAAAACCTTGGTGAAAGACATAATCTCAAGATTTTCAAAGATCAAAATTAATGACATATCCTTGGAAATCAGACCTCTCCTAACTAAAAATAAAAGGGTTATAATATCTAATGTGTGCCCGGTAATTCCAAATCACGTGATTGAATAAAATCTTTTGAATAAACATATTGAAACAGCTTCTGCAATTTCCTACATCAGAGGAGGGATATCTGTACCAGGGTACACCCCCCAGGGGCCTATGTCGGTAGGTACGTGTTTGGCGCACCCGAGGTCCCGAGCCAACAGTCTCCCTCGTGTGGGCTCCTCTTCGTGGTTGAGGGAGACGGTCAACAGGACCACCCACGTTTAGGCCGTGCGTGGAGACGCGTGGAGAAGGTTTTTAGATTCTTGTCTAGTTTAGAGAATAGGATTTAGTGAACGAAAATTTTAGTAGGTTTTGATTGACGTTTATTATGTACGTCTATTTTTAATAGGTTTTGTTACACTTGTATAGTTTTTAGAAAGTTCTATATCTTGCTTTTGCCATGACTAGTTTTTTAAAGGGCGCTGATGACCGCCGTAGTTGAGCGCCCTTATATAACATATCATATATATACATGTACCAGGGTACACCCATATAATGAGCTTTCATCGACAAGTTCATGAAAAACCTGATATTTTTGATAAATTGCCTGAATCCAGGCCACAGAATTTGAAGGCACCACATACTGGATTTACTTTTCATCAGATGCCCCGACCTGCCTCCTTTGCAAAATGGAAGGACATTTTGCGAAGCAATGCAAATCGTCCTTGGAATCTCCTACTGACCAAGAAATTCCGGAAAGCACAAGGAATGTAATTCCTAAAAAATTGAGTAGTGTCGAACCAAACAATGTTACAACGCAAAATCCATTCATTCAAGATTCTAATGGTCATTTAGATGAAGAAAATAAAAACAAACTCAGTGACTGAATGCATAACAATGCTTGAATTGGAAATCTTAAAAAAATCCAACTCCTATGGAGGGGTCTCACATTAATGCAATAAAGAAAAGGAATACAAAGATTCTCCTCTTAAAAGACCTATTTATACTTCAAGTCAGCACTCAGAAAGTGAGCAACAATATCTATCAGACTCATCGGTTGAAAGCAACGAAGTTCAGTCAAGCAATATAAAACCAAAGAGGATTCAACGTATACATAAGAAAACTATAACATACTCTTCAGCAACGCTAGGCAGTCAGCTCTCTCCCGTTAGAATATTAATGGAAGATATCCTAGAAAATTACAATTTGGACTTCCAACAGCTCAAGAGTTTTGTAGAAAACACAAAAGGAACGTCAGATATAGTGTGTGAAATTGAAGACCATTAAAATATAATAAACCAATTACCTAATCATTTCTTACTCCTGGGTGAGTAATAAACAAATATCAGACAATTTAAGTAGTATAGTTGCGGCCATTTCCTATGATTCAAATTACAACCCCAAATTCCTTAAATTTAAATAAAGATTTGAAAGTGAATCCATGAATATAGATCTCCCCTCCTTCACTGACCAAGAGGACTATGAGAGTGAAATAACACTAGAAGAAATTACGGATACACTAAGTGAATGTAAATCTAAATCTTGTGAACCTGAAAGAATACCTTATGAGATGTTGAAACATTTCCTAACAATTTCATTCTACACTTACAATTTTATATGGAACAGCAAAGTATTTCCTAGGAGAAAAGCAACGGCAATTCCCATTCTTAAACCCAATGGTGATCCTTCTAAGCCAGAGGGCTATCGTCCAATTACTCTAATTTGTACTTTGATTAAAGTATTAGAAAAAGTAATAAGTAAACGACTTCGATGGACTCTTGAGACAAATAACTTTTTCAACAAAGATCAACATGGATTTCGACAAGCGCATTCAACAATGGATAGTCCCATTACTATTGAACAAGAATTTATACAAGGTTTTAAAAATTTCCAGCACTGTGTAATTGTTGGTTTAGATATCGAAAAGCGTACGACATGATTTTGAAAAAAAGAGTCTTCAAAACCAGATCAATGGAAAAACGCTTACGTATGTGAGAAATTTCCTAAAAGGAAAATTTCAAGTGCTGGCCAATAACACTTATTCTGAAATTCAGGGTATTCAAAATGGAGTACCTCAAGGATCTGTTCTGTTGTTCTCAATATTACACTGTCGTTAATATTCCACTTTATTGTAAACCTGCCAAACAATGTTATAAATTATACCAATGTTATATTTAGTGTTATATACGATAAACAAATGTAACTTTTTGAACATTGTATCAGGATTTTTTGTTGTTGTTGTAATTTACGTCCTTTAACTTTTTAAGTCATATCGGACGATCAGAAGTATTATTGTGTTAACATAGATATTATGTAATTACTTTGTGTACAGTCGCAATATGACCATGTAGTTAGCGACTATAAACAAGGTTGAAATAAAAAATAAAAACGTCAATGTAGCTCAGTATGTGGTTTCGCCAGTAGGCATTCATAAACGAATACTTCATAATTTTTACAATTCATTATATTTGAAAAGGTGAAATAAGACTAAAATGTCAGTGCCATAATTGGGATTTCACCAAGTTTTTCAGACTGATTCACGTGTGAAAGAAGAATTCATTATTACTAATTTCTATTCTTTCAGTACTTTATATAAGATAGAAGACACTTTCAGTAATTCAATACTAAATTTTAATAATTTTTAACACTCGTAACTGCTCAAAGCGACCCCCTTCCACATTACACTCGTTTCAAATATGTGGATAGCAGTAGAATGTGGACCCTACTCATATAGATCTTTATTAGCAGTATACTGAAACATCTATATGTTCTGCAAAGCAACTCACCACATTTTAGGTACCCTTTGGAATGTTACACATATTATCGTTAATACTTGCTACTCACATTTCGTTTTAGACTTCATCTGTGCCAATAAACGAATGTGATTTCCAATGCATCAAGGTACAGATGTTAGATATTACGAAAAATAGGAATATACTTAAACTAATGATTAAACAGATATCTTAAAAGAGAACATGAATTTAAATTACCTAGAAAACAAATAGAAGTAAAACGCACGTAATGAAGTTAACTTTTGTCTATGAGCCACGTATATTTTTACCTCGTATACTTCTTTACAAAAACGGTTCATCTCAATTAGCGGCATCAAAGTATAGAATATGGTTTATCCTAAATGTTTATATCCTATCATAAAGAATCAATTGATTGATTGTTCTCGCAGCAAAACCCCGCTTTACTAAAAACATTGCTTCCCTCTACCATTTGTATCTACTATCACTTCTGTGGCATTGACATTGAAATTTCATACAGCCTCAGAATAAACAAATTTGATGCATGTGAAGCATTCCATGCATTTTTGATTGCTCACTATATATTATTTTTACATATGCTCTGCAATATATGGAGACAGAGCTTTAGTTTTCTATCCACTTTAAAAATTCGATATAAACACTTATAAAATTATTTAATGCACACTTTCTGAAGGCACAGGGAGCATAAGGGTGACGTAATAATCAAGAGTTTCACAATATTTGCTCTATGTTCCTAAAATTCAATATATTTTTCCATGAGAACGCAAAAATAAATACAGGACAATATCACTTTAAGAAATGACAAACGTATTGGCAAAATCAAAGCAATAACATGGAATTACACACTGAATGGCACATATATGGTCCTTTCCCTTCTAGTTATTGTTCGCAGCAGAAGAAAGTAACCTCTTTCTTCTTCAACTAATCCAAACCACAACTATGATTACGCTAAACATTTTCTACCGTGTTATGCTTACTTACAATTGCCATAATAATAAAGTTTAGTAACTAAAGAATTAGGAAAGAGGCCAGAAGTCGTACAGTTACCTAATTTTCTCTCCATTATAAAATTGTAGGTGTAACTTATACAACATTTATTGCAAATGCCTATTCCGTTGATGTCACATATTTTTCCCTATAAATGATCTCAAGTGATAAAATTATTACACCAAATCTATACAAAATGCAGAGGACTGTTACTATATTCATAGAAAATTCAAGCTGTGTAAGTCTTTAATAGTAAAGTAAATGTTTCTAAAATGTTACAATCTGTTTTAATAAAACAATATGGGGGAAATGCTATGTAAAGAGTAGTTTAACAAGGGGACAATTTTGCTAAACATGTTTTTCTCAAATGCGACATTTGAGAAAGTTTATGATATATAATTTTCATATAATTATAGACAGACAGTGCCCGTATGCACACACAAAAAATAAATCAAGGTGGGTATACGTGGCCAGGAGATCTGTGTTAAAATCCCGTCAGAAATGAAATGTGTAGTGTTTAACGCCCGCTTTTACTACATACGGCACCGCAGGCGGTGACACAGGTGATACATGAGATGTCGGGGGAAACCAGAGGTCCCGGAGGAAACCCGTCCCAGCACCGTGTTGTCCACTACAAATCTCACTTTGCGGTCGCCTGGGATCGAACCCGGGCCGCCTTGGTGAGAGCCAAGCGGTCTAATCACTGAGCCACGGCGTGGCCTGAAAATCCCGTCAGGACTGACCTCCCAGAGAATTAAGTATTGTGACTTTGTGGGTTCGTGAAATGAAAAGTCCAATTACACCACGCAAAAATGTTCTTTATTTCCACCGACTTACAGTTAAACTCTTGCCCATTACACAAAATTACGTAATGCACACAAATACGATTCACCAGTTCGTCCGTTACCGTTCAGATGCACGTACACAATTACGCACAGTCTTATCGTTCATTAACACGGCGCTCTTTCGCTAGCACGTCAAACACTGACTCACTGTCTGACTGACTGACTGACTGACTAACTAACTCGACGTGCTGCTTATATAGGGCCAGCGGGTCGATCGGAAGGTTCCAGATTAGAGGAAATATCCTGTAAGTTCGAGAACACGGGTGGAACAGAAACAGACGGCACAATGATGTTTTTTTCTTCCAGCCACTGCCTGTCACCACTATAAGACAAACGAGGGGGGCGTGACTAACACGGACCTCCCCTGCTCGCCCGCTCACAGCTGGTTCTATAGGGTGTTCCAATGATCGCGTGACACTGCTCCCTCCTCAAAGCTGGTCGTCTCGAACAGCACCATCGTAGCGTGCCAGGCGGTCCAGGTGTACCACCACAATCTGCTCGGAGTCTCAGCCAGTAGTAGCGCTGCCGTAGTTTGTGAATCGCTTGGTTCGCTCCCAGGTGTCCTCCTAAAGTACCGGCGTGCACTTCCTCCAAGACTTCCGGTACCTTACTCCGGGGAAGTACCAACTGTTCTCTCTGCGTCTTCCCATCGGGTGGTTCCCATACCCGGAACAGCACGCCATCTCTGGTCTTCAACAAGTCCCATTGGGCCCAGTACGACCTGTAGGTGGCGCTCCTCGGTGCGATGTCCTCCCAGGTAGGTCTCGTCCCTGCCTCCACTTCCCTCAAGTGTGGCCCCAAGTCTGCGTCCGCCAGCTGCTCCCTCCTCAGGCCTGCGCTATCCCAGCCTTCAGCAGGCACTGCCACAACTACTCGGACTGCTGCGGCACGCTCCTTCTCTTCCACTCTTGTGCACTGGCCGCACTCTACTGGACAGGGTCTTCGGGACATGGCGTCTGCGTTACCGTGGCTCTTCCCTCTACGATGTTCCGAGGTGAAGTCGTACTCCTGCAGCCTCTGGACCCAACGTGCTGTCTGGCCTTCCAGGTTCTTAAAGCTCAATAGCCAGGTTAGGGCGGAATGGTCAGTCCTCAGGTGGAATGACTGACCGTACAGGTACTTGTGGAAGTGCTCCAATGTCTTTACTACCGCCAGTAACTCCCGTCGGGTGACGCAGTAGTTCTTCTCTGCCTTGGATAGCGTCTTTCTGTAATAGGCTATCACCCGCTCATGGCCGTCCTGGATCTGCGATAGGACACCTCCAATGCAATGGTCGCTAGCGTCGGTGTCCACCATGAAGGCGCCACCTGGTTGTGGGAGACCCAAAATTGGAGCACTGCACAGGGTTTCCTTCAGGTGCTGGAAAGCGTTTTCGGCGTCCTCTGTCCACACATAAGGCCGGTGTTCCTCCGTCAGGCGGGTGAGGGGTTTTGCGATGTTGTCGGCCTTTTCCTCTAAATCATTAAGGCGGTCGTCTACTTGACCCATCCGCTTGCCCAGATTCGTGACGTCATCCCTCACGCCGGCCAACCGTTCCTCAAACTTGGCGGCGAGGTCCTCGTTCGCCTCCCTCATCTCCGTTGTCAGTTCGGCCATGTTTGCGGTGATTGTCGTGGCCAAGTTGTTGTTTGCCGTTTCCATCTTCGCTGTTAATTCGGCCTTCATTTCTTCCATCTTCCCGGTGATGTTGTCGTTGGCCGTCTTCATTTGTTTCAACTCTGCGGCCAGGTTGTTATTTGTAGTCTCCAGCTTCGCGGCTAGGCTGTTATTTGCCGCTTCCGTTTTTGCAGCGAGGTTTTCATTTGCCGTCTTCATTTCTTTCAGTTCCGCTAAAATCTTTTCTAATACTGCCTCCATTGTGTTATGTTGCACTCCTGACACCAATTGTGACTTTGTGGGTTCGTGAAATGAAAAGTCCAATTACACCACTCAAAAATGTTCTTTATTTCCACCGACTTACAGTTAAACCCTTGCCCATTACACAAAATTACGTAATGCACACAAATACGATTCACCAGTTCGTCCGTTACCGTTCAGATGCACGTACACAATTACGCACAGTCTTATCGTTCATTAACACGGCGCTCTTTCGCTAGCACGTCAAACAGTGACTCACTGTCTGACTGACTGACTGACTGACTAACTAACTCGACGTGCTGCTTATATAGGGCCAGCGGGTCGATCGGAAGGTTCCAGATTAGAGGAAATATCCTGTAAGTTCGAGAACACGGGTGGAACAGAAACAGACGGCACAATGATGTTTTTTTCTTCCAGCCACTGCCTGTCACCACTATAAGACAAACGAGGGGGGGCGTGACTAACACGGACCTCCCCTGCTCGCCCGCTCACAGCTGGTTCTATAGGGTGTTCCAATGATCGCGTGACACTGCTCCCTCCTCAAAGCTGGTCGTCTCGAACAGCACCATCGTAGCGTGCCAGGCGGTCCAGGTGTACCACCACAATCTGCTCGGAGTCTCAGCCAGTAGTAGCGCTGCCGTAGTTTGTGAATCGCTTGGTTCGCTCCCAGGTGTCCTCCTAAAGTACCGGCGTGCACTTCCTCCAAGACTTCCGGTACCTTACTCCGGGGAAGTACCAACTGTTCTCTCTGCGTCTTCCCATCGGGTGGTTCCCATACCCGGAACAGCACGCCATCTCTGGTCTTCAACAAGTCCCATTGGGCCCAGTACGACCTGTAGGTGGCGCTCCTCGGTGCGATGTCCTCCCAGGTAGGTCTCGTCCCTGCCTCCACTTCCCTCAAGAGTGGCCCCAAGTCTGCGTCCGCCAGCTGCTCCCTCCTCAGGCCTGCGCTATCCCAGCCTTCAGCAGGCACTGCCACAACTACTCGGACTGCTGCGGCACGCTCCTTCTCTTCCACTCTTGTGCACTGGCCGCACTCTACTGGACAGGGTCTTCGGGACATGGCGTCTGCGTTACCGTGGCTCTTCCCTCTACGATGTTCCGAGGTGAAGTCGTACTCCTGCAGCCTCTGGACCCAACGTGCTGTCTGGCCTTCCAGGTTCTTAAAGCTCAATAGCCAGGTTTGGGCGGAATGGTCAGTCCTCAGGTGGAATGACTGACCGTACAGGTACTTGTGGAAGTGCTCCAATGTCTTTACTACCGCCAGTAACTCCCGTCGGGTGACGCAGTAGTTCTTCTCTGCCTTGGATAGCGTCTTTCTGTAATAGGCTATCACCCGCTCATGGCCGTCCTGGATCTGCGATAGGACACCTCAAATGCAATGGTCGCTAGCGTCGGTGTCCACCATGAAGGCGCCACCTGGTTGTGGGAGATCCAAAATTGGAGCACTGCACAGGGTTTCCTTCAGGTGCTGGAAAGCGTTTTCGGCGTCCTCTGTCCACACATAAGGCCGGTGTTCCTCCGTCAGGCGGGTGAGGGGTTTTGCGATGTTGTCGGCCTTTTCCTCTAAATCATTAAGGCGGTCGTCTACTTGACCCATCCGCTTGCCCAGATTCGTGACGTCATCCCTCACGCCGGCCAACCGTTCCTCAAACTTGGCGGCGAGGTCCTCGTTCGCCTCCCTCATCTCCGTTGTCAGTTCGGCCATGTTTGCGGTGATTGTCGTGGCCAAGTTGTTGTTTGCCGTTTCCATCTTCGCTGTTAATTCGGCCTTCATTTCTTCCATCTTCCCGGTGATGTTGTCGTTGGCCGTCTTCATTTGTTTCAACTCTGCGGCCAGGTTGTTATTTGTAGTCTCCAGCTTCGCGGCTAGGCTGTTATTTGCCGCTTCCGTTTTTGCAGCGAGGTTTTCATTTGCCGTCTTCATTTCTTTCAGTTCCGCTAAAATCTTTTCTAATACTGCCTCCATTGTGTTATGTCGCACTCCTGACACCAATTGTGACTTTGTGGGTTCGTGAAATGAAAAGTCCAATTACACCACTCAAAAATGTTCTTTATTTCCACCGACTTACAGTTAAACTCTTGCCCATTACACAAAATTACGTAATGCACACAAATACGATTCACCAGTTCGTCCGTTACCGTTCAGATGCACGTACACAATTACGCACAGTCTTATCGTTCATTAACACGGCGCTCTTTCGCTAGCACGTCAAACACTGACTCACTGTCTGACTGACTGACTGACTAACTAACTCGACGTGCTGCTTATATAGGGCCAGCGGGTCGATCGGAAGGTTCCAGATTAGAGGAAATATCCTGTAAGTTCGAGAACACGGGTGGAACAGAAACAGACGGCACAATGATGTTTTTTTCTTCCAGCCACTGCCTGTCACCACTATAAGACAAACGAGGGGGGGGGGCGTGACTAACACGGACCTCCCCTGCTCGCCCGCTCACAGCTGGTTCTATAGGGTGTTCCAATGATCGCGTGACAGTATTTTGCAGATTGTTCACATAACTGGCAACTGTCGATGAGATAAAATGACATACGCCTGAAACGAATTTCCTTTCCCGATAATCATTTCATTTTATGTTCACCATTGTTCACAGCTTGTGATACTGTTATTAGTAATAAAGGACTTTTTTCATATCATCAAATCTTGAATGTGGAAGAGAAATTTAATAAATATAAATATTCGTACATTTTGCCCTTTTAAATTAAGACTTACAATTCCAGTTTACCTTTTTAAAACAGAATTTTTTCTTATTTAAGTTTTTTGAGCCTTTCCGTTCATTGGGCGGAAAGGAGGTGGTCTAGGGGTAACGGAAGATAGTGTCTTAGGTGTCTCAAAACAATAAATAATTTATTTTTCACTGCAATTACCAGTGTCAGGGAGCTCAAATCGGGTGATGTAAGGCTCCATGGAACCACTGAGCCCAGAGTTGATTAGCTTCCAGCGTTCCTTTCGCAGGAAATAAAACCATTGCCTCTGCAATGACTCTGAATTATCCAGTGTTATGCTCCCATTACCAACCAAATCGCACATCTGTGGAGCGACGTGTTTTTGAAACTGAATTCCAGTCGCTGTAGTCTCCGAAGACATGGTGGAAACTTCCAATAAAGCCTCTGAGCACCATCCAGATATTATGCACCTGTTTGCAAGAGGCAATCCTATGTTCCGAGGTATCTATTTGTGAACAAATTTGGAATATGTTAGATGTTGCGCGGCCATGTAGCCATAATTTTCCGCTGTTGGTATGGTCTCGTTACATATTTCATATGCTATCTCTTGCCAATCAGTAGGAACAACTTTATTGAAGAGATTCTTTCATATAAGATCCCACTCTCTATTCTCTTTCTCTTCAATCCTGGGTGTACACTGAGATGTATTGAGCAGCTGATATTGTTTTCTCATTGATTCGAAAACTGCGAGGTCATCACTGGTGTCCAGCAGATGTCTGAGATGGTTAACAGTGGGTTTAAATCCCGGATATAACCTCTGAGGGTTCTGTATCTGATCCTGCCAGAAAATCCCATCTATCGATGAACCATTACCACCCACTGATCTGACAGCAGCTTTCCCTAATAAGGCTATGCATTTATTTTTGATGTCCACCAGTCCACATCCACCTTTGGATTGCTGCAATCGCAACTGTGATCTGCTCACCCACTGCTCACCCTCTGCTCTGTGCGTCACGTTTCGGAATTGGCAGTATCTGTGCTAACTACCAAATTTGACTGAGACCATAGATATGTATGTACCAAATTCGTTGCATCAAATTCAGGTTCTGAGCCCTCTCCAACGATAACGAATATCGCAAGTGGTTGATTTTCTCTCTCCAATTGTAAACTATAGTGGCTTCCATATCTCCCATAAAGGTGATGCCAAGTATCCTGGCGGTGGTGGTATATTGCACTCCCAGTGTTTGTACTGGTTTCAACCACTGTCCAAGCAGTAATATCTGCAATTTGTTTACGTTTAACTTTGCACCCGACATCCTTGTATAGATCTCCAGTCCATTCTGTAGGGCTGCCATATCGTGATCGTTAGTCGCTACAATGGTGACATCGTCCGCATAAGCAATGACTTTAAAGCGATCATTGAACACAGCAACCCCATGTAGAGTATCTTGCGGTCTTTGAAGTAGGGGTTTAACGCTAGAGAAAAAAGCCCATAGATAACGGGCACCCTTCAAGCACTGACCGGCCTATTCGTACTGGAATGGAAAGCCAGCCATTCCATAACACCCGGGATCGTGCTATACCATAAAGGCCTTGAATAATTTTAAACACGTGCATCAGAAAATTCGCTACCTTTAAACATTGTCATAAATACGAATGTTACACTTTCTCAAATGCTTGTTGGAAATCCAAGCTTATCAAAGCCGCCACCTGCTGTTCTCTTTGAAGGTGTATGAGGACATCGCGCAGTTCTCCCAGCGTAACAATGATATTACGCTTCGAGATTGCCGATTGATTACAGGTAGTATTTCTGTGTACGCTCCTTTCAACCTGTTTGCTATTACTTTGGTAAATATCTTATAGTAAGTATTTAACAATGTTACTGGGTGAAAATCCTTCATAGCAATAGGCTGTGTTGTCTTTGGCAACAACGTGATAATTCCATCCGCAATCGTTTCGGGAAACTGAGCTGTTTCCCATGACTCCACCAAAACTGCCATCCCTTCACGTTTTATAACGAGCCAACAGGTCCTATAAAATTCATAGGAAAGGCCATCAGGACCTGGAGACATATGTTTACTGGTTTGTTAGATGACTTCTAGTACTTCTTGTTCTGTAATGGTTCGGGTGAGAAGATCGGCAGTTTCCTGGGTTAACCCCAGTTGTAAACGGCGGCCACGCCTCATACCGAGATGGGGTACCCTAATCTGATCCCTTGTAAAATAAAGCCTGAAAGTGTTCTGCTATAAGGTGAAGGATAGACCTGGTCCCTATAAATGTATTTCCAGTATTCACATCTTGAAGTGTACGTGGACATCTGGTACGCCCTTTCTTTCGTTACTTTGCAAAATAGTAAAAGGAATTCCGATCTTGCTAATTTGCGTGTTGAACCCTTGCCGTAATTTTATATCCATCCAGATGCTGCAGTTGTTGCATTTTGATAGTTTCTTTCACCTGCTTGATCTTGACGTTTACATCGTAACCTTCCCGTTGCTTTGTATACAAATCCCATAGGATTTCATTGTAGAAATGTAAACGCTCCTTTTTTGCCGTTTCCTTCAGAATTCCTATGTGTTTAAAAGTGTACGAATCACCGGTTTTGCCGTTACAGTCCACAAGTCACTTTTCCTAGATGCATTGCAAAAAGAGAACTGTAGTTGCTGCCATTTAATCTGAAACTGCTCCAGGACGTCGGAACCCTCTAAAGTAGAATTATTCAGCTTCCAGTATCACCGTCCGGCAACTTCAGCACAGATGGCCGAAACTTTTATTTGGCAGATCAGCGCATGATGGTCACTGAACGCCGCAGGCCGAACGCAAATTCGGTGTACAGAAGTAGCTATCCCTAGCGAGATATAAAGTCTATCTATCCGCCGGGCTAAGGTACTCCTAATAAACGTGAATTCCACAACATTTCCATGCTTTATTTCCCATGCATCCTGCAGTTGTAGTTGCAACATTAAATTCTGTATCACGATGCTGAAATTGGGAGCCCCTTTTTGGTCCTTAGCACCGAGAGTACGATTAAAGTCACCGTTAACAAATATTCTTTACCGTACACGAAATGTGTAGTTAAAGCGTTCTGAAAGAACTGCTGTCGCTCTTGTCTATATTGCGTACCGGACGGAGCGTAAATATTTATTAACACTGTGTCGTCCAATGTCGCTGAGTGGATCCGGCCAGATGGGTCATTCTGAAAATTCCGTAGATGAAGTCCTTTCCGGTATACAATGGCAATGCCCCTTCCTTCTAAGCCTAGATTGACCTCAGTGTAAAGAGCGCCCCGATTGAACGTATCAACTTCCTGTAGAAGTGTAGTGAATGTTATTCACTAGAAGAAAGGTATTGAGCAATTTCTGGGTCACTATATTCCTGCAACCATTCACATTTATAGTGGCTATTGTTCTCAAGTAGATCATCCTAATTAGGGTAGTTGTCATGGATATTTCAAGCCGGAGAGCAAACTTCAAATTCTGCTATCAAATCTGGGTGTATGCTGCTGGCTGATTGCCTAATTCTAAGTAATCTGCGGCTGTGACGCTTCCCGTACACGGAGACCACGCCGTCTCCTGCCTTGTCCAGTCCAACGCCGTGAGATACGGCGAACCCATTTCTGTATCTTTCCTCACCAACTGAGGATGTTGCTTTCCACCTGTCGACATTGTGCCCTCCTCGGCAGTCGGTGGACCACTGTCTTTGTAGCGTGTTGCGTTTTACGAACCTGAAGCCGAAGGTCACGCACAGAATGTCGCGCATTTGGAACCCCGGCAATTATAATCGCCTGCAGACCGACGGCAGCACCTACCCCCACCACCTGGTACCCCGTCCTCTGCACAGTATCTGACGTTCCACCCTCTTCCGGGTTCCTGTTTCCCATGTCCTCTCCTGCACGGTAAACCTCGTAAGAAAGCTGGTTGTCTTGCACCTCCCTGACGCTGCTGTCAAAATGTAAAGCAACTGCTTTTGGCTGGTTTGCTGCCGTCGTGGTTGCGGCCTCTGGTGGTAACATCTGTAGTCCAGGCTGTTCTACAGACACAAACTCTGCCGGTTCCTGCTCCTGTTCCATCTGGCTGCTCCAGGACATTTCTACATTACTAGCTTTGCGTGTCTTTGCCCTCTTGACTCGTTTCTTTTCATTGTCTCCGCCTCTGTAGCTGTTTTAGACATCAGTGAAGCACATTCGGCATGTTCCTTCCCCTCCGTGTTGTGCCGAGGTCCTCTTTTCCCAGGACTATCGCGGAGCACTGTGGAATAATCCTTTTTCCATCAGCCCCTCCTGTGTCGACTCATCTTGTTGTTGCTCACTCGCCGATGCAGGCTGTGGATTGTCAGCTATGGGTTAGGATTCTTCCTGCTGCAAGCTCCCTGCCGCAGAAGTGGGTACCGTGTCGTTCCTCGGTACAGCCTAGGCCGGTCGCAACTGTGTCGATCGATGTGGACATATCTCCTTTATATGTTCTGTGCTGTGGAAGACATAACATGATCGGGGTTGGCCAACATATGATACCCATAACCGGTATCTGCCGATCACAATATAGCCAGGAATATTTGTCTTCAGCTGCATCTACGGCTCGTATACGACCCCATTGTTCTTTCCGAATATCATACACAGTACCATAATGTTTCAGTGCTGCTTTTAACACTTCATTTGGGAGCTCTGGTGGTATGTATGTACATAAAATACACGTACATGATAGCATTACTGATAACATGTTCAATCTTTATTTTAGTGAGTTTACCATTCATGTATGCGAAAGGCGTTTCTTCAGGAAAATAGTTTAAAATTTTCTCCAGCAACAATGCCGAAATCAATTTTATGTAAATTGCTCTTTCACTGGCGATTAACTGTATTGTATCAACTCGTTCCGCATTTAACCGCAAAGTATCCGCTATAAAGTCATGCACCTCATAAGCCTTGGGGTTCGTCGCATTCAGCGTGAATTTAACCCTGATGGTATTTTTTTCTAGCATACATCTCCATTTTCCACAACTGAAGTGAACTTTCACGAAAAATACACACGCGAAGGTGTGGACACAATTGTGCTAGCGGTGAATGCCGCTCTTACACTCACAGTACATCAGTCCCCGCGACACCACTTGTTAACAACACACGTCACCAGGCACGTCCGCTGTATTCGGTCGCTTAGGCCAGACTGGCGTTAAACAGCAGGAGCAAAGACAGGGATAATTCTATAAAAAACTTTTTATATATGTGTGGAGTAATGTACCTCAACGTAGATATACGAGGGCTGGTCAATAAAGAATGATCAAACCTTTTTTATGACAACGTACCTTTACTCATCCTCATACTTTTGATGGCTCTTCTCAAAATAGTCTCCCCTGATTGTGATGCACTTGTTCCAGCGTTTCTGCCAGTTTTCAAGGACATGCTGGAAACCATTGTTTGAGAGATCCTTCAAGATCGCCTCTGCAGCCTTCACCACAGCTTCTGATGATGGATAATGCCTCTCACGAAGGAGTTTCTTCAAGTTAGGGAATAGAAAAAAGTCACATGGAGCTAAATCCGGACTATAGCAGGGTGAGGGATGCACTTCACGTTGAGTTTTACAATATATTCGGCAACAACATTGGTAATATGCGGCAGCTCATTATCGTGGTGCAGCATCCAGCCTGCTTCACGGAAATGTGGTCTTTTACGCCTGATATGGACTTGCAATGTTTTCAGGACATCTCTGTAGTATTGTCCAGTTACTAATGTGTGTGCAGGTAAAACATGCTGATAAACCATTCCATGAATATCAAGGAATGAGAAGACCATAACCTTCCCAGCAGAAGCAATCACTTTTGATTTCTTGGGGTTTGGTGATGAAGGAAATTTCCACACTGCACTTTGCTGTTTGCTCTCAGGATCAAAATGATGTAGCCAAGTTTCATTAGCAGTGATTACGTTTGAAAGAAACTCCGGATCTTCCTCTAACATCAACTTTAACCGCATGTTACCTCCATTGTAGCGGTAGGCGATACTGAACATGTCTGAACTTGACTGGTTCTCACAGGCGGCAACCAGGAGTACCAACAATGCAACTACTACGGTGTGTTTGTTTCTCATTGAGCTAACAGAATATAATAAGATTGAATTTTAGTGCGAAAAATTATGACCCTAAAAAATTATGATCATTCTTTATTGAACAGCCCTCGTATTTCCTGCATTGTTTCGAAATCAAATTGTTGAATAGAATAAGGTATATATTTCACTAGGGGCAGTTAAAGTAGAAATATCCAAATGAAACAGAATTTATAAGATTGTGCTCATTATATATCCTATAGTAAATTCGGGAATATTTATGTAACCGTGACATTATTTTGGTTTAGCTACAGAGGCATTATCTCAGAAACATATTGACAAGTTTGTTTGACTATGATAAATTTTAATTAAACTGAAATAATTTTGAAGAAGTTGTTCTCCATTCTGAGAAATTATACCTATGCAGTTTTGATAGTTTTACAATAGAAGTGGTTTTATTTTTTCATCCTGGAAACCTTAGAGAATGTTATTGAGCAAACGCCAGCCAAACATGTAGATACATTTAATAAAGAATGAAAACTTTATGGTTTTGAGTGGTTTATGTGTTGGACTAATTTTATGTCATACCTGCATGGCCCATCTTCTCTGGGCGTTCAGTCGATCTTCATCCACTTTGTGTTGTAAGGACTTTTTGCGTATACTTCCTTTCGTTGCTCATACTTAATGCAGACCTTTTATTAACGTTTTATCTAAGCTTTTATTTGTTTCAACATGGCTGCTCTTCATTATTTTCTGATTATTTCTTAAAGTTCTTCTCTCGTACAGATACAGCTTTCTCGTTGAACACAAGCATTTAATTTCAACTTGTATCCTACCATTATTCTTCTGTTTAGTGATATATGCTTCACTTTCATGTTGCACTATTAATACTCTCATGGGTATGTGATTATTAGTAGTGTTAGCGTGTTTTTAAGAGTTTGTTTAGTTGTTTTGCCTAGAACAAACTGCTTGGAATTTTTAGGGTTGTTTATATCCCGGTCTTGAATGCATGTTGCGACATACCCAAGATGCTGGAAGAGTGACATATTTTCTAAGATTCTATCTTATAATAGAACGTTGTTTCTTATCTAATAACGTCCTAAGAATGACATTAGTTTTGTTTTATTCCTAGAGCTTTTCATATTGTAATTCTCACACACCTTCTGCAACCCATTCTTCTAGGGAAATTAAAGTAGGTATCATTTGTGAACAATAAAACACTCAATATTCTACTTTTTCTTAGCTAAAATGGCAGGAATTTGCTAAATTAGTACTTAACACCATCTTATCCACCTGACAACTGGAATTTTTCTTTCTTAGCTAAAATGGCAGGAATTTGCTAAATTAGTACTTAACACCATCTTATCCACCTGGCAACTGGAATTTTTCTTTCTTAGCTAAAATGGCAGGAATTTGCTAAATTAGTACTTAACACCATCTTATCCACCTGGCAACTGGAATTTTTCTTTCTTAGCTAAAATGGCAGGAATTTGCTAAATTAGTACTTAACACCATCTTATCCACCTGGCAACTGGAATTTTTCTTTCCTAGCTAAAATGGCAGGAATTTGCTAAATTAGTACTTAACACCATCTTATCCACCTGGCAACTGGAATTTTTCTTTCTTAGCTAAAATGGCAGTAATTTGCTAAATTAGTACTTAACACCATCTTATCCACCTGGCAACTGGAATTTTTCTCTCTTTATAATGTTTTAACCAAAGTGGCAACCGGATATTTTGTTTGCAGTTATTATCTAGAGGGGCATCACATGCAATAGAACTTCTAGAAGAGTTTTTTTGAGAAGTACCAAAGAACGTGCAATACTGAGAAAGAAGATACATACAAAATGGAAGTCAGATGCTTATATTAAAAATAATAAAAAAATGGGTAGTTTACAGTACAATTTGAGCCATTTTTAAACTATGGCTTCGAAATAAACCGCTGAAATACATCGTAATTGACCTGTGAAAGCTGCAGGGAAAGTACAACAGCAGACACGAGTTAGAAATAATTACAATAGTATGTATAATAGAACTGGGCAACAAAAAATAATTTTGAATGTTTCGAGCATTTCATGAGGCAATTCGTACTAATTTTGGTTTGAGAAAAACAAATATGACAATGAAAATTTTTTATTAGTTCTAGTTTCTATGATATACACGAGGTGGAAGTATTACATATTAACGGATTGAGAGAAAAGATACATTTTAATTACATACATGCTAACAACAATGAAAGTGCACTTGATTTTTTTAACTGGTAATTACATGCTAAGAGTTCTAAATTGCTGGAAAAATACTTCGCAGATAGTCGTGTCTGAAGAGAATCATGTGGTGCCCTATTGACTTCGTCTTCTTTTGGCTTGCCTCTTGTGTTGGAGTTCCGCAGAATCCCTATACAAAGACCAACAGTAATCCGCAAGCATTACGTCATTACAACGGCCCTAATATCTTTGTTCCATAACAGAAATTTCCTGATGGAATCTCTCCCCATGTTCGTCACTAACAGCTCCACAACTAGGAGGGAAAAAGTCTAGGTGGGAGTGGAGAAAATGGATATTAAGGGACTTGCTGCATCATAGGTTACGGTATTTTTGCAGGAGCACTTTCACCAAATACTTGTAGTTGTCATCTGTTTTGTTCCCTAAAAATCCATGAACAACACCCTTGAAGGCTTCCCAAGCTTCCTCTTCTTTCCCCTCCAAAATTTGGTCAAATGCAGGATCCCTTACAAGTTCTCTTATTTGTGGTCCGACAAAAATGCCTTCCTTAACTTTTGCATCACTTAATTTCCAAAATTTCTCTCTGATTGTGCTTTGTTTTATGACAAGTGTGCCAACTCCCAAAACAATCCCCCAAATTTAAAATCTCCACTCTAAAAATTAAATGCTACTTTATCTTCAAAACAAGAGCTAATCTATCATTTTATGGTGATTTTTTAATTCAGCAGATGGAAATACATGTAAATCCACTATTTTTAAACCCGAAACATTTTCATTGTTGCCCAGTGTAATTTAAGAAGCAGCAATGAGGACTGACAGAAAAAACTATGTTAATACAACGAGAACCAAAATCCAAGAAAATTTTTGGTAAATTATTCATGTCAAAAAAGGACAACTACTTAAATATTCTCTAATATAATTTATTCTTTATTGGATTCATCTTAGTTTGTCTTTAGGGGTCACTGGATATTCTTTTTAATATAGTAGCTAAATCATAAATTTCCTGTGTCGTTGATTTACCAATATAAGCAATACAAATGCACGAATATTTACTGTCTTTAAAATTTGGTGTCAGCTTTGTACATTTAAGTGGAAATATAGAGGTAGACTATGCAATAAAGGGAACACCTGACATTTCGACGTGCAATTGGATCGTTTGTGCATACATCCTTGATGGATGAGATCGGGCGTGGTTCGATCCCAGTGAGAACTGTGGTGGACAACACGGCGCTGGGGCGGGTTTTCTCCGGGATTTCCGGTTTCCCCTGCCATTTTATTCCTCCGGTGCTCCATCTTCATTTCATATATTATAGTGTCACCGCCTGTGGTGCCGATAGTAGTAAAACGGGCGTTAAACACTGCAATTCATTCAATGGATAAGATCAAAGGATAAGAGCTACAGGAATGGATAACGTATGCAGCAGAGACGTGCAGAGTTCTTAGCATATAATAGCTTAACCGCCAAACTGAGTTCACGGCTGCCTGCCTAAACGCTGGAACGCGGAAAGCTTCACCTAGCAGATGTCCACCCTTTGGCAGATGGTGCAAATCTCTGAGCCATTTGATCGTCTTTAACGAACACACAGCTCCGTCCTATAACATCAAAGGAGAGGACAATATGAAAGGAAATGAGAGAGTGGAGAATCGTAGTACAAGACAAAAAAACTCCAAAAATCGCCTTGCTGATGAGGGAGAAACTATGGAAATATCCATGGTCAAAGAAGGTGGCCACCACGGATCAAACAAGTCACATAATACGAGGCGCCCGTTATCCTGGGACTATCTCCTTTTTTTTTTGGTATACATTTAAGTACATAAATATTTAAACGTATATGATGCTTCTTTCACTATTGAAATTTATGTGTTCACATTTTAATTCACTTACTATTTGCTCCAATGTTTTGTGTTCAGCTTGGCAAGACATGACTCAGTATGTACAATAAATAGAACAGATGATTGTACCTGAAGTGGCCTGTCGACAAGCTGGTTTCTCAGCTCAGATATTCTTGTTCAATTTGTATTTAGTGAGGGAACTTCTCTTTTCTTTTCTTTTCTTTTCTTTTCTTTTCTTTTCTTTTCTTTTCTTTTCTTTTCTTTTCTTTCCTTTTCTTTTCTTTTCATTCCCTTCATGTATGTGTATTTAGTATACTTTCTAGCTAATTATATAAATGAATCTCACTGTAATCAAATTTAAAACGTGTTAATATCGCTCAATGTGACTTAAAACCCGATGTAATCTTAGATAATAAGTAGTAGGGGATCTAGGGATTTGTGTCACTTTATTACACGCACGCACACACACACACACACACACTCACACACACACACACACACACACACACACACACACACACACACACACACACACACACACACACACACACACACACACACAATATCTCTGTCATTTAAATGCATTCACTCCTTCCTCTAGGCACTATGTTCTCTATTCTATTATTTGATTACTAAAAGTTTCTTAAAATTTCTTTTTTTAAATTTGTGCATGCCTTCGTAATTAAATCACTAGGTACGTCATCTATGGACCCAAGAAATATCATCGTTTTTCAAGGTCACTTAAGATTGTCATTTCTGTTTTCTCGTTTTCTAATGTCACACTTTAAATTAAAAATTAAGACACCCTGACTTTCTAATTAGACATTTTTGCCACTGTCATCTCAAGTCCTCCAGTGAAAGGAAAAAAAGGCGTTTTATTTTCAGCCAATGGTCGATAAAAATAACGATATCCATCTACCACCAGAATTTCAACGATCTTTTGGATTTGACAGAAATCGATTTGATCATGTCGGGTAACGTTACCAATTTCTGTGGGGAAAAAATCCAGTGAATATAATTCAGAATATCTACCAGTCTGAAAATCTTGTGCCTTCCTTGTTATTTAATGTAAGAACAATCAATAAGTATATTAGAAAAATTCCCTCAATAGCAATAACATATACTGAATCCTACCGTATTGATTTTAACTCATGCTTTTAACAAAAGTAGTATTTACTTATTGGCATTCGATGAAGCGTGCGAGTAATTATTGGCACAGAGTTCTCCTCCCACAACTCAAGTATCCGTTACGTGCCTTCTTCAGGCACACCAGGTTTTGGAATGTGCTTCATCTTCTAACTTTCACTACGCAGCTGAGCCAAACTCTCCCACACCCAGAGATAAACAAGATGGAAAGGTGTACTTCACCAGCAAACGGTGAGCTCTACTAGGATCCATTTCCCAAGACCTTCTGTAGAACATCATGTATCAGTTCCCAGACTTATTTCAAGATATTGCGTTAAAGAGCAATAATAAGAAAACATTCAACCAAATTATAAATTCCATTCCATTCACATGATATTTAACAGAAAGTTAAAAGATAATAAGAACTATTGGCGCAAGAAAACAGAACAGCTGAAAGCTCTCCCAGAGCTCCCACAAAGAAGGCATTAATTATTTTAAAATAAATGAAATAGTAATAAACTTGACAGAATGCATCCGCCAAACACTAATATAGGTACATGTTTAGCTTATGTATGATGCTCAATTGCCAGTTTCAATTTTTCATGTAACGGTGCATCTGCTAATGTACTGCTATCACAACAGTTATATTGTGAAACTTATGAAGCTAAAATTTAACACTGTTGCTACCAGTCCTACCAAACTAGGGAACAATGAGAATTGCGATAATAAACATAACTACAACTGTTGTGTTAATTATAAGACTGGAGTGGATTTCTGACTTTGATCCTCTTAGCAGTGATACATTCTGTCAAGAAAGTACCGAGAATTGATCATATAAAAATCTAGTATATGATGGGATTCGAAATTATTATTATTATTATTATTATTATTATTATTATTATTATTATTATTATTATTATTATTATTATTATTATTATTATTATTATTATTATTATTATTATTATTATTATTATTATTATTATTATTATTATTATTATTATTATTATTATTATTATTATTATTATTATTATTATTATTATTATTATTATTATTATTATTATTATTATTATTATTATTATTATTATTATTATTATTATTATTATTATTATTATTATTATTATTATTATTATTATTATTATTATTATTATTATTATTATTATTATTATTATTATTATTATTATTATTATTATTATTATTATTATTATTATTATTATTATTATTATTATTATTATTATTATTATTATTATTATTATTATTATTATTATTATTATTATTATTATTATTATTATTATTATTATTATTATTATTATTATTATTATTATTATTATTATTATTATTATTATTATTATTATTATTATTATTATTATTATTATTATTATTATTATTATTATTATTATTATTATTATTATTATTATTATTATTATTATTATTATTATTATTATTATTATTATTATTATTATTATTATTATTATTATTATTATTATTATTATTATTATTATTATTATTATTATTATTATTATTATTATTATTATTATTATTATTATTATTATTATTATTATTATTATTATTATTATTATTATTATTATTATTATTATTATTATTATTATTATTATTATAGATAAGTTGGTACATCTTTCCTCAATAGCCACGCGGAGTTTGATTGTCATCTGGTTTGTTTACAGGGCACCATTTTGTTAGTGCATCTCTAAGGTGTGTTGCGATTTTACAATGAAAAAAGAAATATTAAACAAAAAATATATCTCAAATTTTACATTGCAAATGGTATTTCATGTGCCGAATCGCTGAAAATGTTACAGGCGGCTTACGGTGAACCGATTTTCTCAAAAACACATGGATATGAGTAGTGCAGTGAATTCAAAAGTGGTCGAGATGTAGTGGAATATTTGCCTAGCTCTGGTCGGCCATCAACAATTTCAACTGAAGTTCGCTAAAGTGAAGGAAATGCTGTCTGAACATTGTCATTTATGTCTGAAAGATATTACCGGTAAATAAAGACTATTATCTGAATGTTATGCAACGTTTGAGGGAACAAATATGGCAAAAAAGACCAGATTTGTGGAAAGACAACTCAGGGATTCTCCACCACGACAATGCCCCAACTCACAAGCCTATCATTGTGAACGAATTTATGGCCAAAAACTCAACAAATCGAACAACCAGCATATTTACCTGATCTGGCTCCGGCCAACTTCTTTTTATTTGCATAACTCAAGTTACCACTTCGAGGCACCCGTTTTCAGTCGATAGATGACAAAGTAGAATTCGTGGCGACAATTGACAAATATTCTTAAAAGGCCTACAAAACTGTTTTGATAACTGCATTATTCGTTGTTATATATGTATAATTTCGAAAGGGGCCTACCTCTAAGGCGATAAAATACAATTGAATGAATAATGCATACTTTGTATTTCATTGATCAATTTCCGGAACTTTCTTGACAGAGTAGTATATTGAATTTGTGGTAGGATTGTGATATTTATTAAACATGTTTTGGAAAGCAATAGCAGCAATCGTACAATGTAAGGAAAATCTTCAGATAGTATTTTAACATTGATGATGATGACTATTGAAAAAAGGGGTAGTGAAAGCCCTTGCGACTTCTCAGCACTGCGACCTAATAGATGTATTGTGCATTACCCTGCTCTACAAGTCCCAGCTTATATTGAGGCTATTAAAAAGCCTATAAGTTTTTGGGGTGCTAGTAAGGCAATTTGTACTGGAGTTGGAAAACCCGACTCCAGGTGCCTTAATCTTTTCCTGGCAATGGCTTCACACTCACAAAGAATATGTCTTGCCGTTTCTTTTTCTTCTTTACAGAATCTACAAATATTCGTCCCAATCTTACCCATCTTATAGAGATGATGCCTTAGAGGGCAGTGTCCAGTTAGAAGGTCAATTATTAGTCTTAACTCCTGTTTGTTGAGAGCGAGGATCCTCTTGGATCTCTTTGTAGAGCATTCAATGAACTCCTTTACATGATCTTGCTTTGGAACGACTGACTTTCTTGATTTCCCGGGCCTTTAACTTATCTTTGATATAGTCACTTGGTACAATAAAAGAGGTATTGTACCATCTTTGGCAAGGCGATCAGCAATTTATATTGCTTCGATTCCTTTATGTCCTGGCACCCACACAAGGGTAACCTTATTGTGTTTTGCCAGCTGATTTAAAATCCTCACACAGTCATTTACAAGCTTCGACTCAATGGTGCAAGCACTAAGGGCCTTTAACGCAGCTTGACTGTCTGATGAAATATAGACATTAGCACCACGAAGGCCTCTTCTGACATTCTCATGGGCACTGATTTCTATGGCATGAACTTCCACTTGGAGGATGGAGGGGCTGGTACCCAGGGCTTTAGAAAGGCTAAAATATGGTCCATGAACCCCAATTCCAGTTTTCCCGTCCATTTCTGAGCCATCCGTTTACCATACAGATGACTTATTCTCATACATGGGCTCTCTCCAGTTCAACCGTTCAGGAATCCTAACGGTGAAGGAGAGATCCAAATTAGGTTGAGGTAACATCCAGTCCCCTAACGTTATGACACTTTCCTCCTTGATTTCCCGGAGAATTTCCATGTGACCTAATAGGTCACTGGCTTTAAATACCATACTTCTTTGCAGCTGAAAGGCACTGCTTAAGTCCATTCTTTCAACCTCAATATGCAGAGACGTCAGGCCTATAAGTGCATCCATGGCGGCAGTAGGACATGTGCTAATGGCACCAGTTATGCATAAACAGAGCAGCATTTGCACTTTCTGCAAACTGGCTATTGCTGTTCTCTGCTTTACTTTTGGCCACCATACCAAAGAGGCATATGTGATCATAGGTCTTATTATAGCCATATATGCCCAAAGGATCATATGAGGCTTAAGACCCCATGTTTTGCTAAAAAGGCTGCAGCAAGTTCTGATTGCCGCCAGAGCCCTCCCACAGACTCTTTCTAACTGGGGATTCCAAGTCAATCTGCTGTCATATTCTAACATTAATTTCATATCTATTTAAATTAAATTCTATCTGAGTAAACAAATGTTATTCAGACTCTTAAATGTATATTTTCAAAGCCGTATCTCAATCAGTCCCTTAGAATTAAATATTTAGTAGGCTGTACATAAATTACCCTTATTTTGTACTTCTTTCTACCCATTCCAAACGTATCAGTGAATTCTTCCGGAGCTTGTATATTGAGGATTTAAAATCTGTAGTAGCTCACCAAAAATTAGTAAAGTTTAGGATATTCACTATGTAAATGACTTTTTTCTTTGTTTAACTCGACATTAGCTTCTTCTTATATCGCCATGATTACTCTAAACTCAGCGAATTCCAGACCATTAATTGTTGATCGCTTCCTATACGATGCTCGTTTATTGATGGATGACCTTATTGTATAGTGTCCCTTCTTTAATGTCTATTCATATATCCATTTCATTTTGTTCTGTAGGAGGAAATTTGGACATGTAATATGACATCTGGTATTCATCTTGCAACTTAGGGAAATAGATCGGTACACGGAATTTAAAACCGGAACTCCTGAATACCATCTGGGCAGCACACTCGAAATTCTTAACTCTATACCAAAGGTAACCAAATTTGAAGGATATTAGTAAATTTAGCTCATTCCTGTGTATAAAATTTCAACTTCGTATAGGCAGTGGTTCTAGCCTGTTTCGGGTTTGTGGCAACAAGATAAGAAGAAACCAGTAGACGTTATGTAGCAGCGTATACATCTAAAAATATAAGCTCCTCCCGAAGTGAAATTCTTCTGCACCAGAATAAGACCAGATAACAATTAATATCAGGTTAACCTTAGAATGCAACAAAAATAATGTTTCAGTACTGAGGAAGTCACTGCCTAGTAACAGGTATTAAGCATTCCTATATGACGGTTCAGTAACTAAGAACCCGTGTATCTTTTAGCCTCTTAGAAACATACAATATTAGTCATTTACAGACCAAGATGCTTGTTCAGTATCCAAGAATACGAAAAATCTCATCTGTTTTGGAAATAAGCAAGTAAATTTCTTTTAAGGAGCACTTATATATTTGGTGCTGTATCTGATATTTATTTATAACTGAATGTGATGCAAATGTTGCTTAACTATTTATTATGTAATTTATTCAACATTATTCTGCAAATAATATTTATAAGTCGATTAAACTAAAACTTTCAAGATAAACAGAGCTTTTTTATTCTTTTTCCAAACCTCTCTATATATCTATTTCTTACGAAAGTATCTCGTTCCACAAGTGATGATTGGGTCAATTTTTTGGGCGAAGGTAACAGCTGATGAAGTTAATTCTACTATAGAAAGTACCAAATAAGATTTGGAATATTAGATCCATATCTCTATGTCAGCCTTAAGAGCTACTAGATTGCACTCCAAATTATTCGTTTATTGAAGCAATCACTACTGTACTTCTGCAGAGAAGCTGCTGGAACGAAACATAATAAGCAAATTAATTAGTTTCCTGTAATTACATATTTTCCAACTGATATATCTCCATTCTGTTAAAAGTCTTAATCGGTAAATTATGTGGTAAAGCTACTCTAAAACTTAATAAACGGTTTTGTAACCCCCCCCCCTCACCTTGCCATTCAACTTCTAGATAGAGCTTCTGGATTTCTAGTTTCAAAATAAAAGCTGCAGTAATATTACCAAGATCCTTGATTATGGGATAGGACTAATCTGGGAAACATACAAGGGGCGTCCAGAAAGTAAGCTCTGTTTCAATTTATATCCGCTGCAGTGCTGCGATCGCAGTTCCGCACATGCACGGTAGACGCTCTGTATCAAGGAGAAGAAACGTGCTCCATATTGAGATCGCTGTCAGCCACGTATGGTTTGTTGTGCTTGTTTACAATGTCGGTGTTGATTGAAAATCCCGCCGCTTGTGAAATCAGATCTGTGATTCGTTTTCTGAATGCTAGGAAAGTGAAACCAATTGAAAGTTATCGGCTGTCAAAAGGTGTTGTGTTTCTTCACGACAACGCACGACCACACACTGCAAATGCGACGAAAAACATCCTACAGGGATTTGGCTGGGACGTGCTTGACCACCCCCCGTACAGTCCTGACCTCGCTCCTAGCGACTTTCATCTGTTTTTGCATCTCAAATCTTTCCTTCGCGGTCAACACTTCAACAATGACGAAGAGCTGAAAGAAAATGTTTCCAACTGGTTGAAGACACAGGCGGCAAACTTCTATGAAGAAGGTATACAAAAACTTGTGCCTCGCTATGACAAATGCCTGCAAAATTTCGGCAGTTATGTGGAAAAGTAATTTAAGAGTTGTAGAATTTTGTACAATAAATAATTTTTCTGTATCTGTACACAATTTAATTTTATTGCAAAACAGAACTTACTTTCTGGACGTACCTCGTAACTTTGGTTATTGGAATTTAGGTAAGAGTCAAATGCAGTCATGGTTACAGAACTACTATAGCGTAATTTATTATAGCACAAAACAGATTGTACAAAAAGATCTTCAAAAGATGAAGCTGACACGCAGAGACAAAAAGAGAAACAAAAACAAACATGACAACTGACTGTAAATAGCTCAGATTTATGCGTCGTTGAGTTCAATGTTTCTAGACGACATATACTTCTAGAATACTCTACGCCCTCAGAGCTACGACAGCCACAATGTAGCACATGATGATCGCCCACATTCTTATGACACATGGATTACACTGCAGTGTCACGCAGCAGGAAACCATAGCTCCTTTCCAGCTCTGCATACTTATTTACCCTTTTTGCTTTCTCTATCATGTATCTAGTAGGTAAGAATCGATTTATTTCTATCCAAAAATTAGATGTAGTTATTACACTAGTAATAGAAGTCTTTGAGACCATTGAATAAAAATTAATTTTTAGATAAAGAGGTGTGTGTTCTGTGAACAGCTTGAAGAGATAAGGAAAATATCCCATAAATTCAATATTTGTATCACAATTGAGTATTTTCCAAAATTCCACACGGAAATTTTCAAGAAAATTCCTCCAATCCCAAACTCTCATTCACTCGGAAAAAGATTTGATATTTTTTATTTTCTAAAAATGACTAATATGTTGATCAAAATGCTTATGTTTAAAATTTACTTGAAAAATAAAATTAATATCTTCATTCATAAACAATTTTGCTTAATTTTATATAAGAAATAAGCAGCAAGGAATAGATGAGTACCTGCTACACAAAATATTTTGAATTATTTAAAATGCACAATTTATTTCAGAACATTTTCTAGAACCAAAGTTTCCGAAATATTTTCATTTTCATTTTTGCAATAACGTTTATTTAACGAGCTTTCGTTATTCAGTTATTTCTGTCGATGGCAAGAAATTTAATGGATAGCTCTTAAGGATAACCATATTTGAAAATCCTAAAATCTACAATTTTTCTTGGATTGACTTGAAACTTTAATATAATTATTGTAGTATTAACAATAGCTCACAGACTAATTTTCAGACCTTTGTCCAAAATAGTTTTTGTTATATTAATATACGTTTTGTGTTTTATTGTCATTTAGTTAAACTGTTCCACATGATGCAATTTTAGTTTCACAGTTATACTCATAAATACATTATTAGTAAATTTATGAGATGAGATTTTAATCTGACCCATGGTTTAGGATAAAAAGTTATTAAATTATCCTTTTATTAATTTTTAATATTTGCTTGTGAAATATGTCCTTTGTTCTTTATAAAACACCATCAAAAATCATCTCATCAACTTACTTTGGTACTATTTTTATCCAAGCACAAAAATGTTCAACTTTCTCGTTCGAAAGCGGCATTGTGTGGAATAATTTATATTCTGAAAAGCGCTGAAAATTAAAAACGAAAAAAAAATCACCAAAATAGGTAATATAAAGCACTATGACTACGTACAGTGACCCACTTAAATAGTCATATGCCACAATTTTTAAAGGGTTGCATGGTATTAAAATAATAGAAAATTGAAGTACACGTATTACTCTATTTAATTAGGCAAAAATGTAATTTTTGCTCTTTTTGACCAATTGTCACATATGGGTATTCTTAAACATCTGACTGTGAAATTAGTTTCCTCCATTCCCATCTTACTTGGAAGAAATGTCTAATAAATGCATTTCTCTAAAGATTTATCACAGTTATAAATAGAAAAACAATGAACTTTTGAAAGAATAGTCTGTTGAAGCTACATAAAAATTGGCAAAGTGCAGGAAAGCCATGTAAATAGAATAAAAAGCTTTAATGTGTTATGGTAGTTCCTAGCATAATTTTATTAAATCTATAGTGATTTTTCTTCTCCACTTCGCAGATTAAGAAAAATCCCCTTCTTGGCTCACTCCAGCGCAGCCCAATCACTGTCTCTTCTTCCAGTTTCACATAAAATGACTGCTTTAGGGAAACTTTTATTCTTTGTTCATAGCAAGTGTCAATTATCTCTTATTTTATCGCTCGCTGATTATATATTTCCTTATTTTCACCATTCACTCTCTTAAGGGATTTCATTACTGCACTTGGATTTTTTTAATGGAAATCTCTGCTACGTAGCAACTAATTTATGTTACAGTAGAGATTTAAATATATCACGTGCCAAAAAACTTAAACATAAGGTACAAATAGTTTTACAAAACAGTAGTTATTTTATGTTTTTTATTAGATTTATTAGTCATCAAATTTTTAAGGCACTTTTTAAAAAATCTATAATAAAACGTTTCTTGCTATGACAATGTATGGTTATTTCATCCATATAGTGATAAAAAATTGTAACACGTTGAAGTATCTTTTATAAAGATGCCCATCAACTATTTTATGCAGTTTTATTTATGATTGCATTAGTCTATTTCACCCGCAGTTTAGGAGGATAGATTTACCAGAGTAATTTATTATAGAAATATGTTTCTAAAGGGACGAAGCTATAAATAAGGAAGTTGTACTGACGCTAGATGAATTCTCGTTAGTCAGCCAGAAACTTAATTTACATGTTTGGAAATGCACTTGATGAGTACCACTGGATAAGACGAGCAGACAAACCGCCAGCTGGCAAATCGTATCTTAATGAGGATATTGTAAACTGGGAGTGCAAGGTCCAGAGAAATTGTTCTACAGTCCTTTCAGCGGGCGATTATGGGTAAAAAATTGAATCAATTAAATTGGCTCTTTAGAAAAAGAAATAATTCACAGAAGGGTTAGCAAATCCATTAAAACAGGTAAATATTGCAATTCTGCAAAAGAGCAAGAGAATAAATGAGAGACTAATAGTTAAGCGTAGGAGGCACAACTTATTCACATTATTAATACTTTATAGTTGTTCAAATGCATGGGTGGACATTAGTGAAAATTGGAGAACCCTACATATTACGAATAAAAGATCTTTTGTTTTAAATTAAGAGTAGAAGGCACAAAACTGTTGTAGAAAAATTTCTCTTCATTAAAAGAACTACCCAGAAATGGAATATTGCCTATAGGAACCATTCAGAGTAGTCCTCTGTCACCGAAAAAATTTAGAAATTTAAATATGTAAATGCTGCATAATTTATTATAAAGCTTACTTAGCTGAACTTTTGATATTTTATAGACTTCAGGCGAATACAAGTGATAAAATTATTGGTGATATGAAACGACAGGTAATGAACGAATTTAAATCATCATTTTCTTGACTTCCTGATCTAGGCAATTTGCCTGTTACGACTTCACAATTAAGATCATCGCTTTCTTAATCTTCCCATAATTTCTTGGGGGGAAATTCTAAAATCTAAAGTGATGGAAAGAACATTGAAATACTGGTTAAGAATAAAAGAATTGGAAACTAATCATATTTTGAAGCAATGTTTAGAAATGCAGCAAAAATGTCTTAAAGAAAATTCTTGGTACAAGATTATACCAAAATTTCTGAGTGAAATAGGATATGGGGTTATGTGGAGGGATAGTAATAGATTAGAGAAAGGTTTCTGAAAAAGAGTTAAAATGAGGATAGAAAATATAGAGAGGCAGGAGATAATGGGTAGTTTAAACTCCAAAACCTCACGATGTACTTATAGAGACATAAAAATCAATTGGAAAAGAGAAAAATATTTTGATATTTGTGACAAAATAACAAGAGAAGGCTTTGCATTGGCCAGAACAGGATTAATAAGGTTAAGAGACTTTGGGGAGAGAGAAGAAGGAAAGTGTATACTGTGTAACACGAAAATAAATAGTTTTTGTCATTTATTGATAGAATGTGAAGAAACAAAGAACTGGAGAGGAAAAGTACTAAAAAAGAATTGGACTATGTTACCAAGTGAAATTTTAGTTTAAAAGTTATTGAGTGTTAAATAAAGAGACAATGATAAATGATAAATAAATGGTTAAGAAAAATTAGAAATAAGGATAATCAGGATAATGTAGATTGAGGACCAAAAGTTGTAAATAGGGCCCTATAGCTCAAAACCCATGGTGTTAGAATCGATGGGCACAAGGAAATTCAACAACTCAATAAAGAGTTGAGTTGCAATTTGATATGCAATTTGATATGTTTAGGGCTACATATACAAGATAAACGTTATTAAATTGTAAATATATAAGAATTTGTATTTATAATGAAGTTTAATAAACAAATTAATTCATTCATTCATAGTCTTCCGGTGTTTCTTGGTTCTCTAGGCTCATATTTATTTACATTTTTTTTGTAGTTTATGTTTTCCAAAGTTAGTCATATCGGACGATGAATGAAATGGGTGAAATGATGCTCAAATGAGTCCGGGGTCCATGGAGCTTGGAGTTACCCAACATTCGTCTATTAGGATAAGGGAAACCCCCGAAAAAACCTTATCCAGATAACTCACCCTGACCGAGATTCGAACTCGTGACCTCTTGAACGTGAGGCAGACACGCTACCATCTACGCTACCGAGGCGGGATTATTTACAATGAACGAATTTTTTCTTGAATGTAAATAGTAATCTACTGAATGGAAACAGCAAAGCAATTAATTGTTTATAAAAGAAGCCGTCATATTATTAAACCATAGTCTTAATCGTGGATAGGAACACTTTATTCATATTATTCATATTATTGTTTCACTTTATTATTATTTATCCAGTTATTTTTGTAATTTTAACTTATGAATTTAATTCTAACAGTTGATATTACCCATTTTAAGTGAGTGTATATATCGCATTTAATCAGTACTTGCTTAGCAGTAGAATTATAATTCAAAACCACAGAAACCACTTTTTAAAAATAATCAATTACGTTGACCTGTTACGTATAACGAGATTTTATATCTCGTTACATTGTTTAATTATTTTAGGTGAATATGACAGAATGTCAAGCATGAATAACTGGTTTTAAACGACCGTTTAAAGAGTATATATTAACAGAATTAAATATCCATGGTTATATAAGATAATAACAGTGATTGAAGCAACGGTGAATAACATCAAAAATAAATCTCTAGAATCCATGTATGATAAATATAGCTATGATGTTATTCAGTACATGTTTATGTAAACTGTGAAGAACCCGTTGGACGACCTTAATCAAGTGCATCTTTACCTCACCTTACTTACCCTATTGCGCAAATCTTGATTCATAAATACCGCAGCGAGCCAATCAACATTAAAGGACTAAAAGAAAAAGTCTGGGCTGGTTTTCTTTCCTAATATTTTGCTTCATGTATAACAAAAAAGCTCCGTTAAACATAGTGTTTCAATGAATATTTGAGAATCATATAATTATAATGGCTCATTACTGGAACCAGTAAATATATAAAAAAAAGAACTTCAAATATAATAGGAATAACATTAATTAGTGTAACTTTATTTATTAAATATAATTTTCTTTTCAACAATTTTCAACATTGCATCATATTTTACGTTTTTGTTTAGTAATAATAATAATAATAATAATAATAATAATAATAATAATAATAATAATAATAATAATAATAATAATAATAATAATAATAATAATAATAATAATAATAATAATAATAATAATAATAATAATAATAATAATAATAATAATAATAATAATAATAATAATAATAATAATAATAATAATAATAATAATAATAATAATAATAATAATAATAATAATAATAATAATAATAATAATAATAATAATAATAATAATAATAATAATAATAATAATAATAATAATAATAATAATAATAATAATAATAATAATAATAATAATAATAATAATAATAATAATAATAATAATAATAATAATAATAATAATAATAATAATAATAATAATAATAATAATAATAATAATAATAATAATAATAATAATAATAATAATAATAATAATAATAATAATAATAATAATAATAATAATAATAATAATAATAATAATAATAATAATAATAATAATAATAATAATAATAATAATAATAATAATAATAATAATAATAATAATAATAATAATAATAATAATAATAATAATAATAATAATAATAATAATAATAATAATAATAATAATAATAATAATAATAATAATAATAATAATAATAATAATAATAATAATAATAATAATAATAATAATAATAATAATAATAATAATAAATAACAGCTTCGCTATCTTTCTTAATATTAAGTATAAACTGAATTATACTCATGGAAGTATCGGTTCATTCAGTACACGATTCGCCCTAAGAAATATAGCGCGATCTATTTAAACCTGAACCATTTCAACAGGCCATAACTTTTGAACCAATAATAGCATACACATGCAACTTTGGGAGAATATAACACGTAATTGGGAGATTAAATTACATGATATTTTATTTTATATTTATTTATTTGTACACTACCCATTACAAATTCAGTACAATAAAATTTAACATGGAGCATGCTGTATTATACTTCCTGTACAAATAGATAAAATTGCTGACCTTAAGATTTACTTGCTGACTCAGGTCCCTGGCCATAAGCCTTTGGTTTTCCTGAGCAGCTGGATATCATTTCTTCTTGAGCTTCGCTTCTTTTGCCCTAATCCACTTTTCTCTTATCCTATATAAGAATTTTCCTATACATCTATTTTCCTTTCTCCCATCCCCGTTAGCATGCGTACCGCCAATATCTCTTTGCTGACACTGTCCCATTTCTTATCCCATATTTTCTCCTGTAATTTGTTAGCTCCTTACATTCTATTAGGTAATGAACAGTGCTTTCTTCATCTCCACAAAATTAATATATTCCTACCTCATTACTTCTGAACCTTTTTAAGTATAATATTCCTACTCTCACCCATGCTATGCCTTCTCTTCAAATTTCGTCACATTGATCTAAATATTTTTCCCTACCCCATTCTGTCTTTAATTGCTTATAAAATTTCAAATATTTCTTTTCTTCTATACTTTCCCATATCTGGGAGATTACATTACACTATTTACATCTCAGAGAAACTGCTAGAAGTGTCCTCCACCAGCATCTATACATGTCTGCACTTGTCTCAGCATATTCTCTGAAGTTTTACGGAGAGTATCCTCGCCAATGTTACTTATTTCGGTTCGAATGGATTCCTTGAGAACATCAATTATCCGTGGCCTATTCTTGTACACTCTTAGATACCTCCACAAGAAAAAATCCAGTGAGGTTAGGTCAGGGGATCTGGGAGCCCACAGGCCTTTTGAGATTATTCGATTATCAAATAAACTGGTTACAAGTTCCATGGAGTAACTAGATGTATGACACGGTGCTCCATCTTGCTGGAAATAACCTTCTCTCAATTCGATATCATCTCCGTAAAACTTCAGAGACTATGGTGAGACGAGTGCAAACATGTAGAGGACACTAGTGGAGGACATTTGCAACATTTTCTTTGAGATGTAAACAGTAAATGTGTAATCTCCCAATTGTGTATTATATTCTCCCAAAGTTGCACTTGTGTCCTATTAGCATAGAAAATCGAATGATGAAAATACTTTCTGTAAGCTAGTTGGTTTTTATTTCTAAACAAGGATAAAATTGTAACACACTGCAATAAAATTATTATACGCATTCATTAGTTATGCTAAAAGTGTTAACATAAAAAACAAATGAGATCTATTTTCTACTCTTAGCCTAACTATTGCGGTTTGGGCCAATGGGAACATTTACTACAGCTATACAATACGTGCTTGGGGCTGTCTCTCGTCTTTGTTTATTTTAAGGGATTTTCTTATTTTGTGGAAGTAACTATATTACTAATATAACAGATGAGCAGAAATCAATTGTTATGTTGATAGTTGCTGTTAAATATTAATAACACGGTAGTTCGGTATACCGAAATTAAAACATTGTTGGACATGAAACTTTGTCAATAGCGATTCCGCAATGGTTTGTCAAGTTTTCCTCGATGCAACATAGTAACTGTTATGTTTGAAATATGACAAGAACTTTATTCACAACTTCCTGCCAATGGTACTGATTACCAATTATCTCTAGCACAAAGTGAAGCAATAGTATTTGATTACCTTCATTTTACTGACACAAATGGACATCGCATTCCGATCAAAGCTTCCTTGATTTAACATCTGGTAGGAAACTGCTTAGCAATTCGTTGAAGTCGAAGAGCATGACAAATGCTGTGGCAGAAGACTTTGTCTTCTGTTAGGCTTTCTTACACTCATTTATGTATTTGATTTTATGTTTCATCTTTCTTTGTAATATTATAGAATAGCGTATAAATATTTTACACTGCTCTCCATCTTAAATTACCTTAACCTTACAATTTTTTCTTATTTTCGTTTATAGGTGATCCTTTTCATTTTAAATGAGGATTTCGACTAATTTTTATTATAATTTCGAGGGCAAAATACTGCATCCTTAACTGACCTAAAACTTAACGCAGTTTTCTTTGATTCAGCTGGAGAAACTGATCCAATTCTTTATCAGTACTTATTCCGAGTTATTCGTTAGTTAAAATATAAGTAATCTATTGCAATAAAAGCCAAAATCGTCTAGAATAATTCCAAAGTGTTTCAAAATAAACACATATTTAAAATATGACAACAAATACTTGCAAATTTGGCAAATTCATCTACAGCTGAGTGAAAATCTGAGAAAATTTGTTTGGAGGGTTTTCCCTTATCCTGAAAGACGAATGTCGGGTAGCTCTAAGCTTCATGGACCCCGGATTCATTTGAGCAGCATTTCAACCATTCCATTCATTGTCCAATATGATTTAACGTTGGAGGAGTAAATTAAGAAAAAAAGAAAAGAAAAAAGAACCGATTTCACCAACAGATGTTAATACTTTCGCGAACCCGCATCTACGATCCCGCGGCTTGTTTACACAAAAGGAACTGATAGGCGGGCAGTGTGAAAACCCAGAGCCCGCGGACAAAGATAACATGCAGATAAAGTTCTGCCGAAACAAACAAACTGAGATAAATGGAAATTTCTAGTTACTTCTTGACTGATAGAGACTGTTCGGGCTCTGGTTCATTTTCGAATAATCTAGAAACTATCAGTGAAACATTTAAAGAGGCGACGATTGGCCAAGAGGCGAATTGCAAGTTGTGAAACAAGAGTTGTTTTAAGACATGTAACAAGAGTGAGTGAATCGCGAGAGGTAAGCAGAGAACAGCTGAGAGTGTTGTAAACTGAACGCTGTTATTGTCATCGACCTTGGAAGATTGTGTTGTGATAGGTGACGTAATTTTGCTGCTACGGACTGTATTTCTACGCAAATAAAGAACATTTAGAATTTCGGAAAATTGGACTTTTAATTCTACGAAACCAAAAAGTCACAATACTTAATAGGCCTGTTAATAAATGTTGCACTAAACAAAATGTGTTGGCGTGTTAACTAACAAGCCATATTTTGTTGTGAAATCGTTAACAATTATAGAATTGTCACGATGGTGGACGTGAACGCAGTTTTTGATCGATTTGCTATATTTATATCATCTAAATGACTCGTAACAGAAACGCCTATGAGGAGAAATGATTTTGAGTAGCTATCAGAAGAAGACTTTCTACGGAGGTATAAACGGTCGAAACAAGTTGTTATGAAGTTTACTGAGGAAGTACAAGAGAGGTTAAAACATGCGTCGAATATGCCGATCTCGCTTTTGTTTCAAGTATTAATAACTTTGCGATTTTATAATTCCTTGAATTCTGTGGGCAATACTGTGTCCACCTTCCATCTTGAAACGTTCAAGGCTCTCGTCACTTCTGTCCTTCGCACTTCGTTACGTAATATTGACGAAATTGCTTCGTATTTCTGTTCTGACATTTGCATTCGAATTAAACTCATTTCTAGGGCTCGGAAGCTGTTGATCCTAAAATTATCTAAAAATGAGCTATAAAATGCTCTTAAAATATAAAAAATGCACATAAAATGTAAAAAAATGACGTAACAAAAATTAAAAATTTCTTTCATAATTATAAATTAATAACTATCACAGACAAATAATAAATATATGGTTCGAATAACCACATTTTAAAATTAACTTTCTTAGTAAATAATGCAATTATTACTATCTAATAAATAATAAATAAATTCAAGATTCATCAGGTTATCTTCAATTTTATAACATATGAAAAAATAAGTTACTGTACCCATTAGCCAAAGCTTAGCGTTGCAGTACACCACCATGGTCATCTTCAAGTAATCAAAAATAAAAGAACGGTGGTTGTCAGTTAAAACCGTTCTATACTTTGAGAAACTTCTCTCAACTTCCCAGATATTGTAGATGCATATTTGAAAAACGCTATGTCTCTGCCTGTTAAATCCTGTTAAAAATATCAGTTCTAAAGTTTTCTCCTGACAAGATATCAGCAATCTAACAAACTGGTATTCTTTATTTTTGTCAAACACAGATTTTAGTGTCTGTCTAATTTTGTCGCCAATCTCACCTTTGACATTTTGTATCCTCTCTTCCGCAATCTTCACTAACTCAATCGACTTATCCAAAGTCATGCCACTTTCTTCAAGGCGGGTTATGGTATCCGTCAAAAATGCACGTTTTTATTTGATGAAAGCTAATTTACCTTGGATTTGAGTATCAGAAAACAGATCCTCGAATCTCTCAATTGCCTTAGAATCTACCCTATCAAAACTATTCACCACTTCTCTCACTATTTGAAAATTGTCACAGTGGTATATACATGCAGTTAACCATGTACCCGAGCGTGTTAGAATTGGTGCCGGAGCCAAAGCTATATTAGGGGCTTTTTCTTTGAAATACATAGTTCGGGTTGACGCTTTCAGAAATATATTCTTTACTGTGAAAATTAGTGCTGATCTGACCTGTTCCGCAATTCGATGAAAATCAGGGGCCAAACACATAACCATCTTATTGTAACATGATTGGATAGATATCGCCGTCATTAACATATAAGGCGCCGCGTCTGTTAGGAAGAGGTGCACGTTGGCATGCGGTATTCCACTAGGCCACAATAAACTCATGGATTTATCGAACAGTTTGCATATATGACAGTGGTTAACAGCTTCCATAACCTCTGAGATCAGAAGAAACATTTGTCCGGAACTAGTAGTTTCTAGCGTACCTATCACTACAGTGGCTACATAACGCCTCTCTAAATCGCTTGTCTCATCAATTGATACATACTTTTTTTCCCATTCGCATATTCACGTATACCGTTTAACGTGTCTTCATAATATTTCTCTACGTAACTTTTACGCAAAGTTTATTCATCTAGAATTGAATGACCAGTGCGACGTTTCAAGAAAATCTCGTAATTTGGAATTACTTAATTTTCATAGCGGAATATTTGCACTAACAAACACTTGACATAATTATTTATAAAAGTCAGATGACTTGTTACTTGACGTCGAAGCCGTTTCTTTTAACAGTAACTGAGACTCCTGTCCTTTTTCACATTTTAAAGAGCTGGAAAATGTTTTGGCGCCCAACATGTACGATGAACCGTTTGTTTGCAGCGATTTCAATTTCGCACACTTTACAGAACAACACAGTTCCATCAATAGAGAATATGTTTCCGCCAAAACCTGAAATATACTGTTTCAAACAGGACGCAGTTGACTGTTTTTGTTCGGGCAATGCCACAACACGTCCTGCGCCGTGGCGTAGCGCGCTAAGGCAGCATGCCTTAGTCCCTGGCCACGGAAAGCGACCCGGGTTCGATCCCACCCATGTGGTGCCCACTCAGCATCGTGCCCACAACATTCCGGCAGGGGGATGCCGAGATGCTGACCACATCTCCTCCCCGTATCGGTTAAATGATCGCCCACCTCTGCCTTGCGTAAGTGGGCGTGAGGCCGGCAGTCGGGTTGGTAGGCCTTGGCCCTCTAAGGGCTGTCGAGCCATGGGTTATTTATATATATTTATAATACCACAACACAACAAATTTACTCACCTTACAAACTACTCTCCTTAGCTCCTGAAGTCCCGACTGATGCAATCTACACGTATTGCATGATGTAATCGGCGATTCCTCGAATTTATGAGTCATAAATTCACCAGTACTGTTAGGACGCTGACCTATGTTAATTACATGTTTACCACACTTACAAAGTTACTGTTTCATAAAAAATGATGATCTAAATCAACATTCAATCACAGATTATTTAAAAAAACGAAAAGGGCCAGGTCGAACCCGGTCCTCCTGAATACGGGCTACAGATGAAAATGCCCTATAAATTCGTAAAAAAGAAAGATAATGACCGGAAATTACATCTAAATGTTGAAAAATGACCTATTATAAAAATGTGGAAAAAAAATGCATTTTGATGACCTATAAAACCCATGTATATCTAACGCATTTGTTCCAGACTACTCAGAAAAAAAGATGACTTTTCATCAAAGTCCGGGCCCTACATATTTCCAATTTTTTCCCCAAGTCACATTTACCGCATCCTTCCTCTTATTTTCCACAATATCCTTGTATTTAGTTACTATTTCAAATAACAATTCTTTATCGATAGATGAGAAATTTGTCCCATGGCTTCACTTACGATTTTGTTCACCCACCTTTCATTTTTTTTTTTTTTTTTTTTGGTTTTTGCAGACCGAAATAAAAAGTCACACTGCGGTACGTTAAAAATACTACCATTCATGCCAATACTACCATGCATTCTATGTCTGTAATAGTTGAAAGTCTTTTAGGGTTATTAGGCTTTTGTTAACATTTTCAGAAAACAAGCTCGTGAAATGCAAGAATTTTACAATTGCTACGTTACATTTGTTACTGTCGATTTTAACATCCGTTGATGAAATCGGACATAGGAATGAAGAACATTTGTTTCCGTAGAAAGCGTCCGGGGCCTTCAAAATAATTGTCGATAAAAATTTAGGTTCCAAAAGTTGAGTATTATGGAATATTAACAATAGGGAAAAGTACTAGATGTTTATAAGCGCAAATCTTTAGAAATCCTGGTGATTATATTTTGGATTTTACAATGCTAGGTACACTTAATTTACTGCTGTGAATTTGAAAATAGAGAGCAGCCTTTACAATGAATGATACCACAGAAAAATATTTAAAACGAAGTACTGGCAGAAAGACCAAGAGGGGTGTGCTCATGCCTTTTGAGGACTCAGTGCGGAAGCGACTGAGCAATGAGCTTTGGCGCTGATATGAGGATTCTCCAACTCTAGGCAACCGCACCATTAGCTCAGAATCCGCAGAGCTAATCCCTTTCTCCCCGGGATTTAACATATAATAACCTTGTCGTAAGTTCAGAATTCCCTACGCTTCTAATCTAATACAGTCCGCTAGGAAGAAGTCGTCATCTTATTTCATCTCGTAACATCACTTAAAAAAAGTGCTGCATACTAACAGTTAATGTCAGAGGTCCTACTCCCGTTAGTCCTGGACCCATAGGACCAATGACCCTGGCCTCCTTCGACCAGGGAGTTACCGAGCTGTCCCAAAAGAGCGCCCGGCGCCTCCGTGGGGCTTTCCATAGGGCAAGACCTAGAGACTAACAAGCCCCCCCCCCATCTGCTCCTGTGGACTCAAGACGGGATGGAAGTGGATACGCCACTTACGCGCGCCAACTCCAAAATGGAAAGACTACCGATATGACCTCAGTGGGGCCACCTGGTGATCTAGGACACCTTCTACTAGCTATGCTGGCTAGTACGGGGGAATAATACTAACATATATTAATTGGCTTCCAGTAATCTGAGAAACTGTGTTTATTCCAAACTCGAGTCTTGATACTGCATCGCTGTTAGTTGTCCCACGCCGAGCAATGGACAAAGCATTGTGGTTCCATTACAACCGCTCTGGTTGAATGCAGCGTTTATTGCGACTTCTTGCTCCTAACCATCAAAGAAAAATACGCGTCCTTGAAAAACACTGTACCTGCAAAATTAGTTCCTCGATAAGCTGATGTTTAAAGTGCTTTAAAACAACAAGTACAACATTGTTGACTGGTTGTTCGAATGGCCAAATTCATGTACCTTAATAGAAATTCTACAGGTACAAGGAAGAATGTTGGGTGTTTAAAGCGTTAAAAGGTATTTGCAACTGTTTCATGGAAGTGATTAAAACTTTCGTGGCCTAAGATGAGATATCTTATGAGATTATTAACAGTACTCTAAGTAATTATTTTTCTCACAATAAAAACAAAGCGTAATGCTTCATACACGCAAATGTCTTTATTTGTGCATCCTTATTTATTCTATGATGCATTGAAAGAAATGAATTAACCTCAATTGTTTCTTCACTATAAACCTATGCGACTATTTCGATTTTTTTTATTCAAACCAACTATCTATAAGACTGAAATCTGTGTAAACGGAAAATAAATGTTGGAACGATCGCGTTCTTCTTTAGAAAGGTTTTACGTTAAAAGCAACATCGTCGGCAATTCGGTGGTCGTAACGTCTCAATATGTCTATGGATGGAGATAACACCTCTAGAGTCATACCTCGCTCTCATATAAGGTAAAGAACTTGCTGACCAAATTAAAAAGAGAAGTGTTATATTCAAGTCAACTTAATTCTATCTCGAGTTACTCGTTTAAGGTTTGCTTGTGAACTATAAAAAGGGTAGGTAAATGCCCCGAGCCACCTGCAGCGGTGACAATTTCAAAAATCGCGGAGGGGTCAGTGACGTGGTCAACGATCCTTCAAGGGCAGTAAGTTGTCTAGACGACCAAGCGTTTAATGTATTGCTGCCTGTCGGTGGTAGATTTGTTCGACCAACCGCGATACTGTGCCCTACACGCGGTAAATCAGCGTTGATGTTTTCTTATTTAATGAGGTGTATAGCAAGTGACAACGAAAACTTCTACTGCTGCAAATAACGAAGTTCCTTCGATAAAACAAGTAGCTGGTTGTATGATTTTCAACAGTTACAACCAAATGCTTTTGTTGTAAAAGAAGGTTCAGAGTAAATTCTCTTCTTAAAATATACTAGATTTACGTTGAAGTATTTCTTTATTTTATTCTTATTCTTCGAGCATATACATAGTTGACACTCCAACTATATACATTCCAACTACATACCTTAGAACCGGACTTGGTGTAAACAAAACATTTTGCATCCCTCGCGTTAGCCTTGTGTTTCAGCACTTAGTTACAGAGAACCACGTTTAGAGCTTTGGTGACTGTTCGTCATCCATGTATTCACAAAAGTGGATGAACGACACCACAAAATATTAAACGGAAGCTACAACCCTTTTGAATTGCCGAGTACCTAACATACGTTCGTATATCCGGATTGGATCTCAGGTGGCCAAAGAATCTGATGAAAAATTTTCTTTCGCGGTTTTACTTGTTCACTAGGCGAATACTCAGAAGGGTTGGCAAAGGAGCGAGAACGTCGTAGTGGAATTTCTGATCTGTAACTTCCATTCTCGGCTTTGAGATGGTGCTGTGTTCGCCGACTGCGTCGAAAGCCCGAGATGAAGCATCTCTAGCACATGTTAGGAACGTGGGTATATCATACAATATCCTGACTATAGGCTCAGTATCTTCTAGAGGAAAGGACACGAAGGTTTCTCAGCTGCTGTGGTGTAGGCACTGCCAACCTAGCACTCAAAGTTCTTCTGGCATTGCTAGAAGCACACCAGGCTGAAAGTTAGATCCGCTCCCGCGAGTGGGTTGGTCTCGGCTGTGTAGTGGCTCTCGATTTCTATGGCCATTCGGTACGCTTGGCTGGCATAACCACAAGGTGGAGTTGGGAGACACCTCAATGCTCTCCATTACTGCCCTGGATAGCTAGCAGCTGGTGTGCTATATCACTCTCGGCCTACCAAGGCTGTTCGGTAATCATCCTAAGTGGTGGAAATTAATTGTTAATTCAGATTGTCCGTGTGTAGCTAAATTGTGGAAACGCAGAGTCAGTTGGAAAATTTAATGTCATATCGGCACGTTGGCTATAGTAGCTCAGTGGCAGAGCGGCTGGACGGAAACCAGAAGATCCGTGGTTCAAATCCCGGCAATGGCATTGAATTTTTCAGTCTGACTCTACGTTTCCACAATTTAGCCTACACGCGGCCAATGTGAAAGAACAATTAATTTCCATTAATTGACCTAATAGTGGTTAACTATAAAGCCCGGGCCTTAAAGTACTTACATGTTGTTAGTCGCCATTAAGGTAGTTGTCTCATGTGTTTATGAGAACTCCTAAGTGGTTTACCGGGAAAATACAGTCAGTTGGAGAATTTAATGTCATGTCGACACGTTGGCCATAGTAGCTCAGTGGTAGAGCGGCTGGACGGAAACCAGAAGATCCGTGGTTCAAATCCCGGCTATAGCATTGAATTTTTCATTCTGACTCTACGTTTCCACATCCTAAGTGGTGTATCCACATAACGCCCTAATGGAAAATCCAATGTTGTATCAGATGACGTCTCTCCCTAAGTTAGGAACTTGGGAGCTTCGGCTCCTGGTAGTTGTCAGTGCGCATAAGCTCCAATTGTACCCTAAACCTACCTTTTCCTTCTTTGAGTTAATATGGTTTAGTTTCATATTAATCAGAAGTTTCAAATTAATATACCTCTCGTATATTCTTTGGTTTTCCATCAACTTTGGTTCTAAGGGTGAAGCGTTTATCTATATGAGGTAATCAAAGGGGCTTTTAATTCATTTAAACTATTAAATAAGCCAGTTTTTATATTTCTTTAACCCCAAATAAACATTTTTAGAAAAGTACATGCTTGCGCACGTGCATGTATGTCTGTGCGGATTTGTATCGATGTCTGTCTATGTGTATTTGTTTACTTAAAAGGTATACCTTAAAATGAAACGTCAAATAAATACCAAACTTTGTATTTAAGTTCTTGTCTTTCAAATATGTGACAAAGATTTTCAAGAAATAATATCGCTACATCACAAAGTGAACAGGTAAGTGCTAGGTAGTTAATCACGTCCCCCGATATTCCCGTCCCTCCATTTCATTCCCGTTATCATTTCACGTTATATCTCATCTGGTGGTCTTTTTCAGGGTAAAATTGACGGCTGGTGTCTCGGCGCTGCATGGCAGGATGCTATGCTCCTAGTAAACACTTCCTCCGGTGGGACGGTCTCCGGTCTCCGGGCCGACTCGGTGGGACCACCGTGGATGGGAAGACGGTTGTACTGACCTGGTGGGCAGTTTCCTGCAGGTCAATTGTAGGTACCCTGTCATCCGCACTGTCATGGCTCCTTGGGAAGGCCACCCTCTGTCTCCTCTTGCCTCATCCTTCCTCCCAGGGGTACCCCACTTGGGGCATAAGTACAATAGAACAAGTTTCTACCTCCTTGCCGAATCCTCCAGTCCAGTCCAGCCTATAAGGTCCTCTACATCCACAACGAATGTCGATACAACTGATAAAGCAATAATGTTGGGTAGAAAGCTTACTGAACACTAAAGAAGCTACCTTTCCAATTTGAAATTTATTCAAATGCATTTTTAATATCACCACATCTGATATATTCCATTTTGTTTTAACCTTTTTAATATTTTGTCATTTTTCGACTTACCATCACATTCAGTTGCTCTTCTCAATGTCATGGAAAAAGATATGAAATTTCAAGGCCAGCACATAGCGATTCAATTTTAAACATCTGACTGTAGCTTTGGTTTCCAGTATCCTCCTTGTACGTACAAAGGCTGGTGGTTAACATGAAGAAAACCTTTTAGGAGCTAAAATGATAATGATAACACACCATCAGATGAATATAGCACATGAAATTTCACCCTCATTTGTTAATTAGTGTCGATCAATACCATTGCATTAAGTTATGGGACTCTAAACCTGTGTTAGGATGGAAGTTACACCTGGATTACGATGGCTGACGCAATTATTGGAAACCTCTACCTTATAAAAACAAAAATATACCTAGCAGTAAACGAGCTAAATGATATGGCAGACTTCGAAGATAACATTATTGAAATGCATCAATTGTTAGCAATTGCTCAAAAGACAAACCTAACATTTAATTTAAATCGTTGCAGATAGTATAACAGACGCAAAACTTAAGTTCATTCTAGAGATTTCATTTACCTATTAGTTGCAGTGCAAAGTGAACAAACTCAACTAAAAGCCTCTATTGTAGCGTATATCCCAACATAAATCTGTATAACCATTTTTAAACATCTCAGTTTGTTGCCTATATTCCCTTCCTGCTTATGCGGATTTCCATTTTCAAATACATGCAACAACAGAGGCATTAGTTGAGTTGTTCCCTCGTGTCTCAATTACTAGATAAATGAAATACCCATATTGTACTTTAGTTTTGCATTTATTATACCTTTTACATGAATTTACGTTTGCTTTTTGGGCAGCTGCAGACATTTGACCCATTCCAATTATGTTGTCTTTAAAACCTTAAATGTGATTGAGTCCATTTTCTGCGAGATCTATTCTTGTTTTTATTAGATATAACCCGCCTTAGTAGCAGAGATGGTAGCGTGTCTGCCTCACGTTCAAGAAGTTCCGAGTTCGAATCAGGGTGAATTACCTGGATAAGGTTCTTTCCGGGATTTTCCCTTATCGTGAACGACCCTAAGCTCTATGGATCCTGAGCTCATTTGACCATCATTTGACCCACTTCATTCATCGTTCAATGTGACTTAACGTTGGACTTAAATTAACAAAATATAGGTATACAAGGTTCCAATAATTTCGCCTGCCAATGTTGATCTGAAATCTACCTGAAAATTTCAGTTTGTAATTTACGTCCTCCAACGTTAAGTCATATCGGATGATGAATGGAACGGGTGAAATTATGCTCAAATGAGCCCAGGATCCATAGAGTTTAAAGTTACCTGACATTCGCCTTTCAGGATAAGGGAAAACCCCTGAAAAACCTTATCCAGGTAACTCACCCTGACCGAGATTCGAACTCGGGACCTCTTGAACGTGAGGCAGACATGGTACCACAAAGCTACCGAGGAGGGCAATTTCAGGGTTCCAGCTTGGGTAGAGTTCCAACTTTAACGCAATGGTAATAATGGACGTTTGTACTAGGTAAAAGCGTATGAATACAAGCCCTTTATTTCTGATGCCACTATTTTCCTCGTAACAAATTGCATTAAGTGTCGGATACTGTATCAGTAGTTGTATTCATTATAGCTAATAATACTTTAAAATATTGTTTATTTGCGTTAACATATTGCTGTAAATCTCAAAGAAGCAGCCAATATCCATAAAAATATGATATTTTTTGTTATTCTACTATCGATTTATGGAGAGTAAATGTTATATTATTTACAATCACCATCATGTCCCTGCAAATAGTAAGAATATTGTTCTATTATCACAATTTGTTAATTAATAATATGTTCCTTTATTTTAAATTTTCTATAAGATGTTCCATTCTCCACTGAACAAACATAAAATTGTATGCCGCATGGAACGTTTAAAATGATTCTGTTTAAAACGTGATGGATTCTATGCACGCACACACAAAATAATAATATAATTTTGTCTTTAAGTGCTCATTTCAACATTAATGAACGTAAATTATCTTAAAATCCATATTATAAAAATTATGGATAAGTCACTGAAACGTGTGATCGACCAGTAGTGCACATTTTCTATATTTTCTTACCTTCTTTCTTACGTGTCCCTCATCATCACAGTTTAGCATGTTCTGTTTTATAACGTATTACATATTGGTGTCCATAGAACGCAACAAAGACCTGAAGGAATAATCTAGAACTGAATTCAAATGTCATAATGTTACTCGCTATGAGCATTGTTTCTATCATTATTGTTTTTCTTCCTTGAACTGTTTTCCCCTTAAAATTGAAAAAAAATTACAGATACGCCATGACCTTTCATCAAAAATTAAAATAAAATCCATGTTATTATCTTTTTCTAAATATCTAAATCACAATTTTAATTTTCCTTTTATATTTTTCGTTGAATTTTTGGGAAAGTATTTCTTTGTATATTGTGACTTTGTGGGTTCGTAGAATTAAAAGCACAATTTGTAGAAATTCAAATCGTTATTTATTTGCGTAGAAATACACTCTCAGTAGCAGCGTTACATCACATACACAATCACGATCTACCAAGGTCGATGACCACAACAGCGTTATGGTTACAGCTCTTGTTACAACATCTGTTCACGACTCCCCTCTTGGTGAGTCATCGGTTCCTTAAATACCTCATGGATAAATTCGAGAGATTTATGGAACAAACAAGAAATCGACTGTTTTCTGACAATCAATATATCACCGGCAAGTCCTTCATCTCGCGCTATCTTTAATTGCTTATGCAAGCTCTTTATTACCACACTGTCTGCCTATCAGAACCTCTGTGTAAACAAGCCGCGCGAACCCTTTTTGCACGTACGCCGCCAGTCATAAAAATAGATACGCGACAAAATGATGTATAAAAGCTTCTAGGCTTATTTTATTATTTTAAAATTTAAGCACATATAAGTACATTTTAAGTTAGTGTTCAGAACATTACATTCAGCAAGCTTAATCTTGGTCAAACAGCAATTATTTCGAAAAGGAAATGCATTGGAAATCAAATTGCATTTTTCTCTTATGGTTTCCCAGTTGCTTAAATTTAGTAACAAAATCAAGAGGACTTTGATACTATTTGCATAAACTTCAATATTTTGATACTAATGCTTGAAACATTTATGTTCCAAGCAAGACGTATCTGGAGCTCTTTTGAGGCAAAAAAGCAATGAAATGTCTTGAAATATTTTATTGTTCGGGGTGTGTATAGGAAAATGTGTTAATCTTTGCATTGCATCTTTGAATGAGTGCCGTATCTAAACATTTGACTTTTGTACTATATTGTTTAATATTTAGGAAATAAAAAACATGCCTATATTTCTGGTGAAAATGTCTATCCAATTCGTGGATTGCATGCAGTAATCCCACCATACTTCACATAAAATCACAAGCATAAGTAAAATATTATGTGCAAAGCTTATATTTTAATAAAATATGTATTACCTTATGGATAAACAAGTCTCTAGAAATATTAATATGGAATCACAAAAAGGTTTGTTTTTATAATGTCTTTGCCTGCTGTTTACATACGTAAGTAGACGAGTTTTAGTGACTCCTTTATTGTACGCCAAATTACTTTTGGCCAATAAAACATCAGGAAATCGTAGAATTCACCAATCGACTGTCTAGCGCTGCCAAACCATATAATTCATCCCTTTAGTTTTATCGTGTTAATCTTATTAAAGTTTTCAGAAGTTTATTGCTGGTTGTGTGAATTTTAATTTTTATCACATACTTCTAATAAATACACTTTTCAAGATGATTAAGATTAATGCCCACAAACTCTATTACTTTCGTCTAAGATATATTTAATTTGATTTATATAGGCCTTTGAGGGTGTTCTTTTTTAACTTCTCTTTCATTTGAAGTAAGGTAAGTTTTCGTTTCTGGTTATTATATTAAATATTTATCAGATGGTAACCTGTTTCTTAACAACATTACTCGTGTTAATTACTAATATTTTATTCTTTCGTTTAAGAGTAATACATTTTATATATGGAATATATTATATATTATTGGTGAAATAATCCCAAGGAAGGGCACTCCAGTTTTGATATTTTCTAGATAAGCTCAAAACCCTGGGTGTCATACCTACAAGCCACGCAATGCCATGAGCGAGATACCTATGCTTCAACATAGCTAATAGCTGGAGCAGCTTCTGGGTCTTCTTCAGGTGCCCCTACAAAACAATGCCAATTGAAGATGGCTACATGTGGAGTGAAAGTGTTTTCAAGTCCTGATGTGAAATACCATTAGGAACAGCAACATCTTGGATCACTGCCAATGAGAGGCGACACATTCCGGTCACTGCCCTCTAAATTCCAAACTCTGTAGAACATTTTGTTAACGCACTTTCCTTCCATGTCCTTGTGGCCTGGAAGAGCTTTAAAACCGGAAAACGTGCATATTTTAGTAGCTGCCATGTAACGAAACCAGAGTTGAGAATATTAATATTGGGTCATCAGTATAACTTTAATTTTCATAGGGTTGCCAAGTTTACAACGAGATACACTTACGTTAGCCTCGGCTATTTATTATTATAATACTATATTATTGAGAACAAAGTAATTTCTGACAAAGCTGTCAAACCGGATCTGACTGTATAAAATATCCCAGTTTTTTGCATGTTGGCTACGAGGTTACAGAACCATCATTTTGTTCATTGAGCATTTTAATACTACCTAATCAAACGAGGTTAATGTGCTTGAAAGAAAGAAACAAAAATAAAGAAAGAAAAGAAGTAAACAAACAAAGAAAAATAATTTTCTAAACACTCTCTGAATTATAAAGGTTTACTTTTTAAGCTAATATTAGATATGGACGTTTAGGAAGTCGAAGTTTATTAATTAATAAAGTTTTGTATTTCAGTTTTTAACCTAAAGAATGTTGTTCATGGTGTACAAGTTTCATGTCTTAAGGTTGTGCTACTTCGGATGGGATGGTGCAGCTCAAGGAGTACATTACTTGACTATTTCCAACTGATAAGTAACTCAAAGGCTTCTTCTCAACCTTGAAATATTTACTTTTAGAGACTTCTGTGTTACTTGTATTTTTATGTTTTCATTTCTGGCAAAGGAATTAAAGCACTCTCAAATCATGTGCCATCTTCAAGTCAGAAAGTTCCAAAAGAGAAGTTAAGTAATAAGTTTGAAAAGGTATTTCAACCACTAAGAGAGACGCCTTTAGGTTTGTTGCTCTTAAAACTGTTGAAAATTTGCTTTTAGAAATGATAATCCTCTCTCCCCTTTGATTTTATGTGCTCTTCACAGACATGTAACTGTTAATTATGGAAACTAAAAGAATATGTTATTTTTAGGGTTCTCTGTGTTTCGTCACATTGCGCAGACTTTAGTATTAAAATTTACTCCAATAGATTACAGTAATTTGCAGTATTTCGTTTTCTTGTTGCTTTCCTTCTTCTTCACGCTCCACCATCATCTCCGTTAGGCCGCGCCGTGGCTCAGTGGTTAGACTGCTTGGCTCTCACCAAGGCGGCGCGGGTTCGATCCAAGGTGACCGCAAAGTGAGATTTGTGATGGACAACACGGTGCTGGGGCGGGTTTTCTCCGGGATCTCCGGTTTCCTCCGCCAACTCATTCCACCTGTGCTCCATCTTCATCTCATATATAATCAGTGTCATCGCCTGCGGTGCCGTATGTAGTAAAAGCGGGCGTTAAACACTACACACATCTCCGTTGGCTTCAATTTCTCTTTTCCCAGGTAAGACCTCGACCATTTCCAGAAATATAAGAGGATCCATTTTGTAGATATGTCGGAGCCAGTCTTAGGTAATTTTGTTTCATATATTTTATTTTCAGCCTTTAATTTTTCCGTAATGTAAGAGATCCTTTCATATTAAGTTTTGGAAAACAAAGAAGGTTCATATAAACGGATTTGAGCAGATTCCAGCTGCTTTAGTTCTCCATTCTGTAATACGAGGGCTATCCAGAAAGTAGATTACGTTTTGGAATAAAAAGTAAACAAAGTATAGGAAACAAATTTTATTATATACAGATGAAAGCCACACTCAAATACTACTTTTCGACATAGTCACCATTCAAATTAAGGCATTTATCGTAGCGATGTACGAGCTTGGAAATTCCTTCGTCGAAAAATTCGGCCGCCTGCGCCTTCAACCACTTCGTTACCTCTTCTTGCAGCTGTGCGTCGTCATCAAAACGCTGCCTAGCCAGCCACTTCTTCATTGCTGGGAGTAGGTGGAAGTCGCTCGGTGCCAGGTCGGGACTGTACGGCGGATGAGGAAACAACTCCCACTTAAAAGATTCAAGAACTTCAGGAGTGACATTTGCCGTGTGGGGCCGGGCGTTGTCGTGAATCAACAAGATCTTAGAGCTCAACATTCCTCTGCGCTTGTTTTGAATGGCTCTTCTGAGTTTTTGGAGAGTTTGGCAATACCTTTGAGAGTTTATTGTAGTGCCTCTTTCCAGGAAGTCCATCAAAATCACACCTTTTCTGTCCCAAAAAACAGTCGCCATCATCTTCCTTGCCGACATTGTTTGCATGCATTTCTTGGGTTTTTGGGGAGAACTTGTGTGCCCCTACTGCATTGATTGCAATTTCGTTTCACAGTTCACGTGTTTCACCCATGTTTCGTCACCAGTAACGATGCGATCGAGTAAAGAGTCACCATCCTTATGGTAAACGTCCAAAAAGTTCAACGCTGCAGCCATTCGCTGATTTTTGTGGTCCTCTGTCAAGATTTTTGGAATCCATCTTGCACAAAACTTGTGGTAACCAAGCTTTTCGCTGATGATTTCGTGCAACAAACTTCGCGAAATTTGTGGAAAACTCAAAGAAAGTTCCGTTATTGTGAACCTTCAATTTTCACGGACTTTAGCATCGACTTTTTCGACAAGTTTGGCAGTCACTATGCTGGGTCTCCCACTTCGATCTTCGTCGTGAACATTGGTTCGGCCATTTTTAAATCTGATGACCCACTGACGCACTCCACCTTCAGTGATAATGTTGTCCCCATACACTTCACAAAGCTGCCGATAGATTTCTATCGGTTTACAGTTTTTTGCAGTCAGAAACCTTATTACTGCACGCACCTCGCAGCTCGCGGGATTTTCAATTAACGCAGACATTTCAAACCGTCACAGTATCTGAACGGAGCACAGCACGAACCTTTATGGGACAGCAAATGAGTTGTGCCTGCAAACGATGGAGATCGGACGGCTATCCATCCACTGTGCGGATACCCAACACTTGCTCACCAAGGAATTCTTATTTTGGGGGGTCAATTGGAGGAGTTTTCTACTGTCAAGGTCCAGGGCCTGAAAAAAAAAATAAAAAAAAACAATAAAAAAAACCTCTCACTAGCACGGCTAGATGCCGACTGAGCTGCGCAACGCTCTGACCCCAAGATGGCCGCGCTAGCCCCGCCCCTAGCGGAAACAGACGAAAACGTAATCTACCTTCTGGATAGCCCTCGTATCTAAATTTAACTTCTAAATAAAAATTCACCTTTTAATGTAATGTTGTGTACTTTTAATCTCGTTTCTATGTATATATGTTTACTTAAGTATAGTTTAATTTATTATTTATTCCATTGTATTTCTGAATATTGATATGAAATATCTGATTGATATTCCGTATATGCCCTTTTATTCAGTCTTAACTTGAATTAAAATTTTAATTTGTGTTGTCATAGATTTAGTTTTCTGACTGTTGATGTTCAAAGAAGACTTCTTAGAAATGTTGTTTAAATTAGAACTGAGCTCTAAGGGAATATGTCATATAAATTGCATTACTTTATATTCATAATACATTGTCGGAGTGTGTGGAAATAGCAGCACACTTTACACTCTAATTCCTTTACGACATTCGCATACTTCGAGAAAGAAACCGATAAAGTGTAACCCTATGTAAAGTAGCAGTGAAATCGAGGAGGGAAACTGAGATTTTTAATGGAAAAAACATTCCTGAACTTTCTTGCCTCAGTTATTGGCCCCAAGTTTGACAAATATTTAGTTTCCACTACTGCAAAAGCGAAAGTTTCTGGCTGCATAATCGTCCTTGAGTACATGGAATTTAGATTTAGTATGTGTAAAGACGCGAAGAGCCGAACGAAAGTATCCATAGAGTTTGTGCTTTAGTTACGCAACATTCAACTCTTCATTTCAGGACATGATATTTTTATAGGAATAAACTTTAAATGGTTAGTGATATTTTAATGTTGGGAACTTCTATTTGCCTTTATAAAGATGAGAATAAACACGTAATGTAATATTTAAAGAGCATTAAGGCAGTAATAATCGTCACAGAATATCACGTTATAATTAAGTTAATCCACATTCCCAAAGCTAATAAGCCGTTTTGGGGAGCGGAGGTAAGCTTTCCATTTGTTCCTCACTGGCTCAGAGGTAATTCAGTTAAAATTCTTACGTACAAGCTCTAGACAATTTAAAATGTTATCGATGTTCAGTTTCTCGATATAAAATTAAGCTTTTACGTGAAATAAAACTATTATTAGTACTGATAAAATTATAATATGGAGTTTATACATTTCCTATAACATACGGTGAATTAAAATTTATATTGTAGTTTCTTCACATTGGAGACCTTATTAAAATGAAAATCATTTCTAAATGTGTGTAATCATTTGGTTTCTTTCAGAATCAAGTCAATATGAAGCTCCTGGGATAAAATAAGAATGACCTCACTGAGCATATCCTTAAAAGCTGAATATATTCTGAGAAGGAATATCCCACAGAAAACAGGGTACATTTTATGGAGACAAGAATATTTTGAAAACTGGCACTGTAATATCAAAATACTCATTGTTATACATGCAAGTGTTTAGTTACTCTTGGAAGACCTCAGGTGACCCAGAACATCTAAGTCACTGATGTGCTAGAAAGCACCAAAGTGCATCAGTTATGTTAGTAAATATCCTGAGGCTATTTTAGGGTTTGATTTTTTTAATTTTTATGTGAAGCAAATTGCTTTACTGCAGAAGCTACTGCCATAAAGGTTGATTGAGGTAAATGTATTAAAATTTCTTGCATTGCAGACCTAGAGTTGATTTTCTAGTGTCGATTGGCTTTTTTCAGGAGGCGATTACGATGCCTTACTTTCTGTACTAAATTACTGATGTGATCAATCTATATACATCTGTTGTTCAAAATCAGGTCAAGATATTGGACGCTTGAGCTATGAGTGTTACTGTGTCTTTTAAGACAACAGGATGGTCAGCTACTTTTGTTTTGTACGTGAATTTGATTGATTTATATTTTGAAGGATTCCTAATAGCCCTCCATCGTTTGCCCCAGACGCCAATGTCTTCAAAGAAAGAAGCTTTCCAGATACTGATTCGCAGGTGCATTTACTCGGAATTAAAATATCGTCAGCATAATGTGCAATAGTCAAGTTTTTATGTACAGGATAATCAGAAGTATATGACATATACAACAGGTCCAAGAACATACATCTCCCTGAGGGATATCGGATTTTATTGTATGTGATTCTGACTGTGCATATTCACATTTCACAGAACTGGTGCGATTACAGAGTAGGATTTACTATTATTCTATAGTATCTGATGTATGATTTTTAATTCTATATAGGTAATCTATAATTCTATATGGTTGTCGTGGGCAAGACTGATGTGATCTGAAACCAAACTGGAATAGCTTTAATATCCCTTAATAGGTGAGACAGAAAAACATATTAAAAATTTTTGGAGAAGGAGGAAGACTTAATGGTCTATGGTTTGCTGGATCATTTCTGTGTTTCTCTGGATTGGGCATCAGCAGTACAATGGTGTGCTTCTGTTTTAGTGGGAAATATGTTAAACAGAGAATAACATTGTAAGTATAAGTCAACTAAACTAATGTTTTCTTTGGCAAATGTTCCAATAAAGGTAGCACTATAAATCATAATCAACATATTGATCAATCAACAATAGACAATGTATTAATAATTATATTCATATACCTAATATATTAATTGATATAATTAATATACGTTATTAATATACTTTCGCTATACAAACACTAAAGATTCAGTTTTACTTCTACTAATTTTCATCCTTCCCTTTTCAAATACTGTGTTTATTTACATGCCACTACATACTCTATACGAATATTGAAATATTCGTTTGGAAATATGTCTTAAATAAAATTGGACGCCTACTACATCCCAATACATATTCTTTTATTTTAAATGTGGTAGAGATTTTCTTTCCTATATTCACCCCAGCTTGGCAGATTCCAAACAATTTTCTTATAAAATAAATCAATATTTCATCGAAACCTATTTCGTACATTGTTTGTCACATACGATTTATTTGACTAAATCGTAAGCCTTTTCTAAATCCACAAATATTACATTTATATCTAATCGTTTAGCAGTGATTTTATACTAATTTGTCCGAAAGAAAACATATGGTCCCTACAGAATCGTCCAAATGTAAAATACGTCTGATATTCTAAAAAATTTTCTTGAATCTCTTTTTTCAGTCTAAGCTTAAATATACCCCTCAAGGTTCTATTTTATGACACTTATTCTTCTGCCATTATTTGGATTTTTTTTCTATTTCCTTTATAGTCTAAACATTACTCCGCCTGGATATTGTCTCTTTCTAAAACTTGATTAAACATCTTGATTACGCAGCTGCTCATATTTATTAACCTGAACTTAGCCCGCCTAGGTAGCGTAGATTGTAGCGTGTCTGCCTCACGTTCAAAAGGTCCCCAGTTCGAATCTCGGTCAGGGTTAGTTACCTGGATAAGGGTTTTCCGGGGGTTTCCCTTATCCTTCAAGACGAATGTCGGGTAACTATAGGCTCCATGGACCCTGGACTCATTTGAGCATCATTTCACCCAATTCATTCACCGTCCGACATGACTTACCATTGGAGGACGTAAATTACTAACAAAAACAAAAAACTGAACTCCATGAATAGGAAACTTCTATCTGATCTGGGATAAGGAAATATATTTTTCGTTATGACTGATTTTCATAGTTATGTATAATTTTGTATGATTTCAACAAGATTTCCAGCAAAATACTATTCCTTCAGCAAATGAAGGTTATTCAAATGCCATATAAAGGTTAATATCTCTTGGTGCCACACTTTCCTTTATATATTATTTAAATGCATAGAAATGTGCTCTGAATTTTCAGAACTTATATATTCCTAAAATGCAAAGTTAAATTAACGAGTTTTCTAATAAAAGGTAGTTGGTTGGGAATTTTCTTTAAAATATTAATGTTGTACTTTTGTAAAATACTGAACATAAACAGAAAGTTTAGCTTTTTAGATATCGGATTATGGTAATAATATCACAAACAATAGATGAAGTAACAGTAACAGAATACACAAAAACCAATATCTGCAATGGTAAAAAGACAAGGTAGACCACAAAAATGTTGAAAAGGAAATTGAAGGACAGATAGGAGGCCAAAGAAATCTTATGGTGCAAATCTGTTCAAAATGAGCAGCAGTGTACAGTTCGAAAGTTCCGTTCTCTCACATTTCTCCCAACAATATACTAGAGCTATTAAACTTCGCACACTTTTTTAAGCTTCATTTGATACTCCTTGTATTACATCATTATTAAAACTTAAATTTATAGATTATAAATCTTTTAAATTTAATCGACCTTAAATACATAGTTTTAATTAACGGGTTAATACATTTTTCGACTGTATTTATCTTCATTTAGCCATAACACACACCTCTTTGAGTACCTGATAGAAATATGTGTTTATATACTCCTTTATGATGTATTTTCCTTCAATATGTGTGCCTAAGTCCAGCTCTGTGTAATATTTATTACATTTCTTCAAAGATAATGTTTTAATACGGCCTACTATTTAACATGTTTCATTATGCTTTTATTTATAACCTAACGTAGTAAATATTCCTGCAGTGTTTGCTTCAATATGTATGTATATATGATATTGATGGAGATGCAATATACAATTAATCCATTGAGGATGTGGTGCATTCAGCCCAGGCATCTTAAACCTATATTTAGTAACCATTTACATTATCAGAACTGTTATGCCATTTTGAGTTGTATGATCAAGTAAACCATTTAAAATCCATGACCAAGTGAACTAAATATATTATTTTGTTTTATGTCTACCTTTAAGCCATTATATGAGAATACCCACATTTTGATCGAGTATAGCTAAGGAGGAGTTGTCGCTGGTTTAAGGTTTTCGTCACTTTCGCGGGGAAAGGAAGGGGAAGTGAAACAACATTCTGAAGCTTTGGTGAGACTAAAAATAGTACGTTTCTTGACCACAGCTTTCGAAAATATACGAAAATATTAGGCTGTGTGGCTTATTATTTTCCTCTTCGTTTGGTAACATAAAGTTGAATTGCAATGCTTACGAGTGTTTCTGTTTCAAGAAAATGAGTATCTATCTTAAGGTATATATTACACGTCAATTAACTTACCACACAGAAAAAAGAACAAATGTTTAGAAAATACTTCATAGTATTGTTTACTGTAATTAGATCTTAAGATTCATAAATTGATTTACATATGCTTGCTTTAAGAAGACTATTTCACGAATGAAATTAAAAAAAAAAAAAAAAAAACAATGTTCTCAAACAAAGAATTAAAATTGAAAATGATTCACTTTTCATTCAAACCATTAAAACTTGATCGTCTTTTAAATACAAAATTATAAAACAAAAGTTAGAGAAGTATAATAATATCTCTCCTGGTATAATAATATCTCTCATCACTTTTGATGCAGTATTCACAATATCCAGATGTTCGGCGAATTTGTTGTCGGCTACTGCAGTTGTGAACTATGGAATTCTCTCCGTCCCCCCTTTACGTGTGAATGAGAATGTAGACAACAGTAATAAACTTGGCTAGTAAATCAATGGAGTTTGATAACTAAACTCTCTACTGTATGGCTCTCTCTGAGTTCCCATTTGGATGTAGCCAAACTTTTAATTTCTCATTTGCTGAAACAGATTTACTCACTTGCTAAAGTTCAATAATTACTTTTGTCTTTCTTATATTCAGAATTTAATTCAGTCATCCAAAACTTTAACTAATGGATTTCTTAGTAAATGAGTGAAATGGAACACTGAATTCCATTAGTTGCACTGACTTATCAATAACTGCTGTTTCTGAGCAAATAACTTTTCTTATCTGACATTTTAAATCTCACTTGCTATGTTATATGCTAATTTTATGTGGAAATGGTTTATTATAATTATTTATATATCTCTCTTTCCATAATTTATAAAATTATAAATTTTAAGTCACTAATTTCCTTATCAGAGTTAGGTATAAAAATGTTAACTTGATAGCTAAATACAGAAATCAAAGAGTGAAATTCATTGTTTACTCTACATTTAAGACCGAAAAGGGTAAGTAAAAGTAAAAAAATCTACATAATCTAAATGCGCAATGCATTTCTCATTAGTAAAAGTTCATAGCATGGAGCATGCATCACTCTGTAAGGAATAAATGAATCATTTATTTTAGCTGATTCATACTTGGTGTAACACCCAAACACTGCCGCTATATAATGCCACGGTTCCCTGCAAATCTTAATTGTTCCAGGGAATGAGGTAGGTCAGTTGTTGAGCAACCAAATACATGGTAAGTAGGTCGCGGGTTTGATTACCAAGGGAGTGGCCGCATTATTTCAGTTGACCAAACTGTTTGGATCCGCAAATACAGTGCCGATTCGCTCAACAATTAAGCATTTGCATAGACTTTATCTAAACACTACTACTACTACTACTACTACTACTACTACTACTACTACTACTACTACTACTACTACTACTACTACTACTACTACTACTACTACTACTACTACTACTACTACTACTACTACTACTACTACTACTACTACTACTACTACTACTACTACTACTACTACTACTACTACTACTACTACTACTACTACTACTACTACTACTACTACTACTACTACTACTACTACTACTACTGCAATCTCTGTTGAATTAAAGTTATGGTGTTTATGCTTATATTCTCTATTAGCGTTCTACACGTTCTACAGGACAAAATTCTAGTTTAATCACGCCTATCCTCTATTCTCCCGCAGCGAATTGTCATAATATGTTGTAAACCTTATATTACATGTGGAAACGTAGAGTCAGAATGAAAAATTCAATGCCATAGCCGGGATTTGAACCACGGATCTTCTGGTTTCCGTCCAGTCGCTCTACCATTGAGCTACTATAGCCAACGTGCTGACATGACATTAAATTCTCCAACTGACTCATATTTTCCCGGTAAAGCACTAGGAGTTCGCATAAACACATGAGACAACTACCTTAATGGCAACTTACTACATGTAAGTACTTTAAGGCCCGGGCTTTATAGTTAACCACTATTAGTGCCAATTATTGTAAACTAAATGTTCTTTCACACTGGCCGTGTGTAGGCTAAATTGTGGAAACGTAGAGTCAGAATGAAAAATTCAATGCCATAGCCGGGATTTGAACCACGGATCTTCTGGTTTCCGTCCAGCCGCTCTACCATTGAGCTATTATGGCCATTAAAGGCTACAAGTTAATCCAGCCACATAAAGGACATCCTTTCTAAACACAAGATGATGGATCGCATTTTCATAATAAGTCAAGGCGATTGTATCCCCTAACTGGAGCGTAAAGTGCTAATTGTTTCTTGTTATTGTTTATTCTTAAACTACCGGGCGTGGAAACAGGACAAGTGATTTCTGGCCTAAATATTAGGTTCCGCTTCTCTATCTCTGATACATTTCAATACAGTAAATACACCATCATTCTGTTACTTTGGGATTTACACTCGAAAGGTACAGAGACTCCGTAAATAAGGTCAATAATTTTCTCTACCTTTTATGAAAATATAAGTTTTATAATTTAAAAATCCTCTGAAGTTACACAAAAACTGTACCACCAGCTATAAAATATATCATCTTCTCATTTTTCCTCCTCTTTCTCTGTAATAGGTGTATTTTTCTCTTCTTCCTTGAAGAATAAATATGAAACTTTTGCTTTAACGCAGGATTCTCGTTACAAACAGCATGGGAACATTCCGTAAATGTAAATAGGCAATACAATAATTAATAGCACTTCCCCTTGTTGCGAGTAAAATCTTTCCATATTGTTTTTATTCAGTTCCCTCTCGTGCTGTCTTAAGAAAAGTCGATATTAATAAGTACCGATTACTGCACGAAAATCAACTATAAGCATATCTGATAAAATAATTTTACCATTTAAACCTTAGTTCGCACTTACATTATTTGTCAACATTCACTTACAATTTAATTAATGTAGCAATTAATCGGTACAAGCAGTCATCTTACCATCAGCTGTTCACTTAGTTAACTCTACCAGCAGTGACTAATGGATCACCAATCCTCAATGGATAGCACGGTCCATCTTGATAATAATACATTTGAACAGCTGATAGAATTAATTTTATTTCAACCTAAATAGTTTTATTATTCACTATTTCAGAAAAGTGTATGCAGTTCACAAGTTTTAAATGCTTTGCTATAACTTGGAAGTGAAACGACTCTGCTTCATCTTGTATTTTCGAACATCTTCCTCCTCAAAATGTACCGTTTCCACTTATATTTTATTATTTATTTTGTCTGGATGAACTAATGAGATAAAATAAAAAAGTGTATTATAGATTTTGTGGTAATATCCAAATTTATGCATTTTCTATTACAAAGCTTTCAATCGGCGTTTTTGTAATTGTTTATATAATTTATGCAATAATAATAATAATAATAATAATAATAATAATAATAATAATAATAATAATAATAATAATAATAATAATAATAATAATAATAATAATAATAATAATAATAATAATAATAATAATAATAATAATAATAATAATAATAATAATAATAATAATAATAATAATAATAATAATAATAATAATAATAATAATAATAATAATAATAATAATAATAATAATAATAATAATAATAATAATAATAATAATAATAATAATAATAATAATAATAATAATAATAATAATAATAATAATAATAATAATAATAATAATAATAATAATAATAATAATAATAATAATAATAATAATAATAATAATAATAATAATAATAATAATAATAATAATAATAATAATAATAATAATAATAATAATAATAATAATAATAATAATAATAATAATAATAATAATAATAATAATAATAATAATAATAATAATAATAATAATAATAATAATAATAATAATAATAATAATAATAATAATAATAATAATAATAATAATAATAATAATAATAATAATAATAATAATAATAATAATAATAATAATAATAATAATAATAATAATAATAATAATAATAATAATAATAATAATAATAATAATAATAATAATAATAATAATAATAATAATAATAATAATAATAATAATAATAATAATAATAATAATAATAATAATAATAATAATAATAATAATAATAAAAAGTTGTTTTAATATGAGAAGGTTTTGGGTTTCCAATATATAGGTTAAAAAATGTGTTTAAATTAAATGTTAGGATAAATAAACGTATATCTAAAAACTACCTGACTACACACTAATTAGTATGTCAGTTACTGTTTGTAGCAGATATTAAAATTTATTAAAATTAACGACTGAAGCTGCATAGTTGATCCCAAAATCATTAACCTAAGGAAGTGCGCAATGAAAAGCGGGTTGTCTACCAATTGCAGTCATATACATAAAGAATACATTAATGTTTGCCAAAATCTCACTAGTAACATTTTAAAGGTTTCGCTCTGAAAATGAGGTTTGAACGCTTGCCTTTATTAAACTGGTGATATGTTACTGCATTCCTATTACCTCTTGTAAGTTTACTTTTACTATGTATCTGCACAACATAAAATCTGCATTATTGGTTATCAATATATCTAGTCAAAAATTACTGGGAGTTTTAATGTTTCACATTGTGCAGTTCAGGTTTTCTACAGAAGTTATTAATTTTTTGTCTTAAAATCGGAGAAATGCCAGATACTTTTAGTCGACAAACATTCATAGTGTTTCAAACGCATTAATTTGCCTAAAAATTTAGTGGTTGATTCTATGTACTACTTAGTTTATGAATATTGAACACCAACTAATTTGGCACTCATTTTCAGCTATGTGGCTGCAAAACTGACTGTTTATTAATTTAGTCTAGGGTCTCTTCAGCCATAGAATGTCTTTTGCATAGAGATTTCAATGCTTGTATAAGACAGCACTGTGAATGTGAAATGAGGCAGTTTTAAAAATACTTGAAAAAGACGGTTAAGAACTTCATTTTATTTATTATTTATTTTATTTTATTTTAATCTTAAGAAGCCACATAATTCCTCTTTGTATATTAAAAGTGAAAAATAAGTTATACTTGTTTTTATATTCTGGCTTGAAAGAGCTTGAAACCTTCTTTACATAAACTACCATTTGCAATGACAATTACAAACAGTCAATAAACGATAGAAGGGCAATAAATCCGATTTCTTTAAAAACTCCTATAATGAATGCAAGATGTACGATAAAATTAATCCAGAGAATATCTTAAATAATTATAAAGTACAAGACTATGCGAAAGCTTTCACGGCCGATAGTAAAGGCATATAATTTTGAGAGAACGGTTGTGGTTCACAGGGCTTTTTATGAAATTTCTGTGCTTCGTCAGAAGGAAAGACATTTTCAGATCGGTGGGTTAAAATGTTTGCTATTTCAGAACCGTTTCTCGAACTCAAAGCAGTACTTTTCTTCATCTTCCTTATTTCATTAGGCACCAATGTCTGTATCTATGTCACTGTTAACTGACACAATTATACAACGTTCTGGTACATTTTACCTTAGTTTTCCCATTAACATATCCCACCTAGTTGGTTCCAGAGTGGTATTCCGGTTCCCGGCTTCTGAATGTGCGTGGGATCGAGCCCATTTATGCGGGTGCGGATATTTCGCTCCATGTATAGGAGCTGTGTTCACCCAACATCGCGATCATTAGAGGAGTTAGCATAGGTAGCGGTCTGCAAGTTACTCTCCACTAGGAGAAGTACACTGCTGACCCAACACTTCTTTGTGATTGGCAGCCAGGACATTAGGCAAAGTCCCGAAAGTGGTTTATTGCCACAGAGTCTATTCATGTTCTCTGTTATTTGAAATAAGGTTGCCACTGATTCCTTTCCATACTGCAGAGTCATAAAATAATTATCTGATTATTGATATTAAGTCACTTAATATACTGTTTATATTGAAAGGTTTATATTTGCGCTGTTTGCTTTATTTTTATATTTTGGTGTCCGTATCAAAAAGTAGTAAACATATCGAGGAACTCTTTGAATTTTAATAACTACAATATAATTTTTGGAAGGTATCTGAACACTGCAAGTGGAAGTATTTGTCTGTTATGACGAATTTTAATAAAAACTACACTTTTAATAGATAAACTATTCACCTTTTTCGGTATTTTGTTTTTTCTCTTTTTTATTCACAAAAACAAATTTTAATAACTCAAAGACATCTACAGATAGCTGGTTCATTTGGTTTCTACTTTCCACTGATGACACAGAAAGAATAGTTCTGGAGCTGAAATGAGCTCAAAATGTATACAAATAAGAGAATTTTCTCCTAGTTTTCTTTATTTTTAAGAAAGCTAATAAATATAAACGAATTTGTATTTTATATAGTTCATATAGCTGAAGTAGAAATAACAAAGTAAGCACAGTAGTTCCCTACCTGCATCTCCTTACAAAATAATTTTCTTTTTCTGAAGGACTGTGCTCTATAATCCTAGATTTTTCATAGGATATAAACGAATTTATTGGCAACTACTTGAGTGATAACTATCCTATCATGGTACTGTTCTAAAAATAGCAGATAATTTTCTCTGGCAAATACCGAAGTGAAAGTTGTCGGATTTCAGTTTGCTTTATTTAACTTTTTATCCTCTCTGGACACTAAAACATTCCAGCTTCTAGTGCTGCTCGATATTTAGAATTTAATGTTTGCTGTTGTAAGCAAAAACTGAATTCTGGACTCTTGTATCTTGAAAAACAACATTGCTAGGGAACCCAAATAATTAACTCCACTCTTCGGTTAAGCTGCAGTGAAGTTATAATTAATTTAGGGATTATTATGGTATTAATAATAAATAATTTGTAACAATAGTGTTATATTCTTTATTATTATGGTTAAAAATTCACTGAGCATAGTCCTTTTTTATTTCAAATGAATGAAAACCAAATAAATAGTCTTAAATAAAACTTTGTAGTTGTATAGATAGAGTCGAAATGAAAAATTAAATGCTATGGCCGGGATTTGAACCACGGATCTCCTGGTGTCCGTCCAGTCACACTTACTCATTGAGCTATCATGGCCAACGAACCGTCCTGACATTAAATTCTCCAATCGACTCATATATTTTCCCTGTCAATCACTAGGGGCTCTCATATCAGGGATGCACCGTTTGTGGCGACTTACTATCGTAAGTACTTGAGTCCCAGGCTTCATCATTACTCACATTATTTAAGTTAATTGATGGAAATTAAGCATTTCTACACACTAACCGTATATGGGCTAAGATTTTGCATAAAGTCGACATGAAAAATTCAATGTCATGGCCAGGATTTGAACCACGGATCCCCTGGTTTCGTTCCAGTCGCTCTTACCCATTGAGCTACCATGACCAACGTGCCATCCTGGCATTAAATAATATGAGTCAATTGGAGAATTTAATGTCGGGACGGTCGTTGGCCATGGTAGCTCAATGGGTAAGAGCGACTGGACGGAAACCAGGAGATCCGTGGTTCAAATCCTGTCAATGGCATTGAATTTGTCATATCGATTCTATCTATCCTAAACCTTAGCCTATATACGGCTAGTGTGAAAAAATGCTTAATTTCCATCAATTAACTTTGTAGTTGTTTCAGTATAATGCACATATTACGAGTGAAATCATTCATAAAATGTACTGTGAAATGATCTACAGACTGTGAAGGACACTGAGCCGAAGTATAGCGTGAGATCAGTGTAAGTAAACAAGAGCTATTAATTTCATTCAGTTTGGCCACCAGTGGGCCAGCCCAGATGACAATCCAGTAACCTAATTTGCTCCATGTAAGAGTAAATCACAAACATCAACAAGTTTCTTTTTCAGGTGACAGCCATGAATTTGTAGAAATGTAGGTAACACATTACAAACACCTAAAGAGAGGACTAGGCAGTTTAGTAAACATAGAATATATTTCATAATTGTGACCAATTAGGTCGTTTAGTTAAAAGGCTTATGAGATACATTTGCGCTCCTTTCTCTTCCAATGACAAATTTGTTTACTTATTTATTCATTGGATCTCTAAAACTTAAAACCCTACTTCGCCAGAAAGCCTGTTAGAGTTGTAAGTTACACAAGTGCAATAAATTTACGAAATTGAAATATTTTATGTGGTTGTGAATGTGTGTATTACCTAAATAAAGTATTTGTAATATCACTGGTTGTTGATACTGTGCAATTGAAAGTATTATCATATTTTTCTTCTTAGTCTTAGGTGAAGTCTTATCTTTCAAATATAGGATAATCAAATAAAACTTGCTTTACAGTTTGTATAGATTTTTGAAATTATAATAATAGTAACTGTCTAATTAATATTAAATCTCATGAAATAACTTTCACTGAAAAATATATTTAAGGTCCCTTGAATAAAATAGAAGGGATTTTTAGACAAAAAGTTCCAGGTCATATATGTCCAGGTACCTGCGAACTCAAAAACTAAAATTCTGTTTAATACTAAATTTGGTACTTAAATTCAGCATCTTACAAGGATTTGGCACAAAAAGTATTAAGAAAATATACCACCCCAAACTATACTTTACAGGAAAATTGTTTTAAAAATAACGATTTTATAAACAAAAAAATCTATAACAATTTTCAATATAATACTATATATTTGAGATATTTTCCTGTCAAATAAAACTTATAGCTTGCATTTTCAAAGAATATGCTCTGAATTTCTTTGCGATCTGGATTATGGCTGGCAAACCATAAGTGATAGAGGAGAAGCCTTACTACACAAAAAATGTATATATCGTTAAAGCATGCAATTTCTTTGAAGTTTGGAAATCAAAACCACCACAGAGTGACCAGCTCTTAACACAGTAGGCCGCACCGTGTCTCAGTGGTTAGACCACTTGGCTCTCACCAAGGCGGTCCCAGGCGACCGTAAATTGAGAATTGTGGTGGACAACACGGCGCTGGGCGGGTTTTCTCCGGGACCTCCGGTTTCCCCCGCCATCTCATTCCACCGGTGCTCCATCTTCATCTCATGTATCATCAGTGTCACCGCCTGCGGTGCCGTATGTAGTAAAAGCGGGCGTTAAACACTACACATTTCTTAAGACAGAACTGTCACTTAAATTTACTGCTACCTCCAGTTTTCCTTACACCTTCAGGGATGTCATAAACACATTTCTGGATATGTTTTCCTTGACTAACCATTTTTAGAAACACATAGTTTGACAAGAGTGAGCAGAATAAGTCACGTGAGCGCATTCATCAGATTTTAATGATCTCTTTGTGGTTAGTATTTGCATACACGGAACAAAGGAAATTGTTTTCCCTGTTAATAGTTAAGAATTATACAAAAAGTCACGGTTTTACTCACGACTTTGATTCGTCCTTGATGGATCTGAATTCATTAGATATGCTACGGTGCATGCTAGCCTTGAAATTCACATGCCATTGTCAAGTACCACTGATTGATAAATCATGAGTGACTGACTGAATGGATTAGGCTTTTGGAAAAGAGCAAACATGGTCCATATTTTGCTGATTCTATGATTATGTGAACTCCAAATTTGAAAGTTCAGGAAGGTCATGGATTTACAAATTAAAATGAAGCATGAAACACAGATGACAAAATATATAATCAATATTGACATAAACCTGAGTGTTTGGTTTCACGACCTCTTCGCATAGTTAAACCATTCCATTTATCCCCCCCCCCCCACCTATGATTGAAATTGGCGTAGAGGCATCATTTTATGGAAGAAATGTAATCATGTCGTTAAATAATTGTTTTAAATATGGACTTTTATAATATTTTTTCCAATAAAGCCTGAAATTTCGCTGTTTGAATAGTAGATTACTACAGAAATAATGCTTACAAATGCAATTATTTTTAAAGAAAACTGTACAATTTTATAAAATAAATTAATATCTTCTTATGTGTATAGCGTGTGAGGTTCACATTCGGAAGTCCTGGGTTCATTCCAGTCGACCACCCTTTCTGAACTCAGGCTATTTTTTCTGGTCTGTAGATGAATGCTGCGCTATTTTCTCAATGATTTCATATACCCCGTTGCCTTTATATTCCATATTTTTTACTAACTACATTCGAGTGTTTTATGGGTTTTATGAGTCGGAAAGATGGTGCCAGTGTTTGCTCAAACTAAAAAGTACTCCCCGTGAGAGCCTGGGGGAACGGGCATTTTCAGAAATACCAAGTCTTTGAGCCAGGAATTGTTGAAGTCTTCCCCACGTAGCCTGTAGCCCCTAGAGTTTCCTACACTTCACCCATCCTTCGTGGGTTCTGGGGGCTGTAGATATCTCAAGTAGCAATGCGCGAGAATCTCCATTCCGTTGTATACGCTATAATCCGAAAGTAATTCAGGGTTTCTTTCATGTACCAGAACATACATATATACCTTTTATATCTTTTTACCGAGCTAGATGAGGTTATGATAACCTATGCGGCTCCGTTCGGAAAGTCTCGGGTTCGATCACTGTGACCGAATACTCCGATCATTTCGTGTACTTTTTGTGATTTTCCCTGGTCGGTAGGCGAATTCTGAGATGGTTCCTCTTCTAAAATGTCTTTCTTCCTTTATTTTCTTTACCCTCATTTCTTCCGTTATCATCTGCTTCAGAAATGTAGCACTAGACAACTGTATTGAGCAGCTTGCGTTTGGGCAGCGGATGTACTCTTTGTATGGTAAGTTCCCTCAGGAGGGACCATTAGCGGTTAGTATTTATGGGTGGGCTCAAGTGACGTCGAATGCATTCGAACTGGAAACGTTAGGGACCTCGTCCTTCGTTACGCAGATCTGGTAGCCCTTCGGGTCTCTCTCCTCCTTTCTCCCAGAGGTCACTGTAGACGTACAAAGGGCTGGAAGCCTACTTGTGGTTGCGGAGGCCCTTCCTTTAGCATTACCTTCATCCTTCTCAGTTTCACAAATTTGTTAGATGAATCTGAGAACCTGGATGTGATGATCCATACCTCAACAATATCGTTTGAAAAGACTCGCCCTCATCAGCATTTTTTTCTAGAAAGCTATCTGGTCTCTTGTAGCTCATAGTACGAATATTTCACGAGGGCCTTATAGTGGTACTACAACCAATTATAAACAATTTGTTCATTAACCAATTAGCCAATTTAAACTATTATAAACAAATTGTTTATATACAATCATCCCAGCTGTTCTCAGAATTAACAGAGTGATATGCTGGGTTATATATTATGGGTTAAGAACCCATTGACATACGTTCAAGTTCAATATTATAAACCAATAAAGCTCTTAAAACAATCGTTTTAATTCTCAGGCGAATTTGCAGATGTTTATTAAACATGATCTCAGAGCTCAAGCTGCTTTTCTTTGTTTTAAATAATCTCTTCTCAGAATAATAGCCATAAAAACAAGTGGAAAGGACTCAGCATTTATTATTTCTGTTTTAAATTATCTATCTCTCTTTTCATTTCATTTTATCCTATGTTTTAAACATCATTTGTTGCGTTGGCACCACATGAACATATTATCGCAGAAAAAGATAGTCTGCTTTGAATAGGAATAAGATTATAAAGCTTAAGAACTGAAAGAACTGAATATTCATAGGAATTAAGTATTGCCTTGTATAATGTCTGATGTCTGTAAGTTTATTCCTACATAAGTATGTGAAGAATCAATGAATAGTAAATATAAGTAAAATAAAATTTCTGAATATTAAACAATTACTCGAATTACTTAGCCTAGTTTGTTGTTGTGCAGGACTGTATATAAACCAATCCAGACCGTGTGTATTCTCTCCACATTTGCATTTAATATAAAACATTCTCTTGCTCTAATTTTAGATTAATTTACATTTGCAGAAACCACAACAATATCAACTTGATCAACTGAAGATCATTGAAGTGCATGCACAAGAAATGAACCGTTTATTTTAGAAACCACCTAAGAGACAAAATATAAAAAAAAAAAAAAAAAATGTGTTTTTGGTGGTACTGTAAAATTTAAAGGAAAATGCATCTTTTAGTGCAGAAATAACCTATGTTACATATCAGCAATGCTATTTTCAGCCTTGAAAATAATCCGATTTCAGAAAGAACCCAAGCGTCGTCACTTAGTTTCTTTCTGCGGTAAATTTCTCTCGTGACTGTTGGTAGCTTTGATGACATCTTGTGTTTTGTGACTCGCTGTGACAATAACTCACAACTACCCTGTACGTGGTCACTCATTTTCCCCATGTGACAGAGATTTTGGAAGCATAAAGCGTCTCTTGAGAAAGATGGACAGGATTTATACTCCTGGTGAATATGCAGAGCTCATGCTAAAACCTAGTAAGTCTGGTCGATTTATTGTTTATCACCTTACATCAGACGATGTTCAAAAAGTGGTGGCCCAAATCATATAAGAAAATGCCAAATTCGGACGAAACATCAGGTAGGAAAGTACCCAAAGAAATTAAGCAGCCATTCAAAATGTCCAAGTACAAGCAGTTTCTCTACAACAAGGATACTCCGGGAAAAGTGGTGGCAAGCGAATTAATTGGAGGAATAACATCTACCTTCACATTGCTAAAAACTGCCAGCCCTCCGGAAGTACCAACAGAGAAAGCTTATCCTTTGGGGAAGGTACGTTTACTTTTATTTTACCAAAGTTTATTTTAAAGATTTATATTTTACTTTTAGCTAAAAAATTTTGCAGGATATAACAAATTTTAAAATTTACCGGGTTTTGCACAGTGAGATTTTTGGTTTTAGGTTCCAATAAAAAAAAGATAGAATATACAAAAAAGTTGATGGAATACACTGTTGGATATGAAGCCTTCTATGGCACTATCATCCAATGGCCAACAACTGAGGAGGAGTTGCCAGAAGACTTTCCAGAAGCTGAATAAGTGAATAAGGGCAGATCTTTGTATATAGACATACTGTAGCCTGTAGTGTACTTGTATATTTTTATTTAGGGCTAATAAAAACACTCTTTTTATACTTAAGTGTGTCTTGTTACTTACCTTTGATACCAAAACAGGTAAAAATAATGGTTTGACTTAATTTCAATAATATTTTTTTTAAAAAATCACTTCGGATACACTCATTTATTGCAGAAACAGAAAGAGGGGAGAGACATAAGTGTATGATAGAGTGAAAGAGAGAGGAATTTTCATCTAAAATTATAACGTAAACAGAGCTTGAGTTCTAAAACAATTTTGTATAAGTATCGGGGTGGTTGACCTAAGAAGACAATGTACGATTTATATCCAGGCATAAGAGCTGCACAGGGGAAAACACTTTTGCTTTCTCACATTTCTTACTGGTTTCTTCTACTGAAAGCCATAATTTAATATACGACTTCAGAGTGCTTTATACTGCACGTTTATTGGAGAAACTTGTTTTGCTAATTCTTCCATATATCATTTCAGCGTCCAGAGCAGAGACCTAATGGAGGTATTAGATTCTATGTGCTTTAACTGCATTGAAGTGTTTCAGCAAGCCTCCTAAGGTATTGAACGAAATAGTCTTAATTAACGTTTTGTTGTTTGAGCAGTAAACAGAGAAAATATTATTTTTTCCCTGGTATATGCAGATTTTAAGATACTACTGCAGGATGCCTAAAACTAAAGCTCTCTATCGCATTAGTGTTCTCTCTAAAGCATTTCCATTTCACACTACTGGAATGGAGGACTTAAATCCCCCAGGAGTTATTTATTACCTGGGCGTCAGATATCTGACGCCAGAGGAACTCTGGCTTCGAGAGAACATTCAGAATGGAGGACCAGTTCGATGTCTGGTATGAGGATGAAGAAGTGGATGAAATGATATATACGTATAAGCTTTGATAAATCGTCAAAACCTATCTTTCTCTCAGTCACACTTCTAAAGGGCCAGTCAGTATATCGCTCTCCGGAACTGCCACGAACAGTTAGAGAATTTCACGTTATTGAGAAAGTATTTTGGCGCAAAAGTAATAATTTGTGCTCTGCGAAAAGTCCATGAGCCGTAAATTGATTCTGGCCACTGTTAAATGACATGCTAAGAAACAAGAATGTATTGTGGAAATTAATTGTTCTTTCACACTGGCCGTGTGTTGGCTAAAGTATGGAAAGATAGAGTCAGACTGAAAAATTCAATGCCATAAAATTCAAGGGTTAGAGCGGCTGGACGGCAACCAGAAGATCCGAGGTTCAAATCCCGGATAAAGCATTGAATGTTTCAGTCTGTCTCTATCTTTCCATAGGAATGTACTGTGTTTAACAAGTTCCGACGCTCCGCTAATACTAAAGGTAAGTAGTTCATTCTGCGAAATAAAGTATTTACCTGAAGTGAAGTATTTTGATAAATATTAGAACGACTTGCTAGGAACATTTTAAACGTATGTGTGCGATAATTAAAAGAAATCAAGGAAATACAACACAAGTGCATTTGCAAGATTTGTGTCATCATTTCCTATTTCCTGAAACCTGAGATCTCCGTTACCACATACCACTATCAGTAGAGATCCTTGCCTCTCCACTGAGATAATCCTAGGCAGGGTAAAGCAACACAGAACGAGAATCTACCGAGACAGAGGAGACGCCGGAACCAGCTTCGAACCTCAGACATCAACAGCGAGCCAGCCTGCAGGTACTTACTATCATCTGCAACTAAGGTAATCTCCGAGACAAACCTATCAACCCATGGTCTCAGGCTGAACTTAACCATTGGTATTTATTTATCCAAACTTATTTTTTTAGTTATGCTGCACTAACACACACTCATTCACACACATACACAAAAGACACATGTACACAACTTTGTCTAAAATATTGTTATGGCATTTACCTCCTTGTCTTGAAGTCCCTATAGCATATATTTGGGGATATAATATTTCCTCTATGTTCTATAAGTATGTGGTACAGAAAATGATAGTGTTAGTTTATATCATAATTTCTGTTAAGATGCATATTAAATGGAGAGAAAAATCCGCAGCCTCATCTGTGGCTATTATTTAAACCTTGGGCTGAAAACGTGATTTATCCATCCCGGACGATAGTGCATTTCGGCTTTTGTATCCCATGTGTGAAGGAGCATAGGTTCGAGTCCCATGTATACGTGTAAGCCTGCACATATGGGTAGCAAAAGGGAAACAAAAGCAGAACAGCGACAAAAAGCGCACTTAGGTATTTCTGCTAGTTCTTACAGCGGGTAAGGAGAACTTTTCCAAATCGCTGGTAACGCTATCACCTGCTGCTTTACCACAGAGACCATTAATTGTACGCCTTGAAATGGAACAGTGCTGCGGAATGGAATGAAATGGAGAAAAAACTAGATTCGTTGTAGAAGTGGCCGTAACAGCCTTCGCTTAGCAACTAAGGACTTCTTGTAAGAGAGATTCGCATGTGAACGCACGGCCGTCTTGATCTGTCGGTTTCCATATGCACGTTGAATTCCCCAACTAAGCCTACTTGAATATTTTCTACCTCTGAAATGACAATTGCCCTTTGTACCCGATCAAGATAACTATAGAGATATCTGTATAATGACGATTCATGTCCACTTCACAGAACAGAAGAATGAACAACACATTAGTATACATTATGCATTAGAAAAACTGCAACCACCCATCTTGAATTGCATTGGCGACCCACCAGTTTGTATTCAGTTCACTGTCACAGCGTGGTAATAAATTGCCGTCCCAGAATCTTCAAAGAAGTGAATGGCCTTTAGTGCCTCAAGAAGTTACACATATGCTAGTATCTTTGGCATATATAGTTACTTTCTCTTGATTTGGAAACTTGTGAAAAGTATAATTTATGTTATTCTTATTTCTAATTTTACACAACCGTAAAGAATTTCATTTGCTATGGTGAATTATTTATGCAATAGTTGGCGGTAATTATTGTGTGATTAACGTGTATACATATGAGTTGAAGCGAAAATTACTTGAAAATGCATGCCACAAGATTGGAGGGTGAACATTCAGAAATATACTCCTGGTATTCATTTGTGGATCAGAAAAAAGAAGTATTTGTAAAATAATGCATCACGTATCATTCTAGTGAAGCAATACGGAAGATACGAAAAGCAGGTATTTTTCATACTTAGACATATTCATTTAGAAATCATAATTCTAGATACATTGTTTAGCAATGAATTGTCACATTGCTTTAAGTAATAAACAACTGGAATATGTGCCATGTTATAAGTAGAGTGGATTTGAATGTTTTATTGTGATTGTTCTAGATGTTAGTAACTGATTTTCTGCCAGTTTACAATAAGATTAACTAGAGTCATTTAAAAGTATACTGAGAATATTTCAACTCTATCACGATTACGAGAGCTCTGCGACAGTGATGGAAGTTAGAGGAACTTCAATATCCTTCATAGGTTCGTTTCGCTGGATGTTTATAAATGACGTAAATGTACAGCACACTTTAAGACGCAATATTTGATGTTTCAAAGTTCTACTGACAGTCTTGTAAAGTCTTAAGATGGTTACAAGGAAATCAAATAGCATTTACAGATATAATGGTTAAGCTGCACACCATCCGTAACATTAGTAACGTTTTGTTTACCTAAAAATACACCCTCAGTCAATCTGCTAAGCTTTCAGTGTTTAACGTTTTCACAAAAATTACAACGATATAATGTTGAAATGTTCTAAATATAAATCAAGAGGTCGGAGGTGTATCCGAAAAATTAAACATGGAAGTAACTAAGAGAGCAACTTATTCTAACAAAAAAGTTCTAATGTTTACATCATTACGACTTTCTTTACTATTTCTCTCTACTGTTTATTTCTACATAGCCTCTACAAACAGTTCCTAAAAGTTCTTTTTCTATCAGTTTCATATTAATAGAGATAAGCCTTTGCTGCAATATTTCTTTATACATATTCTTGTAGTTACAGAACGGTGGTTCCCTGAGGATGAAACTGATTGACGACTGTTGCAAGGATGTCACGAAGTAGATTTCTAAGATAATTCGGATTCCATGACCTTCTCTGTTCCTGTTATCTTCATTGTATGACGAGGAAGTTTTAGAAATTTAAAAAACTGGGTAGAACAAAAACTTCAAGGATATTAATCTGTGAAATCAAGCATCGTATAATATATGGATTTTAATATTATTTAACAGTACAAATATTCCACTTCTACATCTGCTTCTAATCCTAGATTACTATAAAATTGTAAAATAACGCAAGCTTTTTCCTATGTTAAAGGTAACAAACAGCGAAAAATATCTCAGGAATCCTCAAATATTAAATTCCTTGCAGAGAAGTAGGAAAAGATTAAGGAGGCCCTACACATGCACTAAATGCTTTATAAATAATAAAAAGTTGGAAACAATGTTATTTTCGCGTTATAAAGTTTTAACCCTTTTATTAATCGGCACTTCCTCATTTTCAGATGCTTTCACACGATGTGATTTTTCGATACAAATCAATGTACCCCCTTTGAAGTGACGGGATATAAAAGTAGATAATTCTTGTTAATGTGCAGGATTGAAAAGCTTTTAACAATAATAATTCGTGTAAATATTTAATCAAAGAATTTTAGAATCATATTTAACATTGTTGAAAACCAGTTGGATTAGCAAACATGAATATATACCTTTTATGAAACAGCTGTTTTAGTTTTAATTTTATTTAAAATTATTTGTGATTGTAGTGGTTAGGGAACGAGGGTAAAGATAAGAATTGATAGTGTAAAAGTTACCAGATAAGTAGAAGAAAATAAAGTTGAATATTAATGATGATTTTAATAGCAACAAAATTAATGTAAATTTTAAAGAAATATTATTTTAGTGTTAAATAGTGTGAAAAATTGATTTAAAAATATTATTCAATATTAAAATCAATCGTAACTAACATAATTATAATTGGAAGTGACGTGGACCATTGAAAATATGTTGGGTTGCCATGATGATGGCAGGACTAATAACTCGAAATTGGCTGAAGCTAGCATACTTCTGCCTTTAGCCGTCGTAGAGAACAGACGTTGTGTTCGTCTCCGCAAGTCTGCAGAAAGGTCGCGGTGCATAAAACATCGCGAAAGCAACATAATTGTTTTTAAAAATATATAATATTGACGTTCACAAAAGTTATTATTTGTTAAGTGTTTAAAAGTGTTTTTTCAAAAGGTTTAATTAAATTAAAATACAATTTATGAAAAGAAGGTCTTAAAATTATTTAATCTTCCTACAAATCCATCATGGCTTCTCATCCGCGACCGCACCCTGAAAATTAGATCTCATGCTAACACGAGAGCAGCTATGGTAAGTTTCGGAATCTAGCTTCGAAATAATCAACGTGGTGCATCATTGCATCACATCATCACCACCTCTTCATCCATACATATGTAAATACCTCCACATTTATCAGTATAGTATTAAGGAACCTATTTAGAATATATACACTAATAATTTCATCCTGTGAAGCAATTTTTAAGATAATAAAAGAAGAACAAAAAGTAATATAACTGTAACTTATTTATAAATATACACCAAATTCGGTGTAAATATTACCTGTATATTAAACACTAATTACTCTATAAGTTTTCAAATTAATCGATTTGAAATTGTGTGTTTTATAAATTTCTTTTATAAATTTATAAAAGTGCCCACGTTAATTGACATTCTGACACATCGCACTTCTAGTTGAGTTTTTTATGTAAAAATTAGTCATATACCTTAAGAATAAAACAGGACCAATTTAAATTAAAGAAGTTTTTTATAGTAAGACCAACTAATATACAACAGAAACAAAATGTAGTTGCAGCATAATGTATGTACAATCTACCACTCTGTAATTATTTGTCTGAGATTGTTACTTAAAAGGACGGTACGTTTTAAAATATCACCCGTGTGGTGGCCAGGTGTAAAGAATGCCCCCAAGGTAGACCATGCCTGTCGTCAAAGGCGACTAAAATGGTCACCCAGTGTTCGGGGGTATAACTGGGCCACCCAGTCCCAGGGGACATAAATGTGGGACCTGGCCCTCCAGGTTGGAGGTTGGGCGGAGTGTTAACTCCCCTACCTCGTAAAAAGAACTTTGTTACGGATACCCTAAAAGGGAGGCCAAGGGCCTACATGGCCTGTAGTGCCAATTATCATCATCATCACTTTTTAAAACATATCATAAATATATATGTTTTACTTACCTTTTATGTTCTCTTCTAAGTAACTATTAAGTAGAAAACCTTTATATCTGAGCAAGCATTCTATGGAAATGTATGATTTTAAGTCCCAAGAATCAACGAACCAAGACACTAAAATTATTTACATAAAAAGTTTTCTCATGAAAAATATCTGAAGCCCGCTTCATTCTCATTGAATATTACATAACTAGAAAACAACAGAATATAGAGAAGAATGTATCATTGTTAGCTTAAAAGCTCGCTAAAACTTTAGGCAATTATATTTTTAAAATTGTTTTATTTTTCTCAAAATTTTTGTTATTTTAGTTTAACATTTCCCGAGGTGCATAATGTAGGAATTAATTTCTATGAATATGCAATGGTTCTATTTATCCGAATCAAAACTATAATGTATAATTTAAAACCTTCCTAATCCTTGTTTCAAATAACCTTGACCCTCTGAGATGTATCCCTCCGCGTGCATCTGCCTTCTCCTTTAACCTAATTGGCAAATGTTTTCGGCTCCGTAGGTGGTGCAATGTACGACAGATCCTGTTCAAAGCAAGTCAGTGTTAAAAACAATATAAGCAACTATTTTACCAATACCGATAAAAACACCTGCTATCTTCAATCAACCTGAGAGACAGGTTTGAAACAAAGGATTCTCCTATTTATTTCGTTTAAGAATTGACATGCGTTCCAGATAAATTAACCTTGTTGCGTAATGTATTTAATTCATACGTTTATGAAAATGTAAATTTGACGATTCTCTTTGAATGTCATGTTAAATAAACAATTCACTTTTACCGCACAACAGACTATACCGCTGTATACCATCTATACCACCCCCAATGAGAGGTGAGCGTTAAGAGTTGTGGGTCAAGCTTATTTCAAACAACCCTTAGACAGACATTTACGAAGGTTAACGCACAGTAGATAGGATTGTCAAGCTGTACATAAGCAGGAACTGTTTTAAAGTATACTCATGAATTATTGAACAGTAAGGATAGTGGTGTAGGTGTTACACATTATTTTATATTACGTCTCTTTAACAGCTCATGTCTGAAGAAACGGCGAAAGACTATTCAAATGAGTTCGCGTGCACATGTCCGAGAGCTCTCCAACATTTGTTTTCTGAGGTTAACTCACCCCAAATAAATTGTGACTCTTTTTGAAATGGCATTCGCTCACAGCTCATTACATTCTCATGAATGAAAAATATATTGATATATTATTAAGGATATATTTTTCACAATAGAAGAAAAGGAATCTCTTCGCACTGATTTCTTTATTTATTCCGTAGGTAATTCTGTAACGTCATCTGCAGATTGATCACGTTGATCGGAAGAGGATACGGGGCATTGACTTCGTGAAGAGTTGGGTTTCGTCACAGCTGATAGGTTCACTCTCCATGCTTAAGGACAACTGATCTGCATTCGTGAAAGTGGCTGCATTAGATTAGGTACGCTTGTTAAATTGAAGTACTTCGTATAAAATGATTATGGTGCTTAATTCCAACATGAATGAGAATTTCAGTGTGTGTTTCACTTCCTATTATGCATTTAATATTTTTGGGTTTGTTTTATACCCGAGAATAATAAAATACTTCTTATTCGAGAAATAAGCGCCAGCACAAAATAAAATTTAAATGTTATAAATTATTTTGAAGAATAGTTGCACCCTTGCCCTACAGTATCCTTCTTATATTGACCTCAAAGAAATTGAAGACTTGAAATAAAGAGATCTAAAGGGCCAAACTCATTAATCCAAGAAAAGGTTGTACCACATACTTGTAGTTCAAAATAATTTTAGGAAATCATATTAACTTCAAATTAAACATATATTGTAGATCATAGTACACATTTGAAATACCTAATAATTATTACGTCTTCTTCATATATTACCCTCCTTCTTTGAATAACATACACTGCCATAGCCTTACTAGCCAATCCCTTTAGTCATTGTCGAAAAGCACGCAAACTTTTGATCACAGCCCATCCAGGATGGGTGATCAGTCAAATACTTGGTACAATGGTGAACTAGACAAAAATGGAACGCAATGATGCAAAATGTCATGATGAAATTGTCCAACTATTAGCTTAGAGATCGAGGGAAACCTAACCTCCGTTTGGTACTTAAACAATTTGAACCCGGAACCTCCTGAATGGGAGATAGTATGAAGCCATCTCGCTGTGCGATATCACTATAGTATAATAAATCCCCACATTAAGTAAAAACTTCAGGGTCTTTTGAAACAGCAACGAAATACCAATATAAAAATATAGTAGATCATGTTTTTCAGTTTTAGGAATACGAATGATGCCTTTCTAAAATATCTTGTGGTCTTCTTTTGTCATATTTGACTAAAATTCTTCTTTTATCCCTTGATTTAAACACATTTGGCAAGGAGTTTAAGTAGTTGCATTTTCAATAACCTGTTTAAAAATATTTTAAATATGCTACATAAGCAGAGTTAAACTTCGTCTGAGATTCTTCTGGCATGAACTATATCATCTGCTTTTATCCACTCAAAACCAGTTTGTGGATGGTTAACATTGTGACCATGCTTTCATCTGCGGTTTCCTAAAAACCTACACATTCCAAGAGATGCTTTCATGGCAAATACTGAATTAAAATATTAATTCAGTGAAAGATACCTTGAGATTTTTTTCAATTGTTCGTTATTTATAGTAAAAATCTTAACTTTCCTTCTGTATGATCACGAATGATTTTCTGAACTGACGCACGTTAGTCATATATTTTGTGGCTATACTTTGGGAGTATGTGTATGTACTCGTTTATTTTTCTGTGTATTAGACAATTCAGAACCGATTACTTATTAATAACGCGTATTTAATACAGTTTATTATTTAGCAATTCTATGGATCTAGCAGCCATTTAAAACACCAAAGAAAACCGATATTATTCTGTGGTACTTCAACGTAATAGAAAATTAAACCTGGACAAAAGCGTTCTCTTATTGTTCTAAAAACTCTTGGTAAACTATTCGGTATTAAAATGGTTATTTTTGATACAAGAGTCAAAATTGGAGTTTTATTTAGTAAATAAGAATTTTGTGCTAATAGGGTGAAACTCGAATCTATCAATTCTATGAGAAAATTAAAATCAATTTTATATGTGTTTCATATGCTACTTTTGGATATCCCTGAATATTTAATTATAAAATATCCAGGGCAGAATTTGTATGGAAATATCAATATAAATTCGCAAAAGCGCAATGGCGAACTCTTCTTTGTTGCTTGGCCTTCGTTGTTGTTTGACCTTCGTAGTGCCAGTGTTGACTATACCATCACTTTAATACTTTATTATATATAGAAGGGCATAGCGAGGGAAGAAAGCTTTCTATCTTGAACATTTGAAGAAATCTATTATATGCAATGGTCTACTGTCTTCTTGTCTTACTTGGCAACAACGATATTCTCCCCGCTACTGGCAAAGCTTCTGGTTCTTATTTTTCGAGTCATTTAAATAATCCATTACTTTAATCGACACAGGGCCTCCGCTTAGTATACATACAATTTCCATCTAAAGAAATAATGGTGGTAACAATGAAGCATTATAGCACATTTTAAGAGTGTCTTCGTTTAAGAACTCTGTTTTATAGTCAACTCATTTGTTATTTAAGAGTAGAAGTCGTATTCAAATGTTAAATATGAATGAAATCAGTAAGGGCTCGGTGGATTCAGATAATACAACTGGAGTCCATTAACCCCTAATGCAAATGTTGCCGAAAGAGTAAATTATCACTGCAGTTGGCAGTAAGCATTAGAAAGGAAGTAGAAAGTAATTTGCCTTTAAATGCATGCTTAGGGTTCAAATATATTCTTGGAACTAAGAAAGAGGTTTCCCTTTACGTGATCTACTTCCGTATTGTTTCCTCTCAATTTCGTTGGTTCCAGGAACACAACATTCCTGACCAATGACAAATTTGCATATATATCTTGTACCTATATCATATTATTCGATTGAGCAGAGATTCTTCGGTCCTGTTAGATTATCTCGTTAGGTTTATTTTTAATGTAAAAATTCTTTCAAATTAAGGAAGAAGTTTTCAATGATCAGAAGCAAGATTTAATATATTATTCCTGATAGCAAGTAAATGAAAACATAACTCTTGCAATGTTAAAACAAACGTAGCATAAACCGAATGAGACGAAAATGCTGGCGCGGTGTCTTGCACCATGGATTTGCATTCTCTCCTATTTCCTTTTAATTCATCAGTTTCTTTGACGTTACGGGTTGACTTCGAATCTGTGTGGACGGCGGATACGTAGTGCAGACAGAAGATTGCATTTTGGAAATTCTTGGCTCCGCCAGAGAGTGGCCATTCGAGCCTCTGCTACTGAGTCAGCTTCAACAGGGGAACTTGTGAGCTGTACTCTAGGGTTTTCGGGGTAATTGTTGAACACCTCCTAACGGGGTGGTCCAACCTGTAAGATTACCTGCGTCTGAGTTGGCTGGCCCTGCAGATCCTATATCTCCTCTGTTCCTTCATCTCATCCGTTCTTCCCAGGGTTTATGCACAAAAGATTCCTTGTGAGTTAAGGTTCTAGGAGTTCCCTCCGTTACCTGATCTATCCCATCTATTCTAAGGAGAAATAAAAGGAAAATTCGCAAACTTTCAAGCATGTCTGGTAAGTATCGGAAGAGTTGATTCTCGAGTAATTTGTGAGGATCACATTCGGGAGCCCCAATTTCGATTCCGTTGATTGCCAACTCGATGGTTTTGTGATTTTCTTTAGTCGGTAGACGAACTACGTTGTGATTCCTCATTAATCACTACTTCTTTTCCATTTCCCCTTTACTTCTTTTATTTTCATCTATCAAGTGTGATTGCAGGTTTCATGGCTCATTGCGATGTCGGATAGTTTGTATAGGTGCTTGCTCAGAGAAGAGAATATACCGCGTGAAGACTAGAGGACTTCTTGGCGACATTTAGGCAGTTTCGGTAGTGGTTTTCGATCCTAGAACCGTGAGGAGCTTCCGCAAGTCTCTGTTGTCTGAATGCCTATGGACTTGCAGCCTTCTTTGATAACGTTACATCATTCATTTCTCTTGGTTAGCACAATAGATCTGTGTAGGTCGCAACACACTATGTGTCCCTCATCGCTGTATGAGCTATTCTATACTTCTGTCCGTTAGATGGCGATTTGATAGATAAACTTGCAATATGAAATGTTTTGAAAACGTTTAGCACTACAAAAAATGAAGTGACATATTTAATGTGTAATTTAATACGTTTTGTTAAGTTCCTATCTCTCATCAAAATCATGCAAGATTAAATCAAATGAAGGAAAGTACACAGTTTATTCAAGAAAATTCAATGTTCAATATAATAAGCTAGTGATATTTTAGTCGATATGGGGGTTCAGTGGTTAGGAGCTGATTTACCAATGAGGGTCGGTGGTTCAAACCTGTCCCAGAGCAATGGTTTTCAAATGAGCTTAAAATCGTCAGAAACAAACATTTGAGTGACATTTTATTCAAAACTGCCATAGAAGTTTTTGATAATATAAAAATGATGAAAAGCGCAGCTGAAGGATTTTGCTAAACATCTTCAGATCGCATTCGTTAAAAAAAAATCTAAATCCAAATCTGGTATTTAACCACTGCTCATGATTTTATTGCTTCTCGAATTCTTCATAAACATACAGGACCTTTTCTCCTTTTCTTCAGGGAATGGCAAAACCTATCATTCCAGTAATTAAATTTTGGACAATAGTATACATGTATTTGACATATTACATTCCGTTTTCTTTTTCTACTTATTATCTATCATTTAATAGGTATATCTTTCACATGGAATTCTTAGAAAGTTTATTTGTCTATTTTCTTTATGTAAAAAGAGACAAACTTTACTGAAACGTTTTCATTCCACATAGCATCACTGTACCTAATGTATAAACGGGATAGAAATAGTAAAATGTTTGAAAACTGGTTGTTATATATGACCTTAAAACTCTATACACTTTCTGTGGCCTTTCTCTACCCACTACCTATAAATCTACTTAAAAATAATAAATAAATCCCTGACGAGACAGCCCTTGGAGGGCCAAGGCCGACCAACCCGACTGCCGACCTTACGCCCACTTACTCACGGCAGAGATGGGAGATCATCCAACCGATACGGCGAGGAGATATGGTCAGCATCTCGCATCCCCCAGCCCGAACGTTGGATAAATCTACTTACAGAAGTATATTTTTCCATCTACTTCATGTCAATGATATCAAAACGTTTTGTTACAGATACAGTGGAATATAGGAGGCTAAAGCAATAGTGTATTTAATAGAAATAGTGTATTTAAGAAGTTGTATGGCCTTTGACATTCTGTTCCTTATATATCCACAAGAATACTACGAATGACATTAGTACCTAATTAAATACAAAGTTAAGTATAAACGTAGCAATGAATATCGCGCAAATGGTTTAGTCACAAACGGATTTATTTGACACACAATTTATTTGATTACTAAGATTTGTTTTTTTGGGGGGGGAGAGGGGCTTTCGTTTACCAGATATAAACTAGCATACAAAATTTATAAAGAATGAAGTGGCTTTTACAAGATATTCCAAAGGTTTCAAGATATACATTTTATTTGTCATAAAAATATCTTAAAATTAGTCAGTGTCGTTACAGCCTTTTTGCGAAAATAAAAAACTTCGAAACCTTTGGATAAGGAAATATCTTCCAGTATTACAATTAGTGTAGCACCTGTGCACACCAAACTTAAGTTAATAATTTTCATATAATTTATCCGACGTGTAGATTTTAATTAATGCAACTTTCTCACTAACATTCTAAAACACATACACGCGGACCTTTATAAAATGTTTTCTTTGGATTCAGGGAGGATCAAACTTTGCATTTCTGTAAGTTGACCAATTTAAATCAATAACGATTGATATCTTGTCTAACTTATTTGAAAGGAATCTATATTTTTGTATATTAACTGTATATTTCTCAGTTCAAGAGCTAATCGAAATGATGCAAAATTCATTATGAATGAAGGAATTTCAAAGATTATTCCCAGAAAATTATACATATTTAATTTGCCATTTAAATAGTTTAAACATATGCCGCTTTGGTTAAAATTGATACAACGATGTATTCTAAAATTACGAATATATTTGTGTTTTGCAAATAAATTATGTTGAGGTGAGGGGATTTTATAAAAGTTTTGAATTCCATCTTAAGTAAATGTGTGTGTACATAGACTTATTTTGTAATTTTTTTTCTTTTTGCATAATCTGATGGTAAGCAAGAAAACGAACATTACGGTTGGATATGTACAGCTTGAAATTGTGGAGAAATCCTGTAAACGGCTACTTAACTCTTCTAAATTTTGCCTAGAAAACGTTTCTTTTAATATCCTATAATTTCATATTTATACTGTCTGAAACCTCCGAGTTGCCCGTAGTTCTACAAGTTATCCTTACAATTTTCAGATAGATCGCCTTTAGACATCTTCGAATTACCTCGTTGCCATTTAAAGAAATATCTCATTGAGAAAAGTTATAACAGTTCAAGTAAACTAAATGATCGATGTCACAGATATCAACGAATGTTATATAAACTCACTGTTCTTGTTTTATTTTGTAAGGCTCTGGAAACGGAAATAATAATTATTGTAATGTTGGCAATATTCGAGTTGCTACAATTATTACCATTGGCAAAGATGAAGAAGGTATTGAGAGCTTTTGTAGATATTGCATAAAATGAAACGTATAATTGTGCAAAATAGATTGGAATTTCCAATTTTAAGCTAGTCATATACTTCCTTGGTGTCGCAGTTTATCTGTGCCAAGGTTGGTGGAAATCCGTGCAACAGTTTAGAAGCTATAAGGAACATAGGTACTTAGGTACATATAGAACGCGGGCGCGTGCACGCGCACACACACACACACACACACACACACACACACACACACACACACACACACACACACACACATACACACTCACACACATACACATACCGACTTTTGGATATATTAAAATAAAATTTTCTTACACTGAAGGAGTAGTTACATTCTCCTCACGAGCATTTAAGTTATGCCTTTTATTCCTTATATCAACAAGCCATACATGTATTTTTAACAAAATTATTAAGAACATAAAATATAAGGGAGACGTGAAATGTTTGTTACGTGTTAGAACATTGTGCATTATGCTGAATGAGGATCTGATAGGTATGATCTGTATGTGAGTTCTGAATTGTTTTCTCACAAAAAGAAATAATAGAAAATTAACCAAATGCAAATAAATTGCACAGAGTACTCAGCAACTTATTACCTATTGTTGTTATAAATATAAGTATGACCCAGATTTTTAGAGGATATATATTGTGTTTCGAAATTATCTCAAAGTTAAATTCACAAAATGTTCAGTTTAGTGCATCCGTAGAGACTCTACAATCTTAAGATATATTCTTTGTGGTCTTTGGTTCACCAGTCCTTAACAATAGACTTAAAATCAGAGAAAATAGCAAAATTCGCCCAAAAATAACCAAATATTCTCAATGTTAGCACTTATTTCATTTAAATGGGTTTGTCAAAGAGTGCTGTAAATATTTTGTAGCAGGAAGAACCCAGAATCTAATTTAATTAATTAGAACAAAAGTTACAAAACACAATTACAAATTACAACATTAATTTAAAAAAAAGCTCGAGTCAATTGGAGAATTTAATGTCAAGTTGGCACGTTGACCATAGTAGCTCAATGGTTTAGAGCGGCTGGACGGATACCAGAAGATCCGTGGTTCAAATCCCGGTTATGGCAATGAAATTTTCAGTCTGTCTCTACCCTTTCATAGTGCGTCCTACACACGGCTAGTGTGAAAGAACAATTAAATTCCATTAATTTTACCTAATAGTGGTCCGAACTATAAAGCCCGGGCCTTAAAGTACTTACAGCATAGTAAGTCGGCATTAAGGTAGTTGTCTCATGTGTTTATGAGAACTCCTAGTGGTTTACCGGGAGAAACACGAGTCAGTTGGAGAATTTAATGTCACGTTGGCACGTTGACCACAGTAGCTCAATGGTTTAGAGCGGCTAGACGGAAACCAGAAGATCCGTGGTTCAAATCCCGGCTATGGCATTGAATTTTTCAGTCTGGCTCTACCCTTTCATAGTGCGTCCTACACACAGCTAATGTGAAGGAACAATTAATTTCCAATTACAACAAAAGTCAAATGAGATCACCTTCAGTATGTTTGTTCTCCTAAGGTATATAACCATATTCATTAGTTTTCTCGCTTAAGTATGAATTGAGCTCCAAAGTGTGAAGTGGTTAAAATTGATATTATATACAGAATACACAATTTGAATAAAGATTTTACTGGATAAAGCTCAGAAATATTACAGTAACCCTAGATCAGTCAGTTGCGCACTTAATATTCAATGAATCCTTTAAACTAAACGTCTGTGATTTACGTTTGCAGTGAATATATTTTGCACTATCTGCTGATTAATCATTTGGTATCTTCTTGCGTCCTCGACTGTTTCAACCTCTCTTCCGTTGCATTGTGTCTCTATTTTGGATGCCCTTTAACTGCTGTGCATCTGAGCGTCTCGTTCTATATTGGAGACGGAAGTGTATTTAATTTTGCTAAGAGGCTTGTTTATTAGGCTTGAGGTTCTTCTACGCGCCTTAAATCTACAAGGAACCACCGGATTTGCTTCCCTTACAACAGAAGCCATGCTAAGGATTTTACAGCCGAAAATATCTTGCGTTTAAGCATTCCTAAAATATTTTATTCTTTATAAAGTAAACTCCTATACTGAGCGATATCTTTAAGACCTACAAATTTTGGACCAGCAGGGGAACCCGATATACCCGAAATTATTAAACAGTCCTCTGGAGCCCCAGTTCAGGAAATTAAAATGGGGCAGCAGATGTGGCATAAATATAGATAGCATCCGATTAACACATTTAAGATTTGCAGAAGATATTTTGTTAGTTGTAACTTCTGCAAAAGAATTACAAACAATGTTGGAGGAGCTGGACAGGGTTAGCGCATAAGATTAACTGACAAACGCTATGGAGGAGCAAATCAGGGTCAACGGGGGAACTTGCCGTATGTCAGAGAATATGTCTACCTAGACTAAACAATATCCTTTTCAAATAAATCCACAATGTAATTAAAAAGGCGTATCAACCTGGCATGGAAGAAATACTGTACTCTCAAGTGTTCTCAAGTGTATCCTGGAAGTTAGGCTCCAAAAACAAAGTATAAAGAAAGAAGTCATCGAAACTTATACACTACCAGTATTATTATATGGATGCCAAACTTGGTCCTAAAAACTGAGTACCATGCTACAAATCTGTTAGCAGAAAATGGAGTGGTGGATATTACACCTGACAAGGAAGGACAGGATGACAAACGAGGAAGTCAGGAGGAAGATAGGTATGACCGACGTGGCTTCACGGGCGCAACAACTGAAATGGAGTGGCGAGGGCATGTCGTCAGAATGCACCTCCTCCGATGGACGCAGCGAATTATAGTGTGGGACCTCAGAATAGGACGTCGAATGGCAGGGTGACCAAAGATTAGATGGACAGATAGCTTCAAAAAGATAGCAATGGCACAGTGTTCATACACAAACTAAGAGAGCTACATGGAGGATACTGGAAGAAGCAGCTACCCAGGACTATAAACTAATAGTGTGTAGCATAGCTTAATATGTACGACAATGATGTATGTGTTAAGTGTGTGAAGTAAACAGTCAGTGCTAAGGACACGGAAGAACGCCGTTACTGGAGCGCAGCAACTGCCCAAGGCTCTTAGAAGTTGCAACAATAATGAGCTTCTCAATTGCTGCTCCCTACGCAGCAGGAGGCCTTTGTCCTTAAAGGGTTTACAAGCTTTTTATTTCATTTCATTCTAAAATATAGTGGTGAAATTTTCATAAGGCGAAGTTCTTATTTCTCAGTAATTAAATTCGCAAAGCTGCTTTCGGAGTAAGCAGCAAATTTGTAAGTTTTTTATTGATACAGTACACTATATCTTATTAATAATTTGAATATGTAGTCAATATATCTCGAAACAATTATATAAAGAATGCATTCCTGCTGCCACTGTAGGTGCTCCATATCTCCTTTGTGTAATGAAAGAGCACTTTAAAATATAAAAACTGACCAACCAGGAAATTAAGAGCAAGGGATAGTTCTAACAAACAAACTTCCTGTGAACCCTTAAACAAAGTATTTTAAAAGGAATTATTAAAATGCGTGTGTACGTTATTACTACATTACTTGTGTATTCCATTATTAAAATGTTGTACTTTGGATTGGATTTTTGTCATAAAGTGGGAAATAAATTGAAAGTATATCAAATAAGGTTATGAATACAGATAAGACTGTAGCTAATGGTGAAATTAAATAGTAATAATAAGAAAATAAGTAATAAATAGTAACACTTTTCGGAAAGGATGGAGAAGGAGAAAAGTTACACTGGAGAGAAAAGATAAATGCTTATGCTGGGACATTAGAAACAAAGAAACTTGTTTCCTCTGACAAATTGAAAGGTGTGGAGAACAGGAAAAAGAATCAGGGTAGATAAAATTATGTGAAGACGAGTTAATGGTTTGTATTCAAGACATCAGAAGAGATAATGGAGCCAAATAGTTGATGCAGAATTTATCCTTGGTCAGAAAACTCGAATCGACTGATTGATCATTTACACCAGGTACCCATAGCAACACTAGAATTAAGTATTTTTATTGTTATTCGCTCGATATTTTAGACAAAAACATACTGAAAATATTATGAACTGTAACTAATTGCTCAGTATAAAATATGAAGCATACTACATTATTATAAAAATTATATACTGTAATTTCCTGTACAGTGAAAATCTCATTTCAGAGACGCCGTGAGCAGAGAGAGAGAGGGGGGTGAGACTTTCAGCATTTCCAGATATTTATGCTTAATGTGGTCCCTATAATTCTTTTGGTCTAGTTTTATTATTTTAGCATTTCTAATTATCTAATAGTTTTAGTTATCCTATAAAATATATTAAATAACCTATAATGTGTTTTGACACATAACTATCAACTTAGTAATTTCAATATTCTGTGATTCTTTACTTTTAGCATATTTGTCATTCTGGATAGAAATCACAAAAATATTTTTCCCATATTTTTAAGTATAGTTTATAGATTTCAAAAAATAATTTAATGCAGTCCGATTTAAAATCAGAAGCTTACATGAAAGTACCTCAAGTTGTCTGTCATAAAAATAAACATTCACAGATGGTTTCCAAAATTGGACTCTACACAGGACAAATACCAAAATTGATGTAATTGTTATTTTTTATTGTAAATATATTGGAGAGTGCGGGGGGCGGTGGCGGCGGACCGCTATGTGGGTCAGGGGGGCGGCGCGAGTATAAAATGCGAGTCTCTCCCGCGCCCGCCTCTCAAAAGAAACAAGTAACTTGTCTTGTAGTGGTGGCAGTGGATGCAGTGAAACGGGTTTTCCACTCTCACTTGTTTGTTGCTTGCTTGCTTGCTCTGGGTGGAGTGTGGTACTTACTCGTAGTGTTCACTCCGACTTTGGCAACTCCAACAAACTTCAACCTCGTCTAAGGCGAGGTCCTCCGTACGAGATCGCGGTACAACAATGAACATTTTAAGGTAAATGACCAAACAACTCACACTTAATTTGTATTTACTTAGAAGTACAAATAAATATATCTGTATCTTTTCTTTTCTCTCCCCCTTTTTTTTTAATATTTGCAAAAGGGTAACATCCTCGGTTGATTTTGTCTACTGCAGTTCATTGCTGGAACAATAGACAGTCGCAGCTAGACCTTCGTTTGTTCAAAAGAAATCTTTTGTTTCTAATGAAATGAACGTTTATTCTCAAAAGTAATTCAGTATTGTGGGTTTAAGTGCGGAGGATATTTTCTTTCTGGTTTTAAATTCGAATCACAATCATTTTGTTATTATTTATTTAATTTTGTTTTATATTTTTTATGTGTGGCCTAAAATTTATTATCAAGATTTTACTGTGATATATTTTTTATTTACTTTGCAAATAAAGAATACAAATTTTACATAAAGTGTGAATTATGGGTGTATGTTCCTACTTGAGCAGCGTAGTGTAATAATAATAATAATAATAATAATAATAATAATAATAATAATAATAATAATAATAATAATAATAATAATAATAATAATAATAATAATAATAATAATAATAATAATAATAATAATAATAATAATAATAATAATAATAATAATAATAATAATAATAATAATAATAATAATAATAATAATAATAATAATAATAATAATAATAATAATAATAATAATAATAATAGAGCTCTCGTCTTATCAAAAGTTATACAAAAATACAGGGGGTCGAGTGGTCATGCCCATCGGCCCATCATGCCCATCAGCTGATAAATAAAATCTGTACCTCTAATTTTAATAAGGCATCTGTTAATGTAATTTACTCATATGAGATTTCACTGAAAAGCTATAACAGAGATACAAAACTTGATGGGGAAAATGTTATTGCTTTCGATCACGTAACATAAACATTTACTTAGTAATCTCTTCGTTGTGGTACATTTATACTTTCCCAATTTTTTCTGTGTATATCACATGGTGTGTTAAGTAATTGTGATTGTTTATATACAAGTTTATCGAGTTTGCCTTTAAACGAATAGGAAACAAAATACAGTATCACAAATTTTGTTTACAGAATCACTGTTATTAAGATGTTTGAAAACCTTTGTCGCACTCAGATTTGCTCACTTTAATTTTTTCTTTTGCCTATTTTTTTCTATTCTCTTTATTGTTAAGCAAGATTTCAGTAGCTACAAAAAAGAGAATTAATGGATTACAATGCTATACATTATATATTAATCTTTCGTTTACGTAGAGCTTTCAAACGTTTAACAAAAGCAGTAAAATATTCAATGTAATAAGTGCAATGAGCATTATATCAACACAATACTGCTTTCTGAATTGAATATATGTTCTTAGGTGTTCACATTCAATATTAGTACGTGTTTTATACTAAGTTCACAATAGAAAGCGTTAATCATTGGCTAATACGTTCCAGTGCTTTTGAGAAAGTTGAAACATTCAACGACTTAACTCCGCTTTTGTTCCCAGTTGAATATCAAAGTGCACTTTGTCTTCACGTATGGGACATGCAGTGCAAGTTTCCTTTTGTTGCAGCTGCACAAGCGCTGTCTGCAGTAGCACAGAAGTTAGTTTAAGATTAATGGAAACTTTGTTTTAAATCTCACTTAAGGGTATTAAAGCAATTTGTCATTCTAAGCAAATTTTGCCAATGCAGCTTTCTACTATTTATAGTATGCACTTAACAATAAGCAGTGGAAGGACCGTTACTACAAAAAATGATGTTGAGATTTCAATGGAAGCAGAGTTTTAATCCACTTCAATCCAAAAGGGCAGTTTTAGAATAGGTCTTTATCTTTTAAAAATAAAGTAGCTACCCTTTTACCTAACCATTTTTATAAATTATTTTTTTCAAAATCCATTACATCGATGTTGTTTAAAAATCATTTATTTAAGATTTCTAATGACAAAATCCATATCTCTAATTTTTGTGTGAAGAAACCTGTGAGTTCTTTTTCATTTCGAAGTGATTCAGTATTTGTAAGGGACAAACCGTGAGAAATAGACAAAAACCTACTACAAAAAGGGTATATGTGGATTTCGCTGAGGTATACGATGTATGTTAAATAAATTTTGTTGTAGAGGACTATTTCCGATATATTGAAGTTTTTGATTTGAATTCCCAATATTCATATTTTTTTAATTGGAAAATCACTGTTCATCCCTTTTTCTCGCTCTCTGATAGATTCGTTATCATTTTCAGGTTACAATTTTCTTTAATGTATTAATTGTGGGTAATGAAACTTACAAATTGTTTAATATTTTAATATATAAATTAAATAAGAATTAAAAGTCTTTACAAAATAATAATTAAATTTTAACATCCTTTAATTAATAACAAATAACAAATTTATAATTTCCACTTATAGTTAGTTTTATTCAATATTTTAATTGAAGATAACAATGTAACTTTACTAAAAGATGCTGTCGAGATCGTGCAAAGAAGCTATTCAAATAACGACACCCTTTTAAAAAATTGGACTGTCACTTTAACATCTTTGCCTTAAAAACAGTATAAATGTGAATTAAAATTTATCTGGATTAATAATATTTAGAATAATGAGCTGTAGTAGCAAAAATTAGCAGAAGAGAGAGTAGTGAAGGCAGTGTAATTGCAAAACATAATATTTTAGTTATAAGACTACAATAATTTGCAGAGATGTGCTCATCGTGTAACAATCCACCATCAGATACGTAGAGTACTAGCAGTTCAATTTCACTGTGAAGTGATTGTTATTCCAAATTATTAACAGTTTATAATACAGAAATGACCTCCATCGTTAACGTGCGTGAATATATCTTTCCATGGTATGTGATCGTTTAGCTCAACCTGTTGTCAGGAAAACTAATGCCAAGTGAAATGTTGCCCTAAGTAGAACAGCGTTAGAAATTCCTTAACAGTATACGAGAATTCCAGCATATTGTATCATTTTATTTGTATTAGTTACATTTTGTATGCGTTTTTGTTTCGTAATTCTTCTTTTTATCAAAGGTTATTTCCGATTATACCCGAAAACACATATTTACTAATATTTAGTGGCACACATGTTAGCTTGATTCGTATGATTGCAGAGGATTTGGTTTCCTGGTTTTAGCACAACAAAGTACGTACGTTAAATATTACCTGTATCCAGAAAAATGTTCAAAGTTCTTGAATGTGAGAAACTGATGGAGATTTTGGCTCAAGGAAAACTCTTAAAGAAAAGAGAGCAAGGCGCTTGAAAGTTTTGCAACAGAGATTCGAACCGGTTTTCAATTGATAAAATGACAGCGGTGAATTTAACGGGACTTCACTGAGAGTAAAATTGGCCCCACGACTTGCATAAACTAGTTAGACTAACAAGATAAAATTACTATAGTTATTTATAGTCCAAAATTGGCATGTTCCATCTAAGTTACGCGTTGAACTGAATCAAGCGAATGATTGAAAGAAAGAAAACGCTTGAAAATGTGTTCCAATATGACAGATCCTTCTTTTTAATTGCATCAACAGAACAATAATAAAGTAAGAGAAGTCAGAGAAAATGTCTAAAGTAATACAACGGCATATAGGAATAATGCTCCTCTTTTGAGAAAATTCTACATGATACGTACATGATATTTTCCGTTACAGAAAGGCCTAAGCAATAGTAATTACATTCTAATGCAGGCTTTCTCTTGCTTAATTTGCTATCATCACCTGCTACATTATTGTAGTTCTTCATTTACTTCCGTAAAATATACTGTGAATGTTTGCATAGGATGAAAAAGAGCTTCAGATAATTGAAGAAACCTAGTAATAGAAATTATTATTTACCTCCGACCTTGCAAAATTTGGATAAATATATTCCAACGCTGATAAAACATTACTTTTCCATTTGAGTAAAAAGAAGCTTGTTCAACTATTAACATTGGCATCAAATGTGCAATAAATTTCAGTCCAAATTGTTTGATAAAGGTTTCAATATAATTAAGTCAAAATATACCAGTGATGAAACAAAACTATGCAAATAATTATTGTTTTAATTTCCTTAGATAGCTGTCCATTATCGGTGCACTCGATAAAGGAAGTCATGGAATAGCACTTAAATTTCATAGTTTGAATTTTTCCTCAAAGCATTAAGTGCCCGATGAATTTTAGGTATTGATATAAATTAATATTTTGCACGTATTTACAAGGATGTGTTGAATACATTCGTTCCCCAAATGACAACGTATTCGACGTTGAGCTTCTCTATTTTAATTTTGTAGCAAATGAATCGTTGATATTACTCTATAAAATCCATTTTTACCTTTAATCCCCCCAGTTATTGAAAGAGATAATTTAACCTAAAAGCAATAATATGAGAAATAATTCTTCTTGGCTTGAAACGGAATTTCTGTTCAAGCCTATAGAAAATATTTCTAATAGATTTGAATACTGTTTAATACTAAATGATGCTCACTTTGAACATTTTTAACAAACTTAATAATAGTGAGAAGAAACATAACACTTTAACTTTTAAATAATAACCTCGTCTTATAGAACTTTTAAACAGCACGGAAGAGTTAAAAGGCTGGCCCCGTAGCTCAGTCGGTAGAGCACCTGCCTGCCGTGCTAGGGGGACCCGGGTTCGATTCCCAGCGGTTGGGTTGGGGATTTTTCTCCGACCAAGATAATTCCCCATCTTCCCCAAAGTCTGGAAGTATAAATGAATGTGCAAATGTGTGCGTGATCTAATGATTAAAAACCCAATGAATACGAGGTAACACCTTCGATATGTTCCAAAGGAGAACGGCCACCGATGTGACCATTTGAGTTAAAGGCGAGGTATAAATGCAACAAAAAAGAAAGAATTAAAACTAAATCAGAACTAGTATTTGAAAAAAAAGTGTCTCTTGGCACAAACTTTAGAATCTAAGTTTTCCACACTAGTATTCCAAATATTAAAAATCATTAACGTTTTGCTGTGAGCAGTACCCCACGCTGTACTTATCTGTATATCAAAGTATTACTGCACATGGAATACACGTAGCTTAGAAACATCCTTAAAATTATGGTAACTTCATTGTCTACCAACTTGCAAATACAAGAAGGGATTTCAAAAGGTTTTTGGCCCGGCCAGATACTTTTTAGTATTGTAGAGGTAGAATAATATGTTTAAAACTCAGCAGTAGCAACAATTATGTAATTCCAAGCCTTCAAGAAACCTAAGGAGCAATGCCAAAATATACTTACACTCCATATACTACAAGGGTCAGCTTCTCGATAGTTTGAGATAGTAAAACAAATATTCAATATTTGGTACTTGTTAAGACAAAAGTATCAATAATATGTATACATCATTGAAAAGTCTGCCCACCTCGGTAGCGTGGTGGTAGCATGTCTGCCTCACGTTTAAGAGGTCCCGAGTTCGAATCTCGATCAGGGTGAGTTACCTGGATAAGGTTCTTTCTGGGGTTTTCCCTTATCCTGAAAGACGAATGTCTGGTAGCTCTAAGCTCCTTGGACGATGGACACATTTGAGCATCATATCACTCATTTCATTCACCGTCCGTTATGACTTAACGTTGGAGGATGTAAAATTACAACAACAACAAAATGAAAATTCTTGTAGTTTGCAACACTGGAAACGTAAATCTGCGAACTTCTCTATTCTAACAAATATTTATTTTAGTATAACAGTGCGGTGAAGTGTAATTACATTAATTTTAGCCCTGTTATTCGATAACTTGGTTGATTAGGTGTTGGTCTGTGGTCCAAGGTCGCGGGTTTAAATCCAGCCCAGGGGGGACAGTACCAGCTCACTTGATATACTGGAAAATAATAAAACTCTGTAGGACGAAATTCTGGTACACCAGCGGCGCTGATATCCTACTACTAACTAACGTCGTTAACAAACAGAAATACATGGGTCATTCAATAATTAGTGGCAACATTTGAATTAGCAACAAATAAAACACATTTGTATCAGACACATTATTGCAGTGCTTAGCAGTAATCTCCTCCAACATGAACAACTCGCCTCCAAAATCAGGAAGCCGAGGGGTGCGATCCACAGCATCTTGTTGTCCTAATATTCGAACAGACTGCTCTATTGCTGTTATAATTGCCTTGTCTGGCTCTAAAGTGAACTCCTCTAAGTGATAACTTCATTTTTCCTCACTAGTTCAATACAACTCCAACAACGATGCTCTTCCAGCAGTGCTCTAAGAGCATTCACCTGCACATCATCACTTGCTGATTGCAGTCTGCCAGCTCCACGTATTTAATGCATGTCTTCCCTTTCTCTACGAAAAGCCATGGTACGATATGGTACAGTCTGTCTATCACAAGCTTCCAATAACTGTGCACGGCCTTGTCGGGCATTGATATCTCTTGCAGCCTGAGTTTCAATGAAGCATCTTTGTTCATACTTATTAAACATATTTAGAGCACTAAAGATTTAACTTACTACAAATTCTTATTGAATAAAATTGTCTTCAAACTCACAGCTAACAAACATTAGATGCTCTTATCTTTCATTGTTATCAGCTTACATGATTTACCGCTGATAGAGCTTAAATCAGGCAGTGTTGCCACTAATTTTTGAATGACCCATGTATGTATTTGTTTATTTGTCTTAAATTGCTTGTTCAGAATGTAGACTCACAATAAAATATACTTGAAACGTCATTAACATCCAGTGGTGTACAGAAACCAATGCTTTCATAAAGAAAACAATTTACTTCAATTTTAACTTTATTTTTCTGCGATGTTTAACCTATAGTTACATTCAAAAGGATACAATAAACATTAAAAATATGATTCTTTGTGACAAAAAAACAATAAAATAGACTGCGCCTAAGGATTACAAAATTTCGTCGTTCTATATAAAAATAGCATTGCACTAGCATGTCAAATTGCCCAACAGTGAAAGAAGGAAACCAACAAAGTAAAGCAGTCATTTAATCTTATTACAGCTGCTCTAAAGATATACCTTACAGTAATGTTTATAAATGTGCTAGTAAGGAAGGATTAGTACCTCTCGCGATTACCTTGGCCTGTTATAACGGGTGTTAATTATACTTAATTTGCACATCATTAAGCAATGCGGTTGTTTTGTAGAAGCCACATCTCGACCTTTTCATTTTAAATGTCAGTGTTCGCAGGGCAGAGTGTAACCGGATAACAAACTTTCCCTCATAAGCTACATAAAATGTGTGCAGTGCTTTAGCTTCTGAAGTCAGTTCTTATGTCTTTAAACTGCTTCTTGTTAAAGCGTTTCTAAAGTGCAGCGAAACATGTGAATGAAAATAACAGTTACCTATATGTGTTAGGTATTAGAACAGCTTCAAATGAAATGTTTTAACCCAAGTAAAATCCCTTAAAATAAAAACTAATTACGAATACCTGGTAGGGTATTTTTAATGCTAATGCAAAACATAAAGTTAACCAAACAAGAACTCTTAGTTTAGATAAAAGAAATAATATCTTTCTTTCTGGAAAAAAAACCTCTTCGCTTTTGCTACTTTGCATGAACTAATTCTGACTTAACTGTAGGGCAAATATGTCACAGTAAAACTATTTCATTTTTAAGTCGTATACATTAAAGCTCCTTTCAAGTTTTCGAAAGTTTTCGAAATGGAAAAAGTTAGGTATCCTTATCTATAAGGAAACAAAAAATAGTGCTTGAGTACGATTTCTAATTACAGAGAATTTATAAAATAAAAACAAGCGTTACTGGCAATTATGACCAAGGTACGTTGAATTAACATTTTATTTAGATAGTACGCTGTGAAACATTGAGACGGTGTAAGAAAATTAAGTAATAAATCGATAAAAAATTTGTGATCGCTGTTCTAAGACACTACAAAGTATAAATACTTATAATAGTCTGGAGTCCTTCACGACCAAATTCTCTTTGGTCTGAAAATACCATGCTGCTCTCGGATTCAAATCCGGTGGAGGCGACGGACTTTATCAGGGTAAAAAGGCTTCGGAAAAGAAGCAGAGCCTGTAGTCTCATGTCTCAGATTTACCTCAAGCTCGATGAAAAGGGCTCTGAGCACAATTAATATTTTTGGAGTCGAAATCTAGTATAAGCGTTTAAGCTTAACCTTGTATTTAGATAGTGATTATGATAATTGCCTTCTTTGATCCCCCCTTTTAATATAATTCACACTAAAACTAAATTGCAGAACATTTTATACAATTAGAGCTCAGTTTCTGACGGATTCAGGATTAATGTAACTATTATGGTGATATTTATTTTTAGTACGTATTAAAAATTAAATAGCCATATTATCTTTCTATCAGCTAAGAAATTGTAGAATGAATATATCCTATTAGGGCTATGCATTACTTTAATTTCATAAGAAGGTCCGAATGATCAGCTGGAACACAATTTTCGTGCACTTTTTTTTTTATTTTATTTTTAATTTTACGTCCTCCAACGTTAAGTCATGTCGGACGATGGATGGAATGGGTGAAATGATGCTCAAATGAGCCCGGGGTTCATAGAACTTAGAGTTACCTGACATTCGTCTTTCAGGATAAGGGAAAACCCCGGAAAAACCTTATCCAGGTAACTCACCCTGACCGAGATTCGAACTCGGGACCTCTTTAACGTGAGGCAGACATGTTACCACCGTGCTACCGAGGCGGGCTACACTATTGGTTGATAGATCTATACACAAGTAATAATAATAATAATAATAATAATAATAATAATAATAATAATAATAATAATAATAATAATAATAATAATAATAATAATAATAATAATAATAATAATAATAATAATAATAATAATAATAATAATAATAATAATAATAATAATAATAATAATAATAATAATAATAATAATAATAATAATAATAATAATAATAATAATAATAATAATAATAATAATAATAATAATAATAATAATAATAATAATAATAATAATAATAATAATAATAATAATAATAATAATAATAATAATAATAATAATAATAATAATAATAATAATAATAATAATAATAATAATAATAATAATAATAATAATAATAATAATAATAATAATAATAATAATAATAATAATAATAATAATAATAATAATAATAATAATAATAATAATAATAATAATAATAATAATGCTGTTAATACTGTGTTTGGAATAGTTGTAACCAGGTTCTGCATCACAAGTCGAAAATGATTATCATTTCAAAATTGTTTGCAAATATTAACACAAATATAAGAAGCCGAAGAATTAATGTAAAGCATTAATATACTTCTATAACACAGAACAACGTTTTATTGTATTTGATTGCTCAAAACCCAACGGATCCAGCGTCCAGTTCCGCTTGAAGGACGGGTTTAGCATCCTTCAAGTAACGGCAATTGCCTCAAAAAGAGGAAAGAAAAGTTACGTAATTACTCCGATAGCTGCCGCGCGTCGATGCGTTGTCATTAATGAGAAAACATTCTGAGCTAAGGAAACGGCTTCTGTTTTCGATCGATGGCTTCTAGCGTTAAAGAATTTAAATAGAAATAAAAGTGTGTTATGAAAGCTAGTGGTAAAGTAAGACCGCAAGTGGGCGGAGTAAGGAATTTGAAATCCGCTGCGTTAGAATGACCATGAGCCCGAATAACTTGGGCGTGACAAGGAAGCTTTGCTGGCGCTAATGGCACACAATAGCATGCACGCACATCCTTCCACACCTGGTTTTGGAAAGAGTTTTTCATATAACAGGACGCTCTCACATCTCTTAGAACCTTCACAGCAGTTTCATCGGGAAACAGTATTTTATTGAATGTTTCTTGAGCGATTCCATTAGCCAGCTGAGATGAAATTATACATAAACTTTTCGCAGTATACTTTTTTTTATAAGAGGATGATATTGACGTGTTACAGTAATAAAAGTGCTAAGTTTCTCCTTAAATTAATAAAATTATATATGTAGAATATTTAAGAGTTATTTTACTTCCTAAAGCAGAACTGTAATGCACTTAAATTTTCATAAATGTGAAGAGGGGGGCGTAATGAGCGAGTGGTTGTATCTGGGTACAATCCCAAGGATGTAGCATTTATAGTGGACGAAGCGGCGTTCGGCCGGGTTATCTCGGGTTCCTCAGATTCATTCCACCAATTGCTTCATTACTTTTTCTTTTATCCACTTCACTTTCATTTCATCCTTATTTCATCTTATTTCCTCAAATTTACATGGGTCGATCCCCTGTTCCTGGTTTTCTAGTTCCATATCCGTTTACTCCTCGACAGGCCGTTGACTCTAAGGGCTCAACTGTTAGTTCAGAAGGATATAAAGCAACAAAAAGGTATGTAAGCCATATAACATTCAATGCCCCATCATAATCTGTAAGGCTAAAAACTGTGTAACTGAATAATACATTTTTAAACGCTAATTCAAGTTACCAGCTTACTGCCCAATGACCAGGCTCAATGTACGGCATTTCAAAGTAGTACGTATCAACGAAATTACCGAGTGGGATGGCTCAGGCGGTTTCGTCTGTGGCCCGCATTCGGAAGGCCCGGGTTCAATTCCCGTGGCCGACCTTCCCGACCCATGGGCTTTTTCGGGGGTTTTCACGGGTTGCTAGGCGAATGCTGGGTAGGCTAATTACACCTCTCGAATTTCCTGTCATACTATTTCATCTCCATTATCATTTCATATCATCTCTCATCTGGTGGTGGTCTCTTTCAGGGTAGAAGTGTCGGCGGGTATCTCGGCGGTGCATGGCGGGATGACATGCTCTGAGGAAAACTACTTCCTCCTCCGGTAGGTCGGTTGCCGGTCTCCGTTCCTCTGCTGGGACCATTTCAAGACAGCCAGCCAGGGACTTTTGGGGCCTCGAATCGCCTGCCTTGGGACCATTAGGGCTCGGCTGCTAGGCTCGTTGTCGTCCCGCTGGGGGTGAGCGAGTTCGTTGTCCTGCCCTGTCGGGGGAAGTCTCTATCCAGGTCAACTGTAGGGACCCTGCCCTCTGTACTGTCGTGGCTCCTTGGGTCGGCCGCTCTGTCTCCTGCACCTCATCCTTCCTCCCGGGGGTGCCCCCACTTGGGGGAAGAGGAACAATGGGCCCAGCATGGTGGTCTACTTACCGAATCCCATCCCTAAAGAAATACCAACCCCAATCAATGCTGTGTAGACCGCTACACAGCATTTATAATAGTGAACAGTAAAGTGAACATTGACCGTGATACGTAAATTTACTAATAACATGGTGAAAATACCATGGCTTATCAGTTACCACAGGTTTTAAAATTGTCTTATAAGTTATGGAAGAACTTCAGTTTATCTTAAAATATTAAGTGGTCTATATTCACTTTCTCTGAAATGAAACCATGAGGTTGACAGTACTGAACTCCACACAGAAATTCGGTATCTATTTTATCATAGGTATTGTCCCGAGTGGTTTTGAAAGTACCGATAAGTTCACGTGAAACGAAGTCGTGAGGGAATTTATCTAGGGAAGTTCAACATGAGTTGCATTTGTAGAGACTATTTCACGAAAAACAAAAACAAAATTTTTAAAGCAATATGACAAGTTATTTGATTCCCTGCCTACATCAGCACATGAATGAAACTTAACCTCACAAGTTACGGCATACAAATCTTTCAGCCATTTTGACATTTGAAAGTCGCGCTAAACAGTCGACGACCCGTGAGATATATAATCCTTTGCCTGTGTCTGAGGATGCTATAACAAAATAGTTATCACTGTTGTGTATGATTTCATGAATCTGATTGGTATACTTTAACGCGGTCAATATAGGATGATGTCATTTGAGGGAAATAGTCACTGTAAATATATGTTTTCAAGCTCTGTGGATCCATCCCCTAAAAATGTTTATAAGAGGTTAGAAAGAAAATTAGTTCTGATTAAAGAAACTGTTCCCTGTCCCAACTGGAAATGAATCTCGGGACTCTGATTTGAGAAGCCATAACCTTTATTATGAACGCGTTTGGGTTAAGTTGTCAGAAAGAGAGAGCAATAGTGGAGGGATGACCTGAGCTATCTTCCATTCAATACTATGGAAAAGGCATGTTTCTTCCGGTCAAAAGTTTCCTTTGTTGTCAATTTTCATGCTTAAGTGTGCACATTTTTGGAGTAAATTCCCTTCCACATTTGCTCTGACAGATTCGTCACAACACTACGAGCGAGAGAGTGGATACTGCTTTCTCGTTCTAGAAATCCGTGACGTCTTTTCTCACAGAGACTCATATTATTTATTATGAATATTTCACGAAGTAAGAGGGGGAAAACCTACGTCAAAAAACGTATGTTGGATGTGCATGGTTATTAATAATGCACAACCTGCATTATTTTGTAATTAAAATGACAAAGTTGCTCATATTGGTTTACATTTTCTTGAAAATATTAGAGTGCTTGAAAGAAAATGCAATGTAAAATAAGATGACGAGTATTATGAATGTAATTTGTCTAGTAATCGGCATGGGTGACTCATTTGGTTCGCCACTGGGGGTTCAAGCCGAGCCCAAGTCCATAGCTTTTAAGTCTGCTTGATAACGAGGTCCCAATAGATTTACTGGCACAAGGAGATAGAGGTAGATAGGGTCACGGAAGTAACACCTAACACCTCAAGCAATCACAATTGGATCTTTCGTGCGCATACTCCCGAGAGGAACGGATGAGGTCAAAGAACTGCAGGAAACTAATGGACTGCAAGAATGGACAACGCAAGCCAGAGATGCACTTAGTTCCTTAGCAGTTTTTGGCTTGACGATTCTACTGAGAATTACTCAACGGCGGCCTGAACAAACCTCCAGAGAGTAATTCATAGGTCCACCTCCATCAGGAACCTGGGGAAGCTTGTCAGTGAAGAATCAAACGAACATTTTCTGGCGGAGTCAAGAAGAACTTCTAAAACGCAACACTCTGCGCCATCTGCCCACCGTCGTCCAACACACAAACCGAAGTCGTCCTGTTATATGAAAGAGAGAGGCAAAATGAGATAAAATGGGAGAGCGGAGAACCATGGTAGAAGACACTAAATCCAGCATTTGCCTTGACAACCAGGAAGAAACCACTGCTGGATGTAAAAGAACTCCTACAGGAAGAAATTTCATCATACCGGTGGCACTGATATGATCCTGGCAATTTACAGCGTCGTTAAGAATAAAACATATTTTTATTTAATCTCTCTAATGACTACTTTCAATACGGCTAAACTTTAAACCATATAAGTACTATCGCTGAATGAAGGACAACATTAATTAGAGAGTACGTTGCTCTGATCATTAACATAAATATGGGTACTATAACAATGCGGAACCTGCTTCCTAGCAGTAAAATTCGTGAAGAACCAAGTGGCAGTAATGAGATCCTTCAAGAAATTCATGTGCCTCATCATCTTAAAATGCTCTGTTAGTGAAAGCAATGCAGTTTCATAATAACAAACATGACAAAAAGCTCGGACATGATTATCTTAATGCCTCCATTCTGACTGTGCACGTTTTGTTAACATGAACCGTTACATCACAACGATGTAAAGCATGTTTGAAGCTATCTATCTCTTTAAACACACGATTTCTCCTTGTAGAAGCATTACTGCTTATTCTCGCCTTTATACATGGAGTTTCGAAAAGTACTGGTTGAATTTTGTTTACTAAGCTACGTCACCACTAATTTAGCAATGCATTCGAAATGAAATATTTCGATTGCTAAAATTTTCGAAAGGAAAATTATAAGTACACTTAACATTCTGAATTGCGATTATAAAATTTTATATCTACTGATGTTAAATAACAGTTTGCAATGCCTTTTCCAGACATACACAGGCTTATCAACTATATAATTTGTACACTTAAGGCTTTCTACACTTAAGGTTTCTTAAGGTTTTCTTTTCCAACAAGAAGGATCATCAAAATTAAAAATAGACAGAGGAATATGTTTAGGAAAAAGAGCTATTGGGATGCTAAATTCAATTTTATGGAGTAGTAATGTTTTGGCCAAAACGAAAAAATTAATTTATAAAGCATTGGTGGAAAGTGTGATGCAGAAACTTGGACAATCAGCAGAATACAAGAGGATAAATTAAGAGCAACAGAAATGGACTTTTGGAGACGGTCTGCCAGGAAGTCAACAAGGGATAGGATAAGGAATGAAATAATAAGAGAGTTGTTGAATGTGGAAGGAGATGTTATAGAAGTTTTAAATGAGAAACGACTACAATGGTATGAACACATATAAAGGATGGATGATGGCAGATTACCAAAGGAAGTGCTCAGATGGACGCTAGAAGGAAGAAATAGGAAGGGAAGACCTAATGATTAGTGGACGGACAAAGTGAAAAAGTGTATGAAACAGAAAGTACTACTTGATGTAGATGCATTAGATAGGGAGAAATGGAGGAAAACAATTGCTCTGTAAATTTTATATTGTGACACGATTTTCTAGTTGGCTATTACTTTGGTTGAGGTAGCCAACAGCATTGTAGAAACCCCTTAATTAAAAAAGGATTTTCTAGTAGAGCTTTGAGCAAAGGCGCTAAAACTTAAAATAAGACAAGTAGGCCCTCATATGGGCACAATCAGTATAATTAACTAAGACTGATGTGGTCACAATCATTTGTTAATGTATCACTTAAAGATACATTTCGATATGACAGATCAGTATAGAAATATAAAATATCTATATCCTATATTGTATATCTCATCGCGTACGAATTTCACTATTCTCTTTAAATTTGGACTCTTCAGTTACTTACCATGTACTTTCAAACCCTATTTTCAATTTTTAAGTAATTTCTCTCAGGAACGTATTTTGCATTATAATGTGTAATTATGTTTGATACAAAGTATTATTATTAAACAGGTTATTGTTGCCTTTACAATAAATTAAATCAGTCCTTTTGAGATCAGTAAGAAATTACCTTGTGATTAACACTTGTGCGGTGTGTTATCAACCGACAGCGGCTGGGAAAGTCGCTGGCCAATCAAGTAGTAAGAAGAATTACGTCAGAGGCATCACGTCAGCGGCGTTGCCAACAGCAATGGGTTAGTAGAAATTACGCTCATAGGAGATTATGATTTATTCAGTTTAAGTGATATATTCAGAACTCCCGTAGGGGCGGAGATCCGTCCCCTTCAGCTGCTGTGGTGCGAGCGCTGCGGATCCTTAGCACTCGTGGTATCTCTGACGTTACCAGAGGAACCTCGGGCCGAACTGTCGAGCCCCTACCGTCGGGGAGCTGTTCGGATTGGGTTGGACTCGAGGGGGCAGTGTGTCGGGAAATCGGGTACCTCCGGCCAGGTTACGGCCGCCCGGAGGGGGTAGAGGGTTGCCTCAAGTCCCGGGTACTAGCCTGCAGAGCTAGTAGAAGGTGTGCTAGATCACCAGGAGGTAGTCTTCCCTGCAGGGTTGACGCGCGTAAGTAGCGTATCCACTTCCAACCCGTCTTGACGTTGTTGTCGATGGGGGACTTTTTAGGAAACCAGGTATTGCCCTATGGAAAGAGCCCCGGAGTTTTCCATCGCTCCCGAGTAGAAGGAGGCCAGGGTCTTCGGACTTCGGGTAGATCCTCTGCGCATTAAATTTCTTTTATATCTTCCCGTAGGAAAGGGGATCCATCTTCTTCAGCTGCCATGGTGCGGGCGCTGCACTGTGGTATTTCGGTCGTTATTAGAAGTACGCCGGGTCGAGCATCCGAGCCTTCCCTGTCGAGGCGTTGCACGTTTGGGTAGGCTTTGGTGTGGCAGTGGTTCCCGATACCCATGGGAGATATGGGACGTCAGTATAGCTCAGGTGGCAGACGGGGTTGAGGGTAGCCTACAACATCCCGGGTACTTGCTGCAGATCAAGGAGCATGGTGTTCTAGATCACCGAACCAGGTTATGCATATATTAGTCACATAAACCCTTAGGTACGATCGTATCAGGACAATTCGGATCTACAGGGAAAGACACTGTTCATATACTAACCTGCATCTAAATGTTGCCTATATCGCAACATTGTTTTTCTTCCGTAATGTTGGCACTATCAGATAATCAAACTTACGACCCCACACAGCCAGTATCAGTGACCGTCCGGAGAAAAGTCCAGATATAAAAGCTAACCAATGAATAATAAATGAAGAGGGGACGTCACTACCGTCTCTGAAATAGTTTGCTATGAATGGTACAAAAGTAAGTGCTAGACCAATACAATTAAAGTGAACTACAGGTTCGGCGTTTATGTGAGGGTTTCCTTCAACGACATGGAGAGGCAGACAAGAAGTTTTTCTTGTTTACTTCTACGCTTTTATTATACTGTGCTTACTTTTGCACCTAAATTCAACTAATTATTGCCTTAATGGTAATCCGCCAATGAGGACAAGTAGCGTGAAATATTACTCTTTGGCTGTTAGACCATATTTTGGAAGTGTGAAAATATCCTGCCAATCTAGCGGCCAAAAGTGATGGCCAAGAAACAGAGCAGATCACGCTAGAGGAGAGAGGTGCTACAGTTGACATTACCAAAGTCATTATAAACCAATATTTATGGATATCAGTATGCATATATTAGCCAACAAACTAGTTAAAAAGGTGTATGATTTACTACAACAAACCTTTACTTGCTGAGCGTCTTAATGATTGTCTTATACAACATTGTCTTGTATAAGACCACACCTTCTTGAAGCTCGAGTAGTTTTCATGTTTTAAAGTTCTTCTTTTTAACTAATTATCACTAGAGCATGTCCTTCATCACTTAGGAAGTCACGCAAACGAGGTTCGGTTCATTTTCCATCTGTCACGCTAACACTGCGCACTTCCTGAAGACTCTATTTCCTTCCCTTCGATAGCCCATGACTTATGCATTTATTCGCTTTCGTAATGCCTAGATCATTTAGCTTCTTCAACTGTGCTCAAATGTCAGCATTCCTGGAGGAGAAAGGTTTCGACTGTACATCACTGAAAAATAAAAACCGCAGACTTTCCAGACAGAGGTCTTTATGCGTGGTCTCCTGTCGTAATTCTAAGCGCTGTTTCTGCTTCGTAACATTTGATTAGTGGCTTTTACTTTCAGCTTTATGAGATCAAAGGTGATTAATTGGTGACAAGGAAAAAAACAACATTATTTTCTTCTTCCTCGTTGACTAGAAAACTGTATAATTTATGCGTCATTGATATATGGCTATTCCACTGTTTTACTTCTTCCGCGTTCTCGGTATCAGCTATTCCCAAATTCCAAATTAAATTCAAGGTTTTATCTTTGTAAACGTGTAATGTTTGAGACAGGGAGTATATAAATATCACTGCTTTGAACTAACACATATATTTTTACTTTCATGTACACAGTAAGTTGAGAAGATATTGCATTCAATCGAAAAATTCGATGTTAGAAGTTGAGTAAAACATGCTTTGAGGTACCCTGAACAACACGTTAACGCCAGAGGTTCTAGCACACCTTCTACTAGCTATGCTGACTAGTACGTGGGAATATTAATGGCTTCCCTCAACTCCGTCCGGAGACGTACCCGATCTCCCATTGGTATCGGGAATTACTGCCCCCTCGAGTCCAACCCAATCCGAACAACTCCCAATCAGAGAGGGACTGGAATGTTCGGCCCGAGGTTCCTCTAGTAACGTCAGAGGTACCACGAGTGTTAAGGGTCCGCAGCGCCCGCACCACGGCAGCTGAAGGGGACGGATCCCCTCCCCTACGGAAGCCCTGAATAACAAAACTTCTTAAAAAAGTCCATCTACGTATCCAATGTGTTGCCTGTATGTGAACATATAACTCAAAAACGAAAAGTTGGATCCATACCCAACTGAAGTATGTATCATGTTGGCCATAGTAGCTCAAATAGTTAACAAATATAAATAGCTCAAATAGAACTTAACAGTAGTATTCAGTAAAACCTACAAAAACATCCTGCACATATATACAAAACGTTGCAAAGACAGATTTGCAACTAACCACTCACTCTCATATATACTCCCATTTGTAATCCATATTATCGGTTTAAATGTGTACTGTATGAGGGTGTAACAACTGACTAGGATTAATGTAATTGTAGGGAAGTTATCCTAGGTGACGGGGCCGTCCATAATTTATTTGGCGATGTAAACAAAAGCATGTGTACATGTGCGACATCATTGGCTGTTTAGCCTTGTATCTCTCTTCGAATGAAAACTACAGTACGCATATAATTTTTAAAGACTTTAAATCTAATACAAAGTACATAAACAACGTCATATTATTTCAATTATTTTGTAATTTACCTCCCCCAACGTTAAGTCATATCGGAGGACGAATTGAATGGGTGAAATGATGCTCAAATGAGCCCAGAGTCCATGGAGCTTAGAGTTAACCGACATTCGTCTACATTATTAAAAATGCAACAGTCAAACGATAATTAAGAGTGCACGCTTCACATGCGCAGTTTAAAAGCAGGAGGAAGTGCGAGAATCAGTTTACAACATGGCTGCTTCCGTGCGATATGTAAACATCACAGAGGAAAATCGTTAAAAAGTAGCAAAAAACAAATTATTTTGCACCTTGTGTGAAAAATACTCTACTTTAGCAACGGAGGACTTAATTTGTCATTAGAATAAACCGGTGTTACAGCGCGAATTACTTATTAACGCTGCTCGAAGCGAAGTTGTGAAAACGGGCTGGCTTTTCACCCCAGGCAAACATGGAAAAAGAAGCCATTTGTGAAAGATGAATGTGATGAATTTGTTAAAAGCACTGTTCATACACAGCTTCTTTGAAAGAAACGAGCCACCAATAATCACAAAAGCGCTACAAGCAGTAAACAATAATCCTGAATTTCCGAGCTTCCATACCATTCTTCGCGACATAGGTTTTGAATTTGGGAACAGAAACTGAAAAAAAAAAAATAATTGATGAGCGTGAAGTTATATATATATATATATATATATATATATATATATATATATATATATATATGTATGTATGTGTGTGTGTGTGTGTGTGTGTGTGTGTGTGTGTGTGTGTGTGTGTAACATGAATTATCAAAGGAAAATTTGGAAGTGAAAATCGTTTAAGGAATTCGTCCGTTGTCATATTCCAAATAGCACTGTTATTACGCAGAAAGTCTCGTGCCTTAATTTTAAATTTATAAAGGAGGTGAGGTTATGTGAAGAATTCAAATATTTAAGTAATTGAAACCACTGTCCCTTTTTAACATAAAAAAGGAAAAATACATTACACAGTACACATACATTTGCATTTAATGTTAACGCAAAAGTGCTATCGCATAAACTGCTCAAAACAACGAAAACGGCAATTTGCATAGAAGTTCTTTGGTAGTGCACATGTCTGCCACGTGGATATAAACTCGCGCGAATATTACCTCCAATCACAGTCGCCGGCGGAGTAATACATATTCCCCCTTTCTTTACATCGACATGTAAACTAAGGACGACACGCAATGACCGCATATAAAAAAATCATATTGCATCTACAACTAATGACGCAAAGTGAAATACATACACTAAAACTTTAATATAAGCATTATATATGCACGAAAGATCCCAAAATATATATTAAAACTAGAACAATAAAATTGTGTGTGATAAAAAATATAAAAAGAGTGGAACAGTAACAACATTATAGGAAATGTTCAGAATATTCCACTTAAACAAAACTCAATTTACCAACATAACATTAATTTTGAAACAGTTTCTTAATGTGTATACCGAATACATAACAACTTTAAGTGATATGAGGTGACATTTAAATTCTCATGGATCATTGAGGTTTATTGTTCACTATATTTCCATTAAGTAATGAACTAAGCTCACTCGGTTTTTCCAGTTCGTTACTTATTACATGTTACATTTACACAGTGGATAGCAATATAAGCCACCTTGAATGCTTGAACAAGTACTATGGTGAATTTACGAGTTTACTGGACTGGTGCGTGACTACCTCCTGGTAAAACCTTCTGTCAATGCTAAGGTGAAGCTTAATAATTTCTTAATTGTCCTATGACCTGATTATAAATATATAGACATAAAATGGACAAGGATCTAACAGTATGATTAATATACGGATATTAAGACCATCTCCGTCCGTACTTGCCTCATATTTCGAATGGCCCAATTTCGAAATTCGACTGGCGCGAGTTACTGAATGAGATTTTTCTACGTTTTTTTCTCTTATTTTGAAAAATAATCGAGTAACAAACTTCTAATTCATGGGCTGCATATATCACCCATTTCATTCATTTAATTTAAAGGCATATTCTTGTTTAAAATGCGCGAATTTAAAACAAAATGAAAGACTGAAAGAGGGCTGCGAAAGGAAATTAATTAAGGGAAGAGCAGCAAGGCGTTTTTAATTTATTTCTAAGGCAAATATATTTTCTGTTGTATTTAAGACACAAAACAGAACAATTTATTATTTGGATTAATAAGCAACACATTAAGAATGATGGGACCTAAAGTGAATCACTAAAGGTAGCAAAATACTTACTTCATTTTAAAACTGCAGCTATATATAATATCACTTTAATAAATGGATGGCATTTATAAGAACTTACAAAGGATATTTTGAAAATTATTCTAGACTATGGGGCCTAATTTGAAGCTTAAAATATAAACTCTATTGCTCAGCAAAAGATTTATGGAAACTCTTTCCTAAACGTTTTCCAATTTCTGATTTTATAAACACAGTGATGTTTAAAGTAAATTTTGTTACTGTGCTGCTATTAACACAAATTTCGTTTACTCTTTGGTCCAAAATTTTTAAATTTTAATTTCCTAATTTCCATAATTATATTTAACTATAATTTTGGCCCAACAATAATAGACTTTTAAACATATCTAACTGAACTAAACTCCGAAACAAATATGTGTTAGTTGTCTCAAGTACTTTTTGAGATAAGAAATCAGATGATGTGCAAGAACATAACAAAAACATAATAAGGAAAGGTTCTTATTTCACTTGAGAAACAGGTTATCATAACCTAAATTAATAATTTACAAAACGTATTTGTAGCAAACGAGATGGCTCAGTGGTAACCCCTGAGGCTCTCATTTGGAACGTTTATGGTTCAGATCTAGCCAAGACCGTGCTGCTTGAATGAAGTTCTGTCCATGTTTTTCTCGGTCTTCATAGCTGGTAAATTTCCAAAACTTACTGTTCCAAATATATTACATTGCCTATATCATTAGTGTCAATCCCTATATGTCGTATGTGGAAAACAACGAGTGATAAGCAACACGAAAATATGTGTTCCACTCGTATATAAATTATTCATACTAAGTGTAATTCCTCTATTTATTTTAGGTTAATCAAGATAAATTTTTACAGGAATTATCTTCTTACTAATTTGCTTGTAAGTGTAAGTAAAATGTAATACATACGGTTTTAAGTGATAGCCAAATATTTTAAGACAAGGTGACATTGAAATTCCATTCTCTTTGTATGACCAAGAGATAAAGAAACGAATAGTGACCTCCTATGAGAAAAGCATAAGTATTCCAAAATGTATACAAATGATAGAAATTATCTAAAAACTCGTTAACTTCATAAAAAGTACGTATTTTACATAATTAGGGTTCTTTGAGAGATCTATATTTTTGTATGGTAAGATTTTCTCTATCTCGATTTTCCCAGTTATGCAGAAATCATTGGCAATTAAAAGGATTACAGTGGTTTTCCCCAGAAAATTCAAGTTTTCCTTTCAATTTGTCATGAAAATATCTAGTTAGAGCAATTTTGGACAAATTTTCAATATTTTTACACGTGAATGGTAATTTGGATGGAGGAAGCTTTTTAAGATCTACGTGGCGCATCCTGAAGATGCTTAAATATCAAGCGTAGTATCAAACAGATTTTTGTTTGTTGGTTATGTAATTGACAAACCGAAGCACACGTTATTGCGCCCACAACTCTCTTTTTCTGTCTTTCTCAAACACATACACACCTTTTTCTGGGTATTTTTTTATTATTTATTATTATTTTAACAACTTAAAGTACCAATAAATTTAGTCCACTATTCGCATTAGTGCAGGTAAAAGATGGTGAAAATATGATAATATAAAAATATAAATAGCATCACAAAATTCAGTTTATTTCTCTAAATTATCTATTCCTAGTCGCTTCCCCAAATAAACTACATACTATACCCTTCATGTAAGACAATTTAATAGACTTGGAAACAAGTATGAACAGTTTCATAAGTATGTAAAAGCATATTCAGAATAAAACAACTAAATTGTACATCAGATGGTACCATACTGATTTTCTCGGAGTTCGAAACGCGGTTTACTAGGTTGAGAGACAAGTAGCACTTGAAAATGCAGTCTCCTCGAGATGAAAGTGACTGACCTTCCATCCACGTTGGATGTCCTTGGAAAACGTCGCATGGAATGTGTTTTGTTCCCTTAACGGTATACGTATCTCTTGGCAAGCTGTTTTAAAGAAATCACCTTGAAACGCTGGACCGACTGCAATGGAAAAGTCTTGTCACTTTTATTTTCAATGACCTCCCAGAAGTTAATTACATATCGCCCAAAGTCAGTATGTGAATCACATTATAGACACGTTTTCGGATATTCTTGAAACTTTCGGCCTTAGCATCAGTAGTCCATGTATACATATTGTTGTTTTTAATAATTTGGGTGAAGTGTAGGTGCACTGGTTTTCGGATTTTATTTCTGTGAAGTTATACGGATGGTTCTTGCTGTGGTGCCTTCACAGGAAGACTTCATTTAATTTTCCCTCGTTTCTTCTAAGTGTTTTAAACAATTTTCCTTACTATAAATGGGTCATAGAGAGCACACATTGGTAATGTATGAAATAAACTGAAAATTGGGAAAAGAAAACGTTCCAAGCCTGAGCTGGACTCACCGGCAATTATCAGTATTGAATGCTGAGGGAAACCTAGGGAATTCGGGCCCAAATGACCTTGTTGTCGACGGGCCCTAAAACACTACACACTCACTCACTATTCCAATCAGGGAAGATAATTTGGAAAGGTGATAGTTCCAAATAGGTGAAACAATATCAAATTATTCTTCTACCTTACTATCCATTTATTTTTAAAACTGATTTTTAATCAAGGTTTTACATTTTTTAATATTCTTAAAATCTTGATGAAACGATTTTATTTAACCTGAGACTATAAACACTTTCAATTTAAAATCAGCTAAATGCACGATACATTCATTTAACTCATCATATATAATGGATATGCTATTGAAATTTTTATATTACAGATATTTAATTTCTTAGTACAATGACCTATCTAGTTTTAACCAAAACGTTTGTTTATTAATGAACATACGGTTATTTTCTTAATTATACCATCATTTGACCAACATTTATTCAGCAGTATAAATAAATATCATATTATTAGACCCATAACACTACTTACAAATTGATTTTGAATTTCATTTAATTATCTGCAGTGGTTCCTGAGAAAATGGATCATTTACACCAGATATCATTCATAAAAAGCCGTTCAAATCAAAAATAGAAAAACGTAATTCTATGTATTTTCGGAGAAAGAAAGGGCATGGATTGAGTATACCAAAACTGCTGTACTAAACACTAGTACCATTTTTAGAATAAAAATGTCCTCAAGATAGTTCAAGTTTACCACTCCGCTCCAAAGTAAATATATTCATTTTTTTCTGCAAAATGTTCCAAAATTAACAATACATGTTTTAGGTACAGAGAGATTTTGCAGGAATTTTTCTTACAATGAATTAAGAGTCAATTGTAATTAATAAGATTAAAAATGTAATTGTTTTAGTAAATTTCGCCATTTTTAAATAAAGAAAGCAAAGTTCCCGTGCTCTTAATATAATACGATTCCCCTGAAAACCATTAATGAGGAAAAATTTAAAACAAAGAGAACGATGAGGCAATTTAAAGTGTTGTATATTAAGAACTCCTTGGTGAATTGGCATCTGTTCATTCGCCAACAGAAGGAGGAGAGCACAGGACTTTCTGCAACGTCAAGTTTTGATCTTTGGTAACTGACTGATTTATTACCATATTACGTTTTTACTAATTTTATTATGCTAATTGATGCTTGTTCAAGTTTTATTTACTTCAGTAAATATGAATGATAGGTTTTAGAAAAAATAATTACTGGAAATTTTGGCTCGGGCTGTAGCCTTCAATGCTGGTATATGGGAGGGTTTCAGCTGGAACTTTCTGGATACCAACGATAACTTTTGACTTCTTATCTTCCTATCGGTGTTCTCTCCTTGTTTCCTTTCATTTATGTTCCTTATATGCCAGGATTGAAGGTTTAAACAATATAGGTTGGTGATGCTTGCCGTTTGAATGTAGAGTTTCTCAATGGTGAGGTAATTTACTTACCATCTGATATGCGGAACGAATCATATTTACTGATGTCTAGTTGGTGTCTGTGAGAGAGTGTGTGGATTGAGTGGATTAGGGTGGCTAAAATTAGGCCGGATATAACACATCATCTCTACTGCGGGGGTAACTGGATCCAGCATAACACACGTTGGTACAAACGTAGATGAAAATAGAATTTAATTTTATTGCTGGCACGTTGCATTGGCTTATCAAAGTAAACCCTTTCTTCTCTTCCTGAAATAGCAATAACGGAAGTATTCACCGAAGAAGCTCAAGTTACGCCAATTGAAACTATAACTGTAAGAACAAATTAATTTCTGATCCTCTCCAAAACAAAACAAAATACTTTACATCAACTGTACATATTCTTATCATCAGACTGAAAAAGCTATCCTCTCATAAAAAACAAAAGAAAACCAAGAAACGGAGTCTGTGTCCTGCAGTGTTGCATGATTCACAGTACCGGTGGTTTCTAAATCCTAACTGCGTCCATTCTCCCAGATATGGCTTCAATTTATGTTCCTGGTTCCTTCCTTTCGGAGCACTAGGGGTAGAATATCTATAAATAATAGTATCAGTTTAAATATCTTCTACTTCTTTAGTTACCATACGGATTATGTTCAAATAAAAGGGCATGGTGTATTAAAGCGTTTATTTTGTTAAAGTAGACATTTAGGAGTGTCTCTGAATAAATATAATTTTTCCTATAAATAGTTATTCACTTTAATTAAAACTATAAAAGTTAGCATTTTATTCTCTAGCTTTATCCGATTTCTTCTCTTCTCCCAATGTTCTTATTCTCTCTCCAATAATATTTTTAAAACTGTGAATAAAATTGTTTTCTGAGATTCAGGCAGATATTCAATGATATCAAATGTTTACATAATTGAATTAGCTTTCTGCTAAATACTCATTAAAACTAACAAAGTAAAACAAAACTATAAAATAAAAATAAAAACTTATTGCATGATTTCATGAAACACAGAGTGGTTTGGCATATGGTGAGCAGAATGTAGTGAAATTTCAAGCTCATGTTAAGGTTATTTTCCTGAAAGTCTCATTTTTTCATTTCTATTTCACCAAATTCAAATCATAATATTAGTTTAGAGTAGAGTAAAACAATTAAAAATTAATGCAACACTAAATATTCATTTTAATGAAGTGTTTGTAAATAGTAAAATTGCTAGAAAAATACTTCTTAAATGCTCTTTTACACATTTTACCCATAATAAGTGAGACCTCACGATTCCTTAGGTTTACGACACTTATAACTAGGTTTCGGACATAACTTTAGGTTAAGTTTACTTCGATTATGACGGTACGTGTTTACAAGCGGAGAGGAGAGAGTCACCAGTCTCTTGGGCTGCTGAGTTTGTGAATCGCCGGCGTAGTTGCGGAGGTGTGTGATGGGCTGCAGTGAAACCCCATGTGCACGTAACTATTTTCCAGTCAAAGTGCAATGAAGCCGCAATCGTGTCCGAAGGTACTTATAGCTTTGGGAAATGAGATAACATTGGCTAAGTTAAATAAAACTATGTTAAAATATAAAGCTATTATTTCCTTAGTTAATGTATAATATACATAAACATGCAAAAACAAATTTTAAAGATTCATTTCTTGGTTTCATATACGTAGTAGACCATAATACAAACTATATGAATCTAAAATTAAATTACCATAAACATTTATTTTTATTTTGTGTAAACAGTTCTTATTCTAAATTGTATTTGGTTCTGTCAAGTGAGTGTGTTTTAGTAATATGCAAGTATGCTATTAATTAAAGAACATTCATTAATTCTCTGTTTCCAGAGAAATTTCTGTGCTAGTAGCAGGAAAGAGCTTTTTCTACATCTCCCATTACGACAGCTTTCTACAAGCAAGAAAAACACGCCGTATTATACACGCACGTGTCCAAAAGCGAGAGTGAAGTAAAAACTAATAGCTCTAATGGCCACGTGTCGTTTTTCAAAAGGTGGGCTTATTATATTATTTCTTACTGTCGTTTAGGAACGGTTCAGAAAGCCTACACCCCCATTCGCTTACGAAGCAGTGAGATGTTCGGAGTAATACTTTCCCTTCTGGAGTAGTATTATGATCATGCTTTGGGGTATTGCAGTTAACTTACTACTAGACGCAGAGAAAATATAAAATGTATTCTAAACCATGCTTGCTATTATTATGGGAACAATTATTTTTACGTTTTGAAGTGCAGTATCATATTTCATGGTATTTTGGTAAAGTCTTCGTATTTGTCCTATTTTTTGGTAAAATCTGGGCTATCCAGAAGTTCTCTTGGGACAGATTCCTGTGAGTCATATTTAGAAAACCCAAGTCACTCTTTGCAAGCCAGGATCATGAAAAGATGTTTTTTCCTTACTAGCGAAATCAAATGTGTTTTATGCTAGAATAATAGCTATTTCAGTTCAGCCTCAGAAGGGAAAAGAATTAGTAATATTAATTTTGTGTGTGATATTTTTGCGAATTTGAAATTATTATGAGTAATGCTTAAGTGCTAAATTGTTTAAATTAAGTTTCGAAAATGAATTTATGTAACTAATCAAATAATTGAAACGATTATATTTCTGGCTATATGTGACGTAGTAAATAGGTAATACCTAATCACCAAATCTATAATTTTTATTTTGCGAAAGGAACGCGTCATTCCGAGTGTGAAAGAAGATGTTAAGACGCATTCTTACACGCGCTAGTAAATGTTTTCAGTTATTAGTTCATCTTAAAAAGAATATCCTACAGTTTTATGCAAAAGTGTTAATATTGTATTTTATACTTATTTGGTAAATATAAAGCATGCGGAAATAAGTATTCGAATCGTAATATTGTTAAACCACGCCAAGTTTCTCCATTTTAATTCGAGATCATGATTTAAGAAAAGTATAATTACATTTGGCTTCAAAAAATATTTCATTCCAAAGGATATTTAATCCCATGAAGAATATTTCAAAAAAGATAATCAACTTTATTATAGGAGAAACAATACGCTTAGTGACAAACTGTAATTAACATTAAGCTAAGTGTAATGGTTTCACTACCATCAAAATCTATAAACACTATTGAAAGACAATTATGTACACCTATAGCTTAAAATGTAATTTATTGATCCTAGATATTTAGATTTTACTATAAAGATAGTTGATGACTCGTTCTAAGCTTTGTTTATTAAGGAATTTACTACTTTGAAAACATTTCATTCAACCTTTTCACAAGCTAAATGCATGGCCGCCTCGGTAGCGTGGTGGTAGAATGTCTGCCTCACGTTCAAGAGGTCCCGAGTTCGAATATCGGTCAGGGCGAGTTACCTGGATAAGTTTTTTCCGGGGTTTTCCCTTATCCTGAAAGATTAATGTCGGGTAACTCTAAGCTCAATTGATCCTGGGCTCATTTGAGCATCATTTCACCCATTCCATTCATCGTCCGATATGACTTAACGTTGGAGGACGTAAATTACAAACAAACAAACAAGCTAAAAGCACGTTACATAATACACTATAGGGGTACGCTATTTTATTAGTTCCCTGCAACGTATCAGCTTTTATAGTCCAATGTTTTATTATTTGACTATCTATAGCAAAGTCAAATTTCAGTGTATATACTTCTCCATATTGGCATGCAATATGTATGTCCTGAACAATTAATGAATCCTAAGTTTCCAAGAGATGCTTGTTCAGTTAAAAAACAAATCATGATACAATGTTGTTTGTACTTATACATGTAAAATGACTATGATACCTAATGAATAATTAATTAATTTGCAAAAATATAGGCTAACTAATTTGTTATCATTGACACTCCATTCACACCTAGGCACATATATTTTGTGAGACAGCTTTTAGGTTCTGATAAGATTTTTAAATAAATTCAATTGAAAGGCAAAAAATCGAATTGTTCAGTTAGAATTGCACTCAGATAAAACTATGTAGTAGGTGTAAACTTTGGCTCAAAGTTACTAAACTCAAGTTTGCATAAAATCCTTTTCAATATAATGTAAGCATCAGTAATGCTAATATGAAGGTCTCTTTCGTACATTAGAATTTGAAATTAATATATTATTCATGTATTATATGAAGTCATACTCGTTGACCTATGTTAATCGTGGCTAATGTAAATTTACAAGTTATTTATTTCCGGATCTCCTTGTTATTTTCGTGAAATGTCGTCATGTTTAATTTATTTTTCAGATATTTATGATCTTTGCAATTTTAATGACCTGCTGAAACATTAAAACGCATTTATTAAGCTGAGAACGGCATTACAATTTTATGGAAATAAGATTTTGGCCTTCAAGGGATTCAAAAATCCATTCATAACCTTTTATATCATCAACATTTTATTACGAGTGCTCCTAACAGGAAGTGTATGCTCAGTCAATGATAGCAATGTTATCATAGGTAATCTCATAAGGCTTTAAACGTTTATTTGGCGATTAAGACAGTTCCATGAACAAAATGTAAAAAGTTGTATATAGTCACCTTGTCACTTAAGTTGTTTAAAATTAAATTACCTCTATTAACTATCTATGAAATGAATGAACAATCGAATGTGTTATGGGATGCTAACCCTTTCACCTATTTTTGAGAAACAAGTGTTGTAAAATGGAATTTATTAGTTATAATAAATATACATTAAATCACAAAAATAAATGTTACTAACAGTGGAATAAAAATATATTTAACTTCAAAATGAAAACACAATTAATACCCCTTTCCCAAGAGCAAAAGTTTCTTTCCTCTCAAGAGCATAAGTTTATTTTTTATTGCGAAGTTAACAATTTCCAAGATGCCAACTCCTTCTTATTGGTTTGAAATTTCAAATACTTATATGCGCTTCTCAACTTATAAATCGTTAAGTCTCTTTTTTTGACCGTGTTCATAGAAAGACTAATTTTAGAGCCCTCACTACTGACATGCGCTTTAAAACATTGAATGTCGGTTTAGGTACAGTATTTTACTACAAAATATGTATTAATTTTCAAATAATGTTGTATTTTTCATGTCTTTCACGTAGTGCTATTTAAAATATATCATAAAAGGCCATGAATTCCATGAATTGAAGTTTCCGCTATTGTTCTTTTTTGGTTACCCAATGGTTGAAGTAAAAGGCCATTGTGGGATTATGTTAATACTACCATTTCTGGATGTGCTGCAGTCATTAAAACGTAAAATTATGATACTAAGATGACAGCAACAAAGATAGCATAATACAATGAAATTTAGGAGTAGTACCTAATACTAGCGTAGAGAACCAGTTGTCCAAGTTGCCCAGTTGTCCAAAACTCCGGATAAGAATAGTTTATAAAATATTATCTGGTTATATCAACGCATGGCAGTAAAATATGTATGTATGTATGTATGTATGTGTGTGTGTGTGTGTGTGTGTATACCCCATAAGGCAAGTTCGGCCTTTGGGGTAACCTCGCCCCACAACGTGATGATCGGACCCATTTCTGAGCGTAGGCACCCTGAGGGCGGTGTCCATTACTTCCAATGATAGGGTGATAGCGAAGTTGACAGTGAGGCGAGTGGACCTACAGTTTATACCGTTTACTCCAAACCACGCTGGGCATAGGGGACACTTCTCAGCAGCCAGTCAGAAGTGAAGGCGCAGATAGGGACGACTTAATATCGACACCCCAGAGCCGGGAATCAACCTCGGACCTTCAGCACGAGAGTCGCGAACGAAACCCCGGCACCCTTGGCAATAAAATATGATATAATGATGTTTATGATATATTTAACTTGGCTGAGTGCAACAGTAGGCTATCGCACGTGTTAAAGAAGTTGAGGTATTGTACTGCAAAGTTGACAGCAGTCAGTTACTATAGTTTGAGAGCAAGAAATCAAGTTGCTACCAATGCGCAAAAAAAATAAATTTCTTTCAGTATATATTCACTGTAATAAGTAGTTCAGGGTTAATGACAACAGATGGCAGGGTCAACTGAAACTCGGCATTGCAGAGACTTAGACCACCGTTGCACTCAGCCTTTCAAATGAAAAAAATATGTAGTAAAACAAAATTATACATACAAAAGTTCAACATTACTTATTAAACCAGTCCTGCATACAAATGTCACTATTCTTCACCTACTGAACAACATACAAAGAACATAATGGTACATTGCTAAATGCAAGCTAAAGGTACACAGTAGCAATGCTACTGATTGTATCACACAACCATCCAATCCACTATCGTGTAACTGGGATTGTTCTCGTCTATACCGGAGCAAAGCAGTGAGCCACTTTCCTAACCGCATGACGTCAGCATTACGTCATATCTATTCAATCTTCACTGTCGCATTCAATAAGAATTTATCATTTATAATTTAGGCGTGATTAATACTCTATGGCATTTACATATATTGAATATATCAACTTTTCTATTTTAACAAATGCATATAAAAGTAAAGCAATTTGTAAAAGAAAAACTGTTTTGAAATGTAGTATTTCACTTTAACGACAAAGTTACACTAAGATTTGCCTCTTAAATTTGATAATTACGCTTTCATATTATACGATTTCGAATGTTAAGATAAAAGTCAATTAGATATGAAAACTTTCTACCAATAACAAGCACCTTCTAAGAAGTCAAGGGTAGTTCTGAATTCTTTATCGATAGTAACTTTTCTATAAAACTCTGCAGAAATATCTGATAAGTACAACCTGGAATAATAAATGAGCACGATTCCGAAATACTCAATTCTGCAATTTCATTAGGATTGAGCATGAAATTGCTCAACGTCATGCACAGAAAGGTATCGTATAAAATATGCTACATTGTTACATATACTGACGGCATGTTAATGCTCAAATGTCAGAATTAAACCTCTGATTGACTATAGTGGGCATCCGCATGCATAGGAATCGTGCATTCCTGGTAAAACCTTATTTGTTTATCTACTTCAATTTAACTGAGATAAATGTTTGCCTAAATAGTTCCGTTACACGGTTTGTTATTATGTAATCCTCCGTGGTCTGGAGGTAACAATGTTGGACTCTGCTCATTCTGGTCACGGGTTCAAGCCCGGCGGAGATTGTTTTTACCGGGCGCAAAAGTTCTTAGTATGGCTTTCTTTGGAAAGGAAGCAAAGCCGGTGATGCACATTCAGATTTTTTCTTTCCCGCTTAATATTCAGTGGAATACATAAGGTGTGCATAAATAAATAACAAAAAAGTCGTTATAGGCTGGCCCCGTAGCTCAGTCGGTGGAGCATCTGCCTGCCGTGTTAGGGGTCCCGGGTTCTATTTCCGTGAGGATTTTTCTCCGACCAGGATAATTCTTCATCTTTCCCAGAGTCTAGAAGCATGAATGAGAGTGCGAATGTGTGCGTGATGAAATGATTAAAACCCAACGAGTATGAGTTAGCACCTTCGATATGTTCCAAAGAAGAACGGCCGCCGATATGACCATTGGAGTTCAAGGCGAGGTATAAATGGAACAAATAACAAAAAAGTCTTTATAGATACAAATACAAATATACCAGCCCTTATGTCCCGTACTGTTTCCATGACTGCAAAAAATAAATAAATAAAATAAACAGCTTGATAGTTGTAGCACTTTCAATGAATGAGAAGTATTGAGAAATTTAAAACAATAATACCGGATATCTCGCAGACAAAAATTTATTTTCAATAAATTGTGTTTTAGAGAGATCTTCACTCTTTTTTGCAAGTTTTTTTTTCATCTCTAATTCATTACCCGACTAGTTAAATAACATTATATAGAATTGTTTCTAAATTAAGGGAACTTAAAAAGCTATATCTAGAAAATCCAATATACTTTCTGTCAAGCAAATACCTTAAACTTATATTTTCAAAATTTTAAGACATTTTTGAGAATGTTAAAAGGTACAGTAAAGTTTCTATATGAAGGGTAGCTTGGTGGGTGGATATTCTAGAAGTTCTTCGTGACGAATCTTTGGAAATTGATGAACTTACATTTAACCAATTTTTCCTTTTTTGTCCACTCAAATAGACAGTCACACAGATTTATACATAAAGGCCTTTTTCTAAAAGTGTTTTCCTCTTTTAGATTGTTTTTTGGCTCCAAACAATTGTTAACCGTGAGATCTTGGTATCGAATTATCGGGCAGAATGCAATATTTACTTTACTTATTCTAAGGTGTAGTACGGAAGGATAAGCTTAAATAAAGGCAAAAAGGGAGAAACAGGAGTTGAATTTATGGTAAACGAGAATAATAAAGTAAACACTTACAGTAAAAATGTGGCCAATAAATAACTAAATATTAATTCAAACCTAATAGAAAAGCTCCAATCTTCTTGTATCGGTATCAAGTCATCAGTGGTGAAACTTCGTTATTAGGTAGTGTTTGAGAAGTTTGGCTGTTTAAAAGCTTTTAATATAATTTTATTGGCATGCTGTAAGTATTACTGATAGTAATAAACTAAATAATGAATTTGAGTCATTTTTATTTATATTGATTGAATGCGTTTGCGCATAACTGTAAATTACAACAAATATAAGATGAATTAAAAATACTTCTAAACGTTCTCAAAAAATAAAAATATGTTAGCATGGCAATAAACCTTACTTGCAAAAATAAACGAATTCATGTGGATGCTTAAATGCATGTCCAAAGCCATATATATTACTATTGCTTCATATTTCTTGGCATTCAAAATAAATACTTGGATATCTGTGAGTGAAATGAGTTGCTGATAAACAGATGAGACTAGATAATGCTATTTAGTAACTTCAGTATAAAACTAAACAACATACAAGTCAGGTGATTTAAAGGCCTAGAACAAGTGCCTTACACACATATACCTCATAACACCACTATGGAGAGTGGTATAAATGTATATGTTTGTGTATATTTATTATATCTTAATTATTATCTATGTCTCACCGAAAACATTCTTTCCGCGGTGTTTTACGCTATTTTATTTGAGAAAAAGATTTTCTCTAAATACACTTTACATTTCTTCAAACCTGTTGTTTGTGTACCACTGTAAAATTACTTTTAACAGTGGTTAAGAATATCTGTGCTGAGCACAAGCAAAAAGCACACTTTTTAAACACACACGAAGAGTCACCTAGTATCGATGTAGAGAACCGATACTCTTATCATGATTCCACATCTGATAACTCAGAAATAATATCCTGAAGTACAGGAATGTCACTTTAATGATAAACTAATATTTGAAAAAGTGTTGTTAAGAAAACTAAGGAGGAAATAGTGAAGTACTTTGTGGGGAAGTGACAATCTTACTGAAACTTTGATATTGCAGTGAAAATAAAACAAAGAATCTAAAATATTTTAAATATGCATGCGAAGAAGACAAACAAAATATACAACAAAACTTTTAGAAAGAATGAGCAGAAGAAGGGCAACAATAAAGCTGATCAGGAAAAATAAAGCAATCTAGGAGAAACCAGACTAGATATGCACCAGGAGGAGCAGTGAAAGGGAAAAAAGGCTTGGTAAAGGAAGATGCCATATGGTAAACAGTGTTTTTGGATATAAAGAGGAAAGCGAGGAGGGAAGAATGGAGGAAACTCTGTTATTCATGAAGGAATAACGTTGAGTAGAACATTTATTGGCTGTCTAAGAGGCGCAAAAATTATGAAATGAAGAGACAAATGAACTCTATGTCCGTTGATACAACCAGATGTTCATCCTAAGGTCTTATAAAACCTCCAATTAAAAACCTTGAGCATGCAGCTTGACCCAGCACATTCGAACCTGGTCGCGCAGAGACAGGAGCTGGGTGTAAACAGCAACATGGTGTAATAGCTTCTGTAAGTTTATTTAAAGTTATATTTGTTGTCATATTGATTGCCTAATGTTTTGGCTTTTTGCTATTACACTTAACCTTTATGTAGGTACGTAACCTCTCAGTATTTTAATACGTAATAAAATTCTTTAACCACTTCTACAACGGAATGACAACAATGACAGGAACAAGGCGTCTTGCATAGAAAATGAATAGGCGTTTTCTCTGCGGCGATAATTTCAATTTTTATTTCTATCCTGTAGTGGAAAGGCGCCTGGCTGTTATGATCAGGTTTCCTACCCACGAGCGACATTCCAAGTGGGCCGTAGACTTTTCACTTTCGGGAGGGATCTCTTCACTTTCTACAGAGCAGGATCTGTGTACTGCTCTTGACCTGCCGTCAAGGTTGCCTACTTTCATGGCTACTGCACTCGCGCTGCCCTAACATACGAATAATATGAAGAAAATCTCTGAAAACTTTAAACTCGCCGATACTTCTTCCACAAGGATAAGGTCATCTGGTCTACTCCAATTACAAAACGTTAAAATTGGTTTTCATAACGATAAGGACCCTCCTTATTTCTGCGACATTTGTATTGATATATAGTGAAATGAAACTTTTGGAAGCCTTGCATTTATCTCTTATTGCGTTCTGAAAATACTTTTTGTGATGCTATTTTTAGGAAAACGGCCAAAAATATTCAACTCGGTTATCTAGAGGTTAGAATAGAATAAGTCTCAACTTTACACATATAAGCTACGAATTTACTACCTGATTTGAAACATAAAAATAAAGTTATACAAAGTTGTCACACTTTCAACAGATTATCAGTACAATTCATAGGAAACATTATGGCGAAATATAATAAAATAAATGACAGTAAACTTGTACCAAGAAATAGATGTTCCTTTGCATTTTTATGGTGAAACTTGGGGAGTTAACTAATAGCCAGAAAACCAATAACAGAATTCAGAAATATTTTCTTGAGGAGTTGTACAAGCCTTGATCAAATGCAAATTGAAGAGATAAAAGTGAATAACATACACACATGATAACATTATATTGCAAACAAAACTTATGCACGAAACAACACAAAACTAGCATGTCAGTACAGAGCATTAGGATATGGAAAGCTAGAAAGAGATGCTGTAAAGTCTGAATAGACCTTTTAAATATATTAAAAACTTTCTATAAATACAATTCCATTTATGTAGAAATGATAAAGTATTAAAACTAACAAAAATTAGAATTTTCTTCCTTCCATTCCATAGAGATGATGCTATATTTGAAATATTAGAGTTGCAAACTGAACAATAGCTGCATATGAGTAAATTTCAACTTATAATTTCATTTTCTTTTTAGTTACTTTATTTTTTTCTTAACATTTACTATACGTTTGATATGTTCACCTCTATTTTAATACTATGTGCCAATTATTGACCAAGCGAAGACCTTTACAATTACTTTTATATCCAAACATTTTAACCAAATATGTTAAAATGTTGTTTAAACTAGAGTTTGTGCAGAATTTCGTGATATTCAAATAACAAAGCACCTGAGAATTTAATATGGAAAAATATCACAGATAAGCTATTCTTAAATCAATCAATACCTTCCGAAAATTCGTTAACAAGTATCCAAACAAATATACAATAATAAAAATCACGTTAACCTAATTGAGAAAATCAGTACATTTTAACCCAATCTTTATGAATACAAAAATTTCTGGCAAGTCAATATTTTATTCTTTGTATTGTAATTTTCTTTGTAGTTTCATGTAAATTAAGTGGTAGAGTTTTTGATTCATTATCTCTTTTGTTCTTTGTTTTTTAAACTCAGAATTTTCATTTTCATGCATTTAAGTAATATAACTGCCTTCTACGAATACTACAAGTCCCATAACTCAACTCAGTTGAATCATTTTATAATGACAGCGTAGATTTGTTCCCAATCAGCTATTGTCCCTACTTATACCACTTTGTTTTTATGCTTAAATATTTTACACTTTCTAAAGTATACGATTATGAAAGTATAATACAATACACGTTTAATTGCATTATTATGTTATCCCATTCTTACATTGTATACGCGAAAATGTAATTTATTGAATCTCAGAAATAAAAAAGCAACTGGCTTGACGCGATTTACAAAATACGAGTATTTCCTCTATTCTTTAACATTCCTTATGAAAGGCTCGAGAAGATAAAAACAGAAAATGAATAGTGTAAACAACTTGCAGCATGTTTTTCCCTAGTGTAGATAGCTACATAAATCCAGGTAGATTAAAATTCGGTACATGAAAGCCAACGCCGTTTCACTTTTTCTTTTCTGTCTTTCTTTCTACAACTTGCGTAACAATAAGTATCGTTTGTGCCGACAGGATAGAGAAAGTTGCATTTAACCAAGAGAAGGAAAAACTGAGCTCCAATATAGTGGAATGAAACACTTTGCACATTTCTCTGAGGATTTTTACCCACCTTTATTATCCTCAGAAAATAAATATTTTAGTAAAAAAAGTTTAGTACCAGATATTCCAGTAGTTAAATGAATTTACTTCTTTTTTCCAAAAATATTTCCATTATTTATTTGGATGTATTTAAAATTGCCATCAAAATGTGTGGTGAACTTACTAGTATGCGTCATTCTGATTTAGTTATTATTTAACCAAAATTGACAATTTGTTACACGTTTTGATGCGAGACTGTAAAGAGAATAAGAAAGTAATGATAATCGAAAAAGCAGAAAAACGTTTGAATAGCTCAGAATGTTTTATGTAAATAAGACGAAAATTAGCGTACTAAATATGTAAAGAGTCTCTTCAACCTTTACGATTAAAAACTTCATATCATTAACAATAATAACAATAATATTTTATTTGAAGTTCAATTGGAACTTATAGCTTATTAAACATTAATATTTTGCCTCGCTGAGACATACAGTCCAGAATGTACTTATAATGATCTGCAGGATAAAGCGCTACATAATGAGCATTTGAACAGTTGATAAATGTTGGGGTTGTCTGTGGATTCGATTGGATTAGATTACGCTACGAAGAGATTCGGCTCCGAAAATTGTAGTTTATTGTGCTTATGCAGCGAGTGAGGCAACCCAGGGAGAAAGGATGAGGTAAGAGGAGACAGAGGGCGGCCGACCCAAGGTGTCACGACAGTGCAGATGGCATAACCCATCACCTTTACCATTTTAAACTCCGCGGCAGCCAGCACAACCGGCCGACACCCGACTGCGGTCTGGAAACGGCGCCACCAGACCGCACTGGAAGAAGTTTTACTCAGAACATGTCTCCCTCTCATACACCTCTGACACATCCCCAACACTCAAAGAGAACACCAGTGAGAGATAACGTAAAATAGTAATGGAGATGAAATAGAGGGACGGGAAATGCGGGGGATGTAATTTACATACCCAGCATTTGCCTGGAAACCCGGGAAAACCTCCGAAAAGAACCCATGGGTCAGGTAGTTGGGCCACGGGAATCGAACCTGGACACCCGAATGCGGACCATAGACGAAACCGCAGCCATTTGTCTAGTTGTTAGTGTAGTGTCGTAACACTTTTGTTTTACTTTATTTGAATATGACACGTGCAACATTATTACACGTGACATACTCAGTATCTTCCACACAAGTATCACTATTTTGGGAGGAGGTGTGGAAAGTCAGATTTAGAATTACACCTTACAAACAAATTGCAAATTTCTTGCTTATGTTTGCTGTCTTTTTATATGTAAATTGAGAATATTTTTATCGATGCAAAACGACTGACTCAAAATGAAGTCTTTGAATGAAGGTCAGGTATAAAAATTTATAAACTCGTTGTAGCTCCAGACCCTCTCCATTGTGCATTTACTTCGAGCAGCTTGAAAAATTATGATAATCTGCAAAATTCCCTGAAATCTTGCGAAGTTTCTTTGTCAGGAGCTTATTTAGATTCTCTAAAATATGTAGTAGTATCATTAATTCCTACAAAAGACGCTTTAAAATATCCTGAAGCAGAAATTCAAAATAAATAACTAGCAATTATCATTGAATTAATTTCAGCTTTAGTGATGGAACTATAATCTTCAAGTAAATTATCTCAAATATTTTAATAAACATAAGAAGACTATGTGCTTAAATCTCAAACTCTAGTGCCCCAAATTATTGGTGATTTAACACAATGTATGTGTCATCCTGTTCGATTGGAAAGTTTAGGTCCAAGTATACCTTTTTATTCGCCGTGGCCGAGTAATTAGACCGCTCGCCTCTCACTAAGGCTGCCTTGGTTCGAACCCAGAGGAATGTTTGTGGGTTTTGTGCTGGAAAAAAATGACCCCTGTGGGGATTTTATTCGGATTCTCCGGTTTCCTACAACAATCAAGTTTACCTACTTCTCCATCATTATCTTTGCTTTCATCCATTTCGCCCTAATTGATATAATTTTATTTCTGACTCTCATTCCAGAATGGGAATGATTACTCATCCTAACCACTCGCTTTGATCCATAGTTTGTTCCTCAGACATCTGACCCCAGACATCCTTTTATAATTCCGGTGGAATGTAATTTTCGAGATATAAACAATGCTGAATTATGTTAGATATTGAAATAATTAAAGTGCTCTCTTTAAATGAGCAGTTGCATATAAATACACATTTTTATACATACAGTTACTTTGGGGCCTATTAATCCTGATCACATAAACAAATACCCATGTTTATAAGAGGGTGATGCACATTATTTACAAACTATTCATACAAAATTTTCCTTTGAGAAGTAATAATTACGTTTATATTTTACGAGATATGCTTATTTTATATCCTTTCATTTGGATTACGAACAATTAAGAACAATGTGGCTTCAAGGCAGGAAGGCCATGTGCTGATCACGTCTTTATTTTACGGCAAATATTAGAAAAATGTAAGATGGAAAATAAAGATGTTGAACTCATCTTCATTGACCTTGACAAGGCGTACGGCAATGTCCCCAGAAAATTACTGTGGAAAGCATTAGAAATGGCAGGAATAAGCAAGTCTATCATACTTGTAATTAAAGAAATATACAACTCCTGTCAAGTGAAACAAGAAAAAAAATTGTCAAAACCATTTTATACAAGCAAAGGGCTTTTATAAGGATGCTGCTTATCACCCTTATTATTTAAAATGTTCATTGATGTAAGCTTAAGAGACTGCACAAAAAATGTGGAAGAATGGGCTAAAAATAAGGGATAATATATTTATCTCTAATCTGTTATTTGCCGACGACCAAGTAATTGTCACCCTAGATATCGAAGATGCCAATTAAATGTGTAGGAAATTAAAAGAAGAATATGGGAAGTGGGGGCTGAAAATAAATTTGAAGAAAACTGAAAATATGACACCTGGTATTGACGATATAGATATTGCAGAGCAAAAAAATAGAAAATCAAAAGTTTCAAGTATTTGGGATCGAAATTATATCAAGGAGGTTCGTCAAAATTATAATAGACAGAAGAATATGTTTAGGAAAAAGGGCTATTGGGATGCTAAATTCAATCTTATGAAGTAGTAATATTTTTGCCAAAAGGAAAAAAATTAATTTATAAAGCATTGGTGGAAAGTGTGATGCAGAAACTTGGACAATCAGCAGAATACAAGAGGATAAATTAAGAGCAACGAAAATGGACTTCTGGAGAAGGTCTCCAAGAAGTCAACAAGGGATAGGATAAGGAATGAAATAATAAGAGAGTTGTTGAATGTGGAGAAAGATGTTATAGAAGTCTTAAATGAGAATTGACTGCAATGGTATGGACACTACTAAAGATGGATGCTGACAGATTGCCAAAGGAAGTGTTCATATGGAAAAAATGGGAAGGGAAGACCTAATGATGGACAAAGTGAAAAAGTGTATGAGACAGAAAGGACTACTTGATTAGATAGGGAGAAATGGAGGAAAATGATTGCTCTGTAAATTTTATATTGCGACACAATTTTCTAGTTGGCTATTGGTTTGGTTAAGGTAACCTACAGCATTGTAGAAAGCCCTTAATTAAAAAATGGATTACGTATGGTATAAAGTATTCCCCTATATGTCATGTTTTAAGCATTAACAATATGTACTATTACTTAAATGAACCTATGACTTATTATTTTATAATGTTGGTGACATCAGGGACCATCAGCATAAACCCACCACCATAAAGATGCTGATAATATGAAAAGGCATAAAATAATACTTCCTTCCAATATGCACCTTGTATGGAAAGATAAAATGTAGTAATTAATCACCTTCAGGCTGCATAAAAGAAACAAGAGGACCCTGTAAATCCTGACTGAGACAAGTGCTAATTAGGCTAACATTTCATTCATTAGGTTAAAGCAATGCAAGAGCAGCCTCGACGACGACGACGACGACGATGATGGTAATGAATGATGATGAAAATACCAATAATCTGAGAAACATAATTTTCTTACTATGAAATGCTTTGAACTGTTTGCCGCAGCTGTTGCTCGTGACAAATGTCACAATATTACTTTTCCTATTTTTATTCATTTTTTCTTCCCAGCAGTTTCACCAACTTAGAGAACCCACAACCAGCCATGCCTCTCTGAAATGCAACCTTGAACAAATGCTTGCACAAACACATTCAAATTCATATACTACTTTCTTTTATATTTTTTTACTTGGTTGTATGCATTTTCAAAACAACTGTGAACTTCCTGAATGAAAAATAAAAATTGTTTATTTTTTACCTTTGTTTTTTTTCTTCAGTTTATACTACTTGAATTTAAAAGAGAAAGTTTTTTTTTTTTATGTTTTATGCAACATTTATAACTGAGTTACCGTGCTCTACAGGCGTTAAAATCTTCAACGTTAAAATTCTTTGTCTATGCATGTATTGAAGTTTCCAATACTACAGTGCTACACTGATATAATGATGTCAATGTTGCTGTGCCACTCATGCAGTGAAGTTTTCGATATATAGGTTGTTGGTCTACGCTTCAGTGATATCTCAATACTAAGGCGGTTGCTCTGTTAATGTTCTATTCATGCATTGATGTCTCCAAAGTTCTTGTGTTATACGTGCGTTGAGGTCTCCGATGATAATGCTCCTTGCAGTTACTGAAAATAAGTTTGTTGCTCGTAACTATGTATACGTTCTATACGTACATAAAATGAGGTCCCATTTGTTTATGAAAACAAACCTCTTGATGCCAAAATTTCATATGCATATTAGATATTATAAGTGTCTGATGAAAATGGGACTTAAATGAGGGATATTTTAACTTTCGCATTTTCCCAAAACTGAAATTATAACCTTATTTTCATATTATCCACAACACCAAGGTTTTAGAATTATACATGTATTAAAATATGCAATAGCAAAGCTGGTAGGTTGAAGTTTCCAAGACTTCAATTCTAACATTGCATTACTATATGTGCGTTGAAGTCGTAAACCAAAAGGAACAATGTAACAATAAGCACATAGAATATCAACTATCGCGCCTACCGATTTAAGACACGCCGGGTCGTTACCCTCTCTTCTCTCCCCAACTCCTTGAACTGCGGGTTGCAGTACTGCGCGATGACCGTGTGCCAAAATGTAAGATCCCTTGGATCATGGACAAAAGAAAAAAGAAACAAAGGTAGTAGGTAAGAAATGTTGTTTGCCTTTTGGCACTAAACTTGGGTGAAAGATTAAGGTTTTGCCAATCGAAATTGGCGGTAGGTAGTCCAAAAATTAAAAGAAAAAAGTAAATGGAGGGAATGAAGGAAAGAAGAAAAGAAAGAAAGAAAGAAAGAATGAATGAATGAATTAATGAATGAATGAATGAATGAATTAATGAATGAATGAAAAAGAGAGAAAGACACGAATTGAGCGATGAGCTGAAAAATAAGGCGCTCTGTGTTGCAGATATAAAATTAAAGCCTCTCTTACACTAAAGAGAACGGTATATGTTATCTTACTGTGCCACCAAATATTCTAAGAAATATAAGGTTTGAAATTAAATGTAAGGCTGTTGTTTTCGGAAGTGATGAAAGAGAGCCAGAATGAAGTATTGTGTTTTATCATGTGAATAAACCAATGAGGTTCGGAGCCAAAGCAGATAAAATTATTTACTTTTTGGAACAAGTGTAGTTTCAAATTTTTACAACAAATAATTTAAATAATTATGAAAAAGTAACTTCGAGAACTATGCGATACCATCTATGTAGTTGTTAGTGGTCCAAGAATGAATAATATTACATAAGAATTGTGGCCTTTTATAGAAGGATATCTTGTTAAGATGTAACATATGTTAAATATATTTTATAATAATGTAAAGAGATCCAAAGAAAAGAACTAAACATTTGAGCAGTAACATGAGACTGGAAACTTACCTTTTGAGAATTGTATCATTAATTAAGGGAGAAAACTCCTACTCTAGACCAGAACAGAGTTAGAGGATGCATGTTAATCACAAGCCTATGAGAAATGCAGAGCGGCAGAAAGACTTTTTCTTAGCATCCAATGCTAAGCACAACTGTTTTTCTTTCAGACATGGGGATGACTGGAAACATTTGAGAGATATCTGAAGCTATAAAACTCAAATTTGCTTCAAAAAGGTGAAGAATATAGTGCTCACTGCTAGCAATATTTTATAGGTTCTTAAATGTAAAACTTATGATTGAACTAGATAAACCAAGACAACTATATTTGAAATTGTCATTTTAATGGGTGCTGCTTTTCAAATTTTAACTGGTTAATACTAAGAGGTAGAACGAAATCTATGGAAAAAAATTTGAGTACAGATACAAATAAGGGGAAGATGAGAGCAAAGTGTCGATGATGCGAAGCACTTCCAAAACACACGTGAAACGGAATAAGTTGCTAAAATTATTTTAACAATGAGTACTCTGCCAGCCCGCATGGTAGCGTGGTGGTAGCATGTCTGCCTCACGTTCAAGAGGTCCCGAGTTCGAATCTCGGTCAGGGTGAGTTACCTGTATAAGGATTTTCCCGGGGTTTTCCCTTATTCTGAAAGACGAATGTCGGGCAACTCTAAACTCCATGGAACACGGGCTCATTTGAGCATCATTTCACCCGTTGCATTCATCGTCCGATATGTCTTAACGTTGGAGGACGTAAATTACAAAAAATACATAAATAAAAATAAAATAAAAAGTACTCTGTCCCCTAAATAGCTGCAGCATCAGGTCTCTGAACCAAGGTATTGAATATCAGAGGGCGCTCTTTATCTAAAATGAGTAGGAATCATAACAGAGCTATGTTGTTTACATGCAAAACAAAATATTTCAATGTTGCACATAAATTAGACTTTAAATTACTTTGGTCAAAATCAACAATAGCTTTAAAATGGGACAATAAAGGAAAGGATAAGTTAGTTAGTTACTAACACTCCCCACATGGCAACCTTGGCCTTCGGGGTAACCTCACCCCACCAAGTGATGACCGGACCCATTTCTCAGGTGGAGGCACCCAGAGGGCGGTGTCCATTACCTCCGATGATAGGGTGATAGTGAAGATGGCGGTGAGGTGAGAGGACCTACAGTTTTTACCGTGGACTCCGAACCACGTTGGGCATAGGGGATACTTCACGTGTGCTAGACAGAGGTGAAGGCGTGGATAGGGCCGACTTAAAATCGCCAACCCCAGAGCCGGGAATCGAACTCGGGACCCTTAGAACGGAAGCCGCGAACGAAACCACCGCGCTACCCCGGCGCCCTAAAGGAAAGGATAATGACAATAATAAAAAGATCCACTCCTACACTAGTAAAAGGATTTCACCAAACCTGTCGACGCACGCTGTCGAAAGAACTCTTACACAATAGGCACTAACACAAACCACCATACTCGGCTTATGACCGTGTCAAACACCGTGACTATGCTTTTCTTGTAACAAAGGGTCAAGCACCTGTAAAATATTTTCGTCATAGAAAATAATAGATAATAACACAAATCTATGTCTATGGCTAAACAAGGTGATTAAGGCTTGACATTTCATTCTTAAACCTTTCTATTTTCATACAGCAGAGAATATAAAAAAGGATCCGTGTTCATTTTCTACCTACTTCCCTAAAAATGTTTTTACTAAAACCTACTTTTCTACTTGTTTTTTTTAATCGAAATAAACATCTGGAAAAATGTTTTAATTATATATTTTGTTTCAAGCACAAAGGGAATGCATTAGAATTAGGCGATAGTAAAATCCATCGACATGATGATTTTGAAATTCCTTTCTATTTGCACGACCATCAGAAACCTATGACTTTCTGTATTCACTTTATACAAACTATATTTACAAAGTATATTACCCCTTGTGTATTAATTTGATACAATTTCAGTGGACATGCATACACGTACACACAAACCATTATAGGATACAGACGGTAAAGCCAGCTTTAAAGAGTTGGTAGTTATATGATGGCTTTCAAATTCCATGCTCCTTGGATGACCACGACAAAGAAAACCAAATAGCGACTTCTCAGGTGAGAAAATATAACTATGTGAAAATTCAAATAAATAACAATGAATATCTGGAAAAAGGATTTCTAATAAAGTATGCTTTAAAGAAATATAAACTTTTCGGAATGAATGATTCTTAAGATTTCCCAGTTATGCTAAACATTTAGAATGAAGAGGATGTGAAGACCAATCCCGGAAAAGTCACCAAATGCATTTTGTTTGACATTGAAATATATTAAACACGTGGAATCGTTAGAGCTAGAAAGCGTAATTCTTTCCATGTAAAGGGAAATGTGATGGAATATTTTCTTCACTAAGTTTCATATTTAACTGAGTTTTTGAATTGTGCTGTACAAGAACACAAATACACACACCTAATGCCCGTGCTGATCTTTTCCCAAAAGCTATTTATTTTCCGGTGAAATCTCACTATCGATTCTTGGTCGGAATGGAATATTTCCCCTATTTACTATAGATAAATAGCAGAGAAAGGAATAATATGAATTAAATGTGGACAGGTTAAAAATGTTTGAAATGTACAGTAATAAATATAGATATGATAATAAATAATAAATAGATACGTCATGCGCATGTGAACTATTTAAACATCCTTAGCATAGCTTCCTTTAGAAGAGAAGTAAAGCTGGTGGTCCCGGGTCGGATTTACTACACCTAAAAGAATTTCAAATCTCATAAAGAGACCTCTAAGCGGCCTTTCACGCGCAATATAGAATGGGGGACTGAAAATCACTGCAGTCCAAAAATAATAAAACCCGATTTAAATTTATATACTATTTTGCTATCTTTCAAGGTTTTGCGGATTGCTAAATTTTCTACAAAAGTTTTAATTGCAGCTTTTATGCCAACGAAGATAAACCCGGATACCTTTGAGAAACTTTCGTATTTAGAATACAAACATTAATTCATGTTTCAATTAATTGCCATTTAGAATTAGAATTTTGCGAGAACTCATTTTATCAAAGAATCGGAGATCAAATTTTAGTCCTATGCATTCCCGCTCTTGAAGTAGAGCAGCTAAGTGTAGCGCTGACCTCTGTACAACAGACTCTTCGGTGTCGAGAATCTCCTCTACAGTTCGTGCAATTCTGACAGGAAACATGATACTTAAGAATTTATCATTTAAGCGAGCGTGCTTTCGATGTGAAAGGAAATTTTATGAAAGTTTAAACAACCTTATTTTCACAGAATATGGATTACTATTCCTTTGCATTCATATGAGTTCTTATATTGTTGGCTAATCGGTGCCTATGTGAAACTGAATATATTTATGATAACATTTAATGAACTTTAATTGGAATTAATCTTCACGTTTGGAATTAAAACTGTAAGGAAATAAATGTTAAGGAAGTAAGATTGTTGAATATTTTCAAAACCTGAAACGTGAATGAAAATGAAAGTAAACCTGAAACGAAAATGAAAGTTCCATGAATTAACTCTGGTTAAATAACACACAGAAAGAAATATGTCTGGGAAACGAAAATTTAGAAACGAAACGTTCCAAACCTAAGTTTATAGTATCACGCGGTCTTTTCCAGTTATAATGGCTATGGAAACAATTGAGTAATAAAAAAGAAACCCAGTCAAGTAGGCTCCTGGCTGGATTGGAATCACACACTCCCCACTTATGGGCTCCTGCTCATTGCAGGCAGTAGACATTGATGATACATGCAATGGGAAATAAATGTTGGGAAAATGTGAAATGTGTAGTGTTTAAGGCCCCTTTATACTACATAAGGCACCGCAGGTGGTGATACGGATGATATATGAGATGAAGATGGAGCACCGGTGGAATGAGATGGCGAAGGAAACCGGAAGTCCCGGAGAAAACCTGCCCCAGTGCCGTGTTGTCCACCAAAAATCTCACTTTGCGGTCGCTTAGAATCCAACACGCGCCGCTTTGGTGAGAGCCGAGCGGTCTAAGCACTCAACCATGGCGCGGCCATGGAAATTTTGGGAATTAAGCTACCGCATTAAAGTTTAGGGTACCTTCCAAATATTCCCCAGCTACGAGGGCGAGGAAAACCTGAAAATAAAAACTCCTTTGCAGTATCTGAACTAGGATCTCTGAATGCGGGCATATGCTCATCTGTAAGCTTATTGCTTGGTACCGAAAATCACGCTCTCTGGACGATAATAGATGCTAAAGTAATTTTATTTCTTTTTAACACTTATTCCTCATTTTGGGTGAGGTTAAATGAAGCCGTGCTCTCTCTCTCTCTCACTCCCTCTCTCAAGTTCGCATAATCATATTTAGCCCTCATCGTCAAATTTTATGTTTTAAAATCTTAGAGCTATCAGGCAGAATGATAATGAAAAAGAAGTATAACGCCAGAATATTTAACAAGCAAAATCATCCGGTAATGTATGATAACATGTATTACAATTGAGCTAAGACTTATTCTATTGCATAAGAAAATGACATTTGTTTCTTTGGCAGCTGCCACTCACAAGAAAAGTAAACCTTCAAATCTGGAACTTGGATTAAACGGACAAAAGTAGCTCTATAAATGACAAAATTATATTACTATTGGTGACATTATAGCCTGAAAGGGTATTATACTTACAAACATTTTGAATATAGTTATTAATAATCTCTAGATATATTGCTTATTATAAAATACGAGTGATTGCACTTCAAGCGAATGAGAGTATAAAAGGTATTTTCACAATCACACTGGGCTTTTTCCTTTTTTATATCGAACCATGTAAACTAGAACTCTTTGTGCGATGTTGTAATGAATTTGGTTAATTAAATTGTGCAAATTTTTAAAAGAATCTTCTTGACCAATTAGAAATCAAGAATAAAGCACATGTTATGCATACATTTGGTATATATCAGTTTAAATCTGCAGACTGCAACTACAAGGCTACGGAACATTGTGAAATAAGGCACGAAGATCCGCTCACCTGCGCAACCTTCTTTGATTAATTGCAGTACACTCGCTTCTTAGGCTGTCGATTCCGCCTACATGAAAAGTGGAGTGTCTTGATATAAAACGTGAAATGTTCTTGTGTGAGTTAATCCGGTTTACCTATTCACGATCTACTTTCTTTGCTTATGTTGATCATAAACATGTTACTGATAAAAGTTCACTTATTAATTCTCAATAAACCACTGCTTTGGAATATATCAAATGCGCAAAGCGTTGTGCAGGCATTTTTGAAATATGCTATTACGTTGCTTTTTAACTTATAAATATGTTTTATTTCAAACAATGTAATTTGTTTATAAAAATAAAGCGTACATAATAAGATATCGAAATCTAATCGGCGCACGTTGACACACTAATGAAGTGTAAATCCAACCCACATAACATTTTACTCATTTAGATGATCGAAAATCCTGAATGTTTTTATTGAATATTAGGCAAAGTTAATTTTGAAAATTATCTTTCATATTATTATTATTATTATTATTATTATTATTATTATTATTATTATTATTATTATTATTATTATTATTATTATTATTATTATTATTATTATTATTATTATTATTATTATTATTATTATTATTATTATTATTATTATTATTATTATTATTATTATTATTATTATTATTATTATTATTATTATTATTATTATTATTATTATTATTATTATTATTATTATTATTATTATTATTATTATTATTATTATTATTATTATTATTATTATTATTATTATTATTATTATTATTATTATTATTATTATTATTATTATTATTATTATTATTATTATTATTATTATTATTATTATTATTATTAGTAGTAGTAGTAGTAGTAGTAGTAGTAGTAGTAGTAGTAGTAGTAGTAGTAATAGTAGTATCATCGAGATCTTCTTAATTAAAGTCCTCCAACGTAAATTAATGTAGGACAATGGATGAAATGTGTGAAATTATACTCAAATGAGGCCAGAGTCCATAGAGCTTACAGTTACCCGACATTCACCTTTCAGTATCAGCGAAAATCCAAATAACTCAATCTAACCGAGATTCCAACTCAAGATCTCCTGAATGTGAAGCAGGCACGCTACCACCACGCCTTAGAAGCGTGAAATAAGCTAACGGCTAATACACAAGGTAGCGTGTCTAGCTCGCATTCGGGAGATGCCATGTTCGATGTCCATCTACTCTCGCATGGAGTGACAGACAGATGGTGCGGATGTTTGCTTAAAGAAAAGAGCAGAACGACAGCTCCAACAATAGGCCGCGCCTTTGAATCTGGACGTATAAGGGACTTGTACACCGAATCAGAACAAAGGGATGCAAGTATTGTCCATAGTTGAATCTAGTGAGTGAACCTAATGAATTGTAATTTAAAACTTTTATTATTAAGTAAAACTTAATCTCGTTTGTTATTCATAACATGGAATAGTAATTCTGAAAGTAGGTACGCATTTATATATATATATATATATATATATATATATATATATATATATATATATATATCTTTTCTATGATTATGCAATTTAAACAAACTTGGAATACATTGACAAACTAACTTGTGCGCAGATTGTTGTATAGAATGTCTCATTTATTGTTGAATGAGTCATGTAGGCCTTCTAACGTTTTTCTTACTTTGTTCGACAATATGCTAGAGATGTGTAATTAATATTGTCAGGCAACTGCACATTTGAGGAAGCAAGTGTTTTTCATATAATATATCCGTATGGGTTACAGATTATAAAAATGCATATTTTCGAGTCATTTTATTAACTGCGTGCTATATTCTAATTTACAGTTTTCTTTTTCTTTTTCAATTTTACGTCGTTATTTTATAATTTTCTTCCCCTTGCAGTCTTTAATTATTCTTGTATTTATAATGATTATATAAAAAGTTTTATATGTTTAACGCCCTGCATAAAGTTAACTTTTCAACCTCCGAAATGTCACTTATGATCTGGGAAATAATGTAATTTTGTATATTCTTTACTCACATTTCTGAAAAAAGTAATATTGGCTGGATAATCTAGAAAGGGTTGTTTGTGGATGGAAGTCAATATTTTCAGGGGAGCTACATTCATATTCCAAACTATATATGAGATAGGTCAGTTTCCTTGTGTGTGTTACGAGTATGCAGTCAGTTGTCATTGACCTTATGAGTGCTATAGGTTGTGTAGTCCTCTTCATTTGCAATGTATATTTATAATTTGAGAACTGAAAAGAGTTAATGTTAAGGTTTGGGAGATCTGCATAAAAAGTCTTAGTTTTATTTTCATATTGTTCAAGCAAAACAGGAGCAAAAATGTACATTTTAATTAATTTTTCAAATATTTCATCATTCTTACACCATGTTTTCTGCATATTTAGAAGTTATGTCATCTGTAAGGAAATTTGTAGATTTGTGTATACTAATTTTAACAAATTGAATAAAGGTCACTTTTAGATTCTGTTTTGTATTATTATATCATTTGCGAAAGGTAATATTTATTTTACATGTATTTTTTCAAACTAAGTCATCAAAATGACTTGCAACCATTTTAAATGTCATATCCTCGACATGTTTGACCTTTTATTATGAGATTAGATTTCATTTACAGGAAATTAGATGTAACTTCTTTCTGCCTAATATAAAAAATTTCTGGGTTCATTGTAGAGAAAATCTGAGAACTTCGATCAGTATTAGAGTCAAAGACTTTTCAAGTAAACGCCAAAGAGTTGTCAATGACTTGGTTCAGGGTGCAGTATAGATGTTGTCAGGTGGTTGAAGGTCAAGGGAAGGAATTTATAAAGTAAACAGTGTAACTGCTGCTAGTTCCCTTAGATACACGAGAAGACTGAAGCGCTCCAGTAAGCTGACAAGACGACATTAAGCCAAGAGAAATCATGCGAGGAAAGTGAAGTTGGGAAAGCCAGAAGGAGGCCAGCATAAACCAGCCCCTCCGGTGTGCCACTTCATTGTCTCCCATCGCGTTTTGTAATCTTTCTCCTTCTCCCATACTTTTCACTTTCACGACATTCTTGTTCATCTTCTCGCATTTACTTAGTTTTTCTGCAGGCTTTACAGAAACTTCGCTTCAGAAGTGCTTAGGCATCTGTCGACTTCTGACGTGAATCAAATTGAAGTGATCGCACATTTACCTTATTACAAGCTTATTCTAAATGATGCATTGGGTGTAGTAGTAATTGCCCAGCTTGGGCAACAAAACTTGTTGAGTACCACCTTAGACATTCTAAAAATAGCTACCATGTGTGATCGTGGAGTTTATTTTGTTTTGAACGCAACGATGACTATCGTATCAAGAGTAAATTCGGAACAACACCAATCACCCTCAGCATATCGTATATAACGGGGTATTTTACATAATTTAAGAAGGAATTTAGATATTACAGTTTAATAGTGTTAAATGGTCCACTCTTTAATAATAATAATTTTGAAGTTCCACTTGCATCATTCTAACACGTCACCAGCCCAGTTGGATTTTGTTTCTGCTATCGACCAAACAGAACGAAAATTAAGTTTAAGTGACTATATTTGTAAAGTTAAGTTCAGATATTGCCAAAAATAACTTCATTGCATTCTTTGGATATTACGGTATCATCTGTATATTTCTTCACAAAAGAAGCAATTTGGAACTTTCTTGCAACTTAAGCTCTATCAGCTTTTTGTGCTGTTGTATAAACAAAGAAAAACAAGATAAGGTTTAATCGAAATGTATAATAATGATCGTTTCTTGAATGAAATATGTCATTCTGGTAGGAACTAAACTGCTCTAGTTCGAACCATGGTTGGGACGAATTGTGTAGATATGATTTTCTGGGGTTCTCCTTTAACCTCATCTCAATGGACCACCGCCTCATTTGAGCAGTGTTATTTTGCTTTAATTCACTTTTTCTGCAGACTGGAGTTGCTCAAATGGATATAAGCACGCCATCCTTACAGAGAAAGATTTGTGACATTCTTATGATTTCTCGGCTCACTCTTGTACAAAGAATTCTTACAACAATCCTTTTTATACAGGTAAACTTTTAATTCACATGTATACATTCCATTGTAGGATACAGTAGGTAAAGTGATAGTCAGATTTTTAAAGATCGTGTCGCTATGTGATGGCTTGAAATATCTTGTCCTTTGCAAGACTACGAGAAACAAAGAAATATGCTTTACCTAATTGAAATTTTAAAATTAAAACCCATAACAAGAAATATATTTGAAATGATTAACTCCCCATATAATATATTTGACATAAATTGTGTATTTTAAACAATATAATGCAGTTTTATGTAATATGAGTTCTTTACTTCTTTTTATCAAATAGGTACCTACATCTATATAAAAGACGCTCCGAATAAAGAGAACTTTTTAACTTTCAATAACAATAGCTATATCATGTATAACTAGTAGCTATATAATAGATTCTTTATACAAAATTCAAGACATGATTTTCATTTTCCACCCAAATGATTAAAAATGTAGTACTTTGATTAAAATTCATTACAAACACTTTGAAAGAATAAAAGATGAGCAATTTTTTTTATTTAAAGGCGGATTTAGTTTAAAATTTGTTTCACGTCTTTCTGAATTAAGTTTACAAGTTTAGCATTAGTTTTGGAACTATGTTACTCACGCACACACACACACACAGACACAGACACACACACACACACACACACACACACACACGCACACACACATCTGGGCCCTTTTCTAAAAAATGGTTTTTCTGTTGTTCTTTTTTATTATTTTTGTATTCAGCGAGTCTCAAAACATGCACTATCGAACTTACGGAGAAAATGCAGCACTTCTGCCTAACATGCGAAAGAAAAAAATACAACTAGCAATTAGTTGGTACCAAAAATATATAATAATTTCAATTTATAAAATTATTTATTCAAGTAATTTTTTTCTTCTAGCAACTGCGTTACCTAGTTATTATTGTTGTGAGTTTCCTGATCTTTCTAACCAAAATGTCGACATTTTTATGCGACATTAATGCATTCATTGCGAATGTGCCTTTTAAATGGTGTTCTTGTACCTACTTGTATGAAAAAGTATAGGTCTCACTGATAAGTTACAACATTTAAATGATTCTCCAAGATACACTTGCAATATTCAAAATAAGAGTAATTACTTTTAACTCCTCTGCAAACAGTTATGCAAGAGAAATATTTTGTGAACTCCAAAATAATTAAAGTAATATTGCTTTTATGTTAGCTAATGCTTAATTGCGATATTTGGTTCGCTATGGCATACACTTGACAGTTTTATAAACAGTTTATGAAGTGCTGTTTTAAGTTCGCACAAACAATTATAATTTTGGAAGAACTTTCCATACCCATATTCAAATACTTTAATGGTTTCCATTAATACAGTATTTATGGTGGACATTCCTTATATACAAAATCCTTCCTGTTAAACATGTTTCAGTATTGTATACGAAACCTATATTTTTACAGGATATGTCTAAAGAAGTCTACACATGCGAAATAAAAATCTGTCACTATTCCATTAGTGATTATCTAGGTAAATACAATATTTTTAATGGATTTACTGTGCTTTAAAATCCGGTAAGCCGGTGTCATCCTGGGGTATATTAAACTTACCAAGGCATTAAGGACTCTACTAAACTTGTTTACCAAAATATCACATTAATTAGTTAAATATAATAAATTTAAACTCATTACAATGAATTTAAAATTTCTGAATCATGTAGGACAAAGCTCCATTTCTTAACAAAGGTATGGTATCTCATTAGATACTCTGACACACGGTTTACACACGGGAAATCCGCGGTTCAAGTCCCCTCAGTATAATTACCTAAATTGAAGTTTCCACCCACATTTTTCTCATTCCTTATACTTGACAAATGTCAGAGAGGTATATACGAATATATAATCGTGAATATATGAATGAATGATCCCATGCCAATTCTCTTTCTCAGTTATTTAAGTATCATTAGTGTCCACTGCCTCGCATCCGTCGTAAGAACGGGCGTTAAACAGTGTTAAAATGCTCCTAATGCTGCTAATCAAAACTTCAAATTTAGAAAAAGTAGAAGAATTTGTTTGTTTGGTATGCTATTTTTTATATTTTATCACCTAGACCAAGAAATGTGATGCAGATGTTGCTTCTAAAACATAAATAAAAGGAAGCCATAGCCAGAGCACGTTTTCTGAAGAATATGTCTCTTGACTTTTACACGAATGCCGAAACTCTTACAGCTGTCCAATTTGTATACTAATTGCCGTACTTTTCAAACGCCTGATGTGCACTATAAGTAATTGAAACAATTTTAACAATAATATATGTTAAGATAGGTAAAAAGATACGTTCATTTGAATTTTTCAGCAATCTCTCAAAGTTAGTAAACATTTGAAAATTGTAGAAATATATCATAATAGCACAACCTGTGTCTTATCTTTAAACTCCTTAAGTAGTTCAAATTGCAGTCCGAGATTATGAAGTAAATGCTTTAATTAAAAGTATACCAAAAATGGTAATCATTGGCTCCCATATATATTGATACGGCACAAAAGCTACAGTGTGTGTGTTTAAAGAAATGCTATAAGATGAATAATCATTATATCTGACTACGTGTCTAAGTTTAAAATATTTATAAATTACTTTTAATATTCTTCTGTTGCCTGAACCAATAAGCGCATTGACTTTACCTTGTGAAACTGCTACAACACCGTGGAACCCTACACCGTATGTGTAAGACACGAAAGTAGCGATTGTCATATGCGGACATTGTGGGAAACTTGCACTTTAATTATGTCTATTAAAACAGCTACCAGACGTATTATTACATTTCGGCATGATCAAGTACAAACTTATATTAAAATAATAATATATTTGGCGTAAAAGAGGGTTTTTACCTTTACCTTTAAATTTTTTACTTTTTATTTAGGTGTTAAAATGTTTTTTTAAAGGTTTTGTTAAGCAATAAGTTAAAAAGGGATGTTAACGATTTCATTAGAAGAGTTAGAGGTTATTACTGTGAATATTTATTATTAATGTTGCATTGATTACATTTAAAATTGTTACAAAATAATTTAACCTCATCTACCAGTTTTATTGAAAATATATAATCAACATATTTACATAATTACAAGTTTAATTGCATCCTGTTTATGTTATTATTAATTGCAGCCATTAAATTTATTAATAATATTTATAAAGGACCTTTACTTACATATTAGGTAGTTTTCTTTTTCCTCTCAAAAGCAAATAATGAATATAAATTAACATTTTTATTTAATATTGAGTTACAAATATAACACATGAAGTATATTTTTGCGCTAGGCTACCTAGGTCAAAAAGTGCCATCACAGCGCCAGATGACCCCAAAGTAAAGCCTAAGGCTCGCATTTGGGTGCTACTAGGTTCCACTGTCGTGAGCCAGTCACTCATGTTTTTCTTTTTTGTAGTATACCCGTGATCGATGGCGAATTCTGGGATGGTTCCACTTTTACCACGAATTTGCTTTCATCTTCTTCACTTAATATGCTACAGGATCATAAGGCATCGCGGCGCGTTAGTATTTTGCAACAGGACGATGGAGCTTTAACTCTCCAAATATTTCCTTTACCCACTTCCTCTGGTGGGTGTGCTGGGGTTTCCTGACTTCCTAAAGTATCTCATCTACACCCGGGACCACCAGGTTTCAGGTGGCTTAGGCAGGGCTAGACGGCATAAGGGTTGGAATCTTTAGCACACATCTCCGGATCTGGTCACTCTTCAGATGTCCCCATCATCCTTTCCTCCAAGGGAAGCATAGAGGACTCACTTGATGCTCCACTGCTGTTACCATCTCCGTTACCATCACGTCAAGTGTGAATGAACCTGAGAGTGTTATTACTTTTACTTTATTTACTTTACTTACAGTAAGCAGAGAAAGTGTTCTATTCCACTAAAAAGTTCGGTGCCAAGATTTCACCGGAAATTCTGAATTCAAAAGGAAAAAAAAAATATTTGTGCGTGAATGTGTGTTCACGTCTGCCTGTGAACACCTTAACCGAAAAAGTCGTATAAAACTAAATTTAGTGTTTAAGTTCAGATGAGATACAAAAAAATAAAAAATACCCCGTTTCAAACTACCATTTTGATATTTTCGAAATATCTCTATGATTTAGCTTAAACTAGCATATGTTCAAAATATTTTTATGAAAAATATGATTATTTTCAATTTTTGGGGGAATGCTGTTGTATTCTTCATTGTGATTGACATTTTCCTAACTGTTAAATTATAGGCACTAGACAAACTCTTACTACATAAAAATGTAGAACTCGTTAAAGCAAATAACCTCAAATAATGTTTTTGTGTGAAGATAATGATTTCTGAGATACTCCTTGTTATTAGTCTGAATTTTCAATAGCTATAATTTTCTCAAATGAGAAACTATTGTTCACAATTTTTCATGCAACGAAATTTAAAGTAAAAGCCATCACTTAGCGAACAGCTCTTAAAAGATTTGACTATCATTTAAACCTACTGTAGTCCACTTTTCCCACAATACCTATAAGGAAATGTTTAATAACTTAATTTCTATGAATGCCTATCTTGATTAACATGATGTAGATAAAAATAAATATTTGTAACAATATTTATTGAAAGATGGGTTGTGGAAGTAAATTGTGAGCACAACACGTCAGATTTTTTTTTATAATGGAGGGAAATACTCAGCCGTCTGTCAATGTAGTCTTCTTGGAAATAGCTGAGTGAAAGGACATATTTCTAACCGTAACGTAGAATCAGGAATTAACTTAACTAAAAATAAAAACACAGTTATTCAGTCGTTCCAACCAGAAAAACAAATGATAATGACCTTGGTTATATTCAGACGTTTATCTCGGATATTTGGAAGCAATAGTACTGATCAAGAGGAAAGACCTTAGAACAGCGACTTAATAGAGGAAACGGCTGTAGAGGTCCCCAACAGCCCCCAATGACAATGTCTGGTGCACTCCGGTTAAGGAGTTTCAAAGAAGAGCGTGTAACTGTACATTGTCAGGAGACTGCAAATCCTATAGAATGGACCTTGAGGAACGACTTCCTGACATCAGTTGCCAGTTGCAAGGCGAGTTGAGCAATGTCACGTGTTGACGAGGTCACGTGTGACTGGGCACGCCCGACTGACGAAACGTGTAACACAATTTTATGCCTTTCCTTCAGTATACATATCATTGGCCATGCAGGATTTGACCCCCTTCACGGTTAGCTTTATGCGAAAATTAAGGAGAGACGTTTAGGCAAACCACACCTTATTAGCAGATTTCTGTGGGTTTGGAGTCTCTCCTCCAATCATGGCGGGGTTCATCTCTTCGCAGTAAGTTGTAATATCACTTTCATTTGCGCAATTTGTCTGCTCATCTCGGCATTATGTTGAATCTCATGAATGTAAAGTATGATTGTGTACATGTTTTACACGCCAGTAGCAATTAATCTAAACTGTGTTACTCAAATGTCACATCAACAGTACTCAAGATAGAGGTTAAAAACTTCATCGAAATAGTAATTACTCTGTATTTCAAAAACAATCTGATGTGTTGCTCTCATATTACTTTTCTTTGCTCAATTGTACAAACTATTCTTAGAAACCCTTTTTATTTTGTCTTCTTCATATTAGACGAAATTGCAGAAATTTTCCTTTTGAATGTTTCTTTTAGGTTCAAAGAGAATTAGAAAATACAGTAGGCTTGAGCGATAGTCAAATGTTTTAAGAATTGGCTTTGAAATTTCGTTCTCTTTCATAGCCCAAAAGTAAAAAGGCTTCTTATTTTAGACAATAATTATTTGAAAACTAGACAAATAAAAGGAATATCTAAAAAAATGGTTAGCTCTACAAAAATGACTATTTTTGTGCACTTATGCAAAGTTTTTTTTAAATATCACGGTTTATTACTTTTGCAAAAGTCATTCGTAATGAAGAGAGTTCAGAGAATATTCTCAGAGAATTCAATGTATACTTTTCATTTATCATGAAAAAATTTTATACATACATTTCAATCAAAATCCTTACAATCATTTTTGGAACATCAAAATGTTAGAAAATTGTGGAATGTAAAGAGACTTTAGGGTGGAAGGATTTGAAAATCTTCATGTCAAATCTTGCAAAATGCTTAACTTAAATAACAAGTTTGATATTTCGTCCACTTATAGTTTTACAGATATGCTTTTCAGAGGCAGTTTGCCAGACTCAGCATTTTTCTAAATTTTTTTATTCAGAGAGTTTTAAAACGTGTATTTAAGTCCCGGTGTCAAAATTTAGTAAATAATATAGTATTCCTGTACTTACTTTTTGTAGCAAGTAACAGTCTTCCAATAATTCTTCTATCAATTAGAAGTTGTGGAACTACCTGAAGAATAATCGTGGTGTGTAGCATTATCCACGCATTATTTTTATGTTAACCCTATTCTATAAACAGTTTCACTAAAACCCTATTTTCATACTAATAAGTATCTCCGAAATATTTTCAGTTCCGTTGGAAATGAAACTACAATCCCCATTTGGTCATAGGTCACCTACATATGAGACTGAAATAAAGTCGGCTGCGTTTTACAAAAACGACAAACTAACATACCAATAATATTCCAACACTTTAAACGAGCACATAAAAAGGAAAAGAATCTCTCCTCAATATTTCAAAGTGGATTTCTTAAAATGTAGACAAATTTAAACGGAGAGCATAGGAAATTGTAAATTTCACACAATTTTATTTAAACCAAACATTCTACGAACTCTTTCCCAATTGTAACCTTTTGTACCTTTACGTTGTACCATCCAATTATACAGAATTCAGTAAGAATAAAATGTATCTCAAGGTTGTTCAAAAAAAATTCCAGACATGTATGTTGTTTGTCATACTAATGTCCATTTTTGTAAAAGGCATTTAGTAAAACGAAAAATACAAGCAAATAAAATGTATTTTACAACGGGGAAATTTTCATACAAATTAACTGAGAGTTCCTTTCAACAAAACACAGAAAGAACATTGCTGTTTCATTATCCCAAGGCAGTCATTTTTTTTTTTTAATTTTACGTCCTCATATCAGACGATGAATGGAATGGGTGAAAGGATGCTCAAATGATCCCAGGGTCCATAGAGCTTAGAGATACCTGACATTTATCTTTCAGGACAAGGGAAAACCCCGGAAAACCCTTATCCAGGTAACTCACCCTGACCGAGATTTGAACTCGGTACCTCTTAAATGTGAGGCAGACACTCTACCACCACCCTACCGAGGCGGGCAAGGCAGTCGGATGTATCACATAATTATTGACATCATTGAAAATTATTAGTTTTTCTCATCAAGTTAGCTGACATCGGTTTTAATTTTTTCTTAATGTTACGATCTATTGTTTTATCGTAAATCTTTGGAAAAATTTTCACTAAGCTAATCACTGTCATACATTCGAAAATTAGTATTTTATTAAAATTCAAAATTACATTGCTCAAAATTATACCACCCGCCTCGGTAGCGTAGATGGTAGCGTGTCTGTCTCACATTCAAGAGGTCCCGAGTTCGAATCTCGGTTAGGGTGAGTTACCTGGATAAGGTTTTACCGGGGTTTTTCCTTATCCTGATAGACGAATGTCAGGTAAATCTAAGCTCAATGGACCCCGGACTCATTTGAGCATCATTTCACCCATTTCAGTTATCGTCCGATATGACTTAACGTTGGAGGAAGTAAATTACAAAAAAAAAAAAAAAAAAAATCAAAATTATACCGGGTATAAAGAATAAGCATCCACTATTGGCTAATTTCAGCATGAGACAATATGACTTCGTTAATAGTTTAAACCATATGTTTTTAATTTTTGCAAGCCTAATTGGAACAGTCACCTGAATCCTTACAACATAAAACGAATAAAAGTTTAGAGTAACGCCCAAAGTTACACATGTTGAAACCTTTCAGTATAGTCTGTCTCGTAATTTGCTATCAATACTTGGTGCCTATATTGTAATATGGTGAGACGAGATATGAAGATAATGAATTCCATTGTTATTTATCTCCTTCATTAGTCACCATAGTCTGTTATGATTATCTTACGATATATCAGACACAACGACGAATTCCACAGCTTCATAGCAGAGCCTTTCAGCTTCAAAATATGAAGGATAAGTATTATGTAATATTTTATTCATAGCTTGTGTCTTCCAGTGTGCAGGAACTGTTGCTAAGTTAAAATATTGTAATCCAATACCCAGAGCCAAAAATACGCGAAAGAACCACTGCAGTTGCGCTTTCTTTACCGATCCTGCTTATTAGGCAACCGGTGAAGCAGAAGACTGTCTCCCTTTATCTCCTCAAGTACAGCGGACTTCAGCTGCAACTAGTACACTTTGTGAAGGGCATTTTAAGATGATGTGATGCATCAAACTGTGACGATGAATTGATTACTTTAAAGGTGTAAGTAAACGTTCCGGGTTTTCCAAACTGTTCCCATTGGCTCAATGCGTTTTAAAGACGGAAGTTTTCCTTGTACTTCTGAACTTTATATTTCTTTCTCACGTTCCAGAACTTTTATAGAATCTATGGTTCATCCAAACAGAAGGTTAGTAAACAACGGGGTGCGGCATAAACGTTACCAGTATTACAGATAGTAACACCATCAAAATAAATATAAAATATAAGATTTGTCATTAACTGATGAATATTTGTAACTTTAGGATTTCCGTTTTTCTTTATAAATGTGTCCTGTACAATATAATGCGGTCTGTAAATAAATTGCAGATATAAAGGAATGTATTCCCATCCAGCTGAACGGGTTGCACATACACGTAAACGCTCACCTGCTTCACTAGCATTTTGATGCTAGCTAGGGGGGGGGGGCAGACGTGGATAAGAGCCAGTATTACCTGTAACAATACGTGGTTAAACAAAGAAGTCCATACTGACTTGAAACAAGCGTTTTGTTATGATTCGTTTGCACTGAAGAAGGCTTAATAAAAGATTAAGTCCTGACACTGAAGGCATCTGAGGGTTACAGCAAGAATTCTTCTACCTCTTATAATCAGACTGTCCTGGACTACATGGCTGTGCAAAACTGAATACGATTTTCCGCTGGTCTTCGTTTTAGATAGAAAAATGATTTTGGAGTGCAAATTATATTAGGCATCTCTTCGTAGTCCCATATTAACTTTGGGCAACAATAATCTTAATGCAGTTAAAATTGGTAACATCAAATACTTCTCTTCACACCACTAAACAGAAAAATATCCAAAATATTTTCAGTGCTGCAAATATCCACAATTATAAGGGAATGATCGGAACAAAGGTCACCAAGGCGGCCCAGGCTCGATCCCAGGTGACCGCAAAGTGAGATCTGTGATGCACAACACGGCGCTGGGGCGGGTTTTCTCCGGAATCTTCAGTTTCCCCCGCCATCTCATTCCACCGGTGCTCCATCTTCATCTCATGTATCATCAGTGTCACCGCCTGCGGTGCCGTATGTAGTAAAAGCGGGCGTTAAACACTACACACTACACTCGGAACAAAGGTATAGCAAAAACTATTTTAGAGGTACTTTCGAAATGCAAATACAGTGATGTGTTCTCGTTCATGAACCAAAGGATTATCTATGTCAAGACGCTGAAACCTATAGGTTAAGAATACTAAAATAGGAACACTAAAATTACATGTGATGAGATCTGTACATTCATATTGGGAGTGGAAGGAAAATGTACCTTTCAACTGGTAATAAAATGAAAAGTCAAGGAAATAGCATGATTTAGAAAGTAAAAAACTCCACCTGACATTATAACATGCCATTCACCTCTTCACCACAGTGAACGAATGGAAGAAGATGATGATGTGCCATTCTTAACAACTGGAGCATGAGTGCATGAGTACTTTATCATCCCCGTCACTACTAGAAAATATCTTTAGAACCATAATGACAGACCTTAACGATAAACCTCGTATTGTAAGCACATCTGCAACCAGCTTTGCTGTGTGCGCCCGCCGCGGTAGCGTAGATGGTAGTGTGCCTGTTCGAATCTCGGTCAGGGTGAGTTACCTGGATAAGGTTTTTCCGGGGGCATCCCTTATTCTTAAAGACGAATGTCGGGTAGCTGTAAGCTGCATGGACCCCGGACGCATTTGAGCATCGTTTCACGTATTTCATTCACCGTCCGATATGACAACGTTGGAGGATGTAAAATTAAAAAACAGCGCTTTGCTCTGATTTTAATGAAACAAAATAGCTTCAGACATGAAATAAATCGCAAATAGATATATATTTTAAAACTACAAATCAAAATTAGGTCAGGCTTAGCCCCTTTGCCGCTCCTTTAATGGTTGTCTCTCAGACCAGTTTATAACAACCACCGCTACTTGAGTTTAACTAACCCTTAACCATATTAGTACGACATATGCAAATTTTAGGGCAAAACTGGACCACCTTTTGTCGTCTATAACCTTGGGCTGTCATACATAATCATTAGAATTAAAGGAGAAAGATACTGCAAACTTTCTTCCCATATGGTGAAGCTAACGGTTCATTAATGAAGGCGCTGCTTCTAAGGACAGTAAAAGACTGGGCATGTCACATGGAACACATACTTCTTCAATTCCAAGGATTTGAGTACGGAAACTAGCTGACCTTGGTAATCATTTTCAATCGCAAGGCTAAGCTTGCTAACAAAATCGATTAATAATTTCCTTTCAGTTTAACGTAAGTGTGTTCAATGGAGCACTTTACTCAATAATACATTTAAACATTTATGTTTGTTAACGACGCTGTCAACCGCCAGGATCATATAAGTATCACCGATGGACCGGAATTTTGTCCCGTAGAAATGTTATACATGTTAATAAATCTCTAACATGGCGTTGTTGCTTTTAAATATACTCAAAAATGCTCAAAGGTCTCAGCCAGGTTTGAACCCGCAACTATGGAACCAGTACACCAGGCGCCTAAAGAACTAAGCACTCAGCCCGACAACAGTCTCAAGAATTAAACTTATAGGGGCTTCCAGTTA